>JAJOZX010003022.1:0-232500 GCA_023014485.1 Bathynomus jamesi
TTCTATTACATTTTGAAAATGAAATGTATTTTAATAAACACTCAGTCCTTTATAATTATTTAAAGTGTGTATACATTTTTTGGGACGCCCTGTATATATAATATTAATTTTTTTCTCTTTCTGTAACCTATATATAGTCTGTAATTCTTTATGTATTTCAGTGTTCCTGGGATTCATTAGACGAAAGCGCTTGAGCACCATCTGTGTTTCCTTTCCTTCGTGGTTTTATTCATCATAAATATTTTTCACGTGTTACTTTCGTGAAATAATTTCATATATATATATAAGCACTATCTTATTGACTGAGAGTGAACTTTATTATTAAACTTTCTAGATAATTCCCGTGCAGCACCCGGAACTTATTTGATTAATTTGCTCCACTCTTCTTTTTCTGACTAATAATTGCCTATCACAATCTTACTGATAGACTGTCACAGCCTCTCTCTCTCTCTCTCTCTCTCTCTCTCTCTTCTCTCTCTCTCCGCAGGGGGTATAAAGGTTATGCACGTTCCTTCTGGGTGTTGTAAACTTTATACTTGGGGTGTGACAGCCCTCCGGTCCCGAGTCGTGGGATTCTAGAGAAATTGGCTGCCAATTCCTTTAGGTTCTCTCTCTTTCGGGAGGGCGGGTGAAGTCTGTTGTACAAACCTGTCCCGTGGGTTACTAGGACCCCTTCCCATCCCTACGCTGTCCTTTTAGCTTAGGTTAAGGATGTTCTCCTCTGACTGCAAAAAAAAAAAAAAGAACTTTAGTATCAAGTCTTTTTCTCTACTCTTACGATTAGGACCCTACTGCTACTTGATGCATGGGAAGAGAGCTTGGAACCTCTATCAATAACACCATTTCACTTCAGTTGTAGGTAATTAGAGGGGATAATAGCGGGTAGGATTGTTGACCATTTGGATTCCTACAAGCTACTTGGGGACTCCAACATGGATTTAGATGGCATAGGTCGTATCTCACCAACATGCTCGAGTTTTTCCACGTCATGTTGAGTGAGTATGATAAGAGTAGGGCAATTGATTAGAAAGCCTTTGATAAGGTACCTCACAGCCGGCTAATGGCCAAAGTGGTCGCGCTGGGTATTGGTGGGGAAGTAGGTAGGTGGATTGAAAACCGGCTGAAGAATGCCACAAAATTAATCCCTTCCGTTAGGCATATGGGCTACAATCGACACTTACGTGACGCGGGTTCAAAGATGTCGATTTTAGAAGTATGTTTAGTTTAAATGATAACCCAACTCGCAACAAAGGTTGGAAGTTGGATTTGAAACGGTTTAGGACTAGTATGTGTGGGAATTACTTTACGTATAAGATCTGTGACACGTGGAACAGGTTACCTTCAGAAGTTGTGAACAGTTCCTCTGTGGATCAGTTCAAGAAAAGGTTAGACCAAATCTTGCACACTATTTGAGGGTGTAGAAAATTTCCCCTGGCACCCATTGCCATTAGTACCTCCTCGGTATGGGCCGCAAGGCCTTTTGAGGTACTTCTTTTCCTTGTAACTCCTTGTAACTCTCTCTCTCTCTCTCTCTCTCTCTCTCCGGGGGGATGATGATGAGCCGGTGGCGGACGTACCTTCAACTGAAGGGTGCGTCCAGGTACAGGTGGGTGACTCTCCTTCCACGTTGGAGGGGGCTCAGGCTCCTGCGGAGATTGTCCCATCATTAGTGAAGGGCTCTTCAACTCCCGACAGCCCTGGCTGTTCGGGAAACGGGTCGTGCTAGGGGGCGGTCAGAATAGGGGAGGCTCCCTTCGTGCAATGCTTTTTAATGCTAGGTCGATCAGGAACAAGTTTGGCAAGCTACGGGCACTCTTAGCATCAGAATACCAGGATATCGTTGCTATCACCGAGTCCTGGATTCATACTGATCGTAGGGACTACGTTGAGGAGTTCGAAATTCCCGGGTATAGAATGTTTCGCAAAGACCGCACCCGTGGGGAGAGGGGTGGGGTACTTATATACGTCAGAGACACGTTGAGTCCGGTTGACTGCAGGTTCCGATCGGAACGGGAGCTGCTTGGCGTCGATCTGAACGTGGGAGGGACGAACTATAGGTTAATCTTGGTGTACAGACCTCCGCATCTCCTCCTCGAGGAGGATACAGCCCTGTACACTGAACTCAGTAGCCTGCTAGGGGATAGGGTGTGTGTAGTTCTAGGAGACTTCAACTGTCGCGGCATAAAGTGGGAAAACAGGACTGCCGATGCTGAAGGGAGGAGGCTAGTTGACTTTGCTGATGAGAACTTCCTCACTCAGTGGGTCAACGAGCCTACACGAGGCGAAAGCGTTCTAGACTTAGTATTCACGACCGAAGACAACCTCGTCACTGGCCTCACCGTTGACGAATCATTGGGCGGGAGTGATCACGGTCTTATTAGGTTCCGTGTGTGCGTCCCTCGGGTGAAGCGTAGTAACTCGAGAGGCAGTAAGCTCGATCTCCGGCGGGCGAACTTTGTTAGCCTCAGGGATAGCGTAGGAGCGATGGGGTTAGAGGTTGGCGGCGATGTTGAGGGAGTGTGGAGTGCATTCCGGGACGAGTTTATGGTGCTGCAGTCTGCTGCCATACCCTCAAAATCGGCCACCCCTGCTTCAACGCAGCCTAAGTGGTTCAATCATGACACCGCTTCGGCTATCCGAAATAGGAAAGTAGCGTATAGGAGGGCGAAGGCCAATCGTTCCCACGAGAACACTGAAGCGTATGTCCGCCTGTGTAGAGAAGTGAAGGCGAAGGTTAGGCTAGCGAAACGTAACGAAGAACTACGGGTGGCAAGTCTCTGCAAGGGGAACCCTAAGGAGTTCTTCAGTTATGTTAATAGTAGAAAGCCCATTAGAAGCATGTTAAAGGACGGAAGCGGCTTTCTGCGGACCTCCGACGCGGACATCGCTAATGTGCTTAATGAGTACTTTGCGGGAGTGTTCACCAGGGAGGATACCCGCGTCATCCCCGAGCCAGGTGTGAGGCACGAAGGTGCTGGCCTGGATAGTGTTAGATGTACCGCGACAGTTGTTGCCGATAGAATAGACAAACTGAGCGCGTTTAAGGCTCCTGGGCCAGACCAGTTTCTCCCCAGAGTGTTGCGAGAAGTGCGCGACCAGGTGGCTCCCCACCTGGCTACAGTCTTCAACAAATCGTTGGAGATGGGCCAGGTGCCTGGTGACTGGAGGGAAGCCAACGTGACCCCTATCTTTAAGAAAGGGGATCACGAAAGTCCAGGGAACTATCGTCCCATTAGTCTCACTTCAGTTGTAGGTAAATTATTAGAAGGGATAATAGCTGATAGGATCGTTGACCATTTGGATTCCTACAAGCTGCTTGGGGACTCCCAACATGGGTTTAGACGGCATAGGTCGTGTCTCACCAACTTGCTCGAGTTTTTCTACGTCATGTGAGTGAGTATGATAAGAGTAGGGCGATTGATATACTTTATCTCGACTTTCAGAAAGCCTTTGATAAGGTACCTCACCGCCGGCTAATGGCCAAAGTGCGCGCGCTGGTATCGGTGGGGAAATAGGTAGGTGGATTGAAAACTGGCTGAGGAATAGGCGGCAAAGGGTTGTAATTAAAGGGGCTAGTTCGGGGTGGGCCTCGGTCACTAGTGGGGTTCCTCAGGGTTCCGTTTTGGGGCCACTGTTGTTTATCATTTACATAAATGATATCGACGGTGGCATCGTCAGTCGGATCGCCAAATTCGCTGATGACACCAAGCTTGGGGCCAATGTTGGGACGCTCGAAGCGATCGAGCAACTGCGTGCGGACCCAGGTAGGATAGGAGAGTGGTCCGAAAAATGGCAAATGCCGTTTAACTTGGGTAAATGCAAAGTGATGCACATTGGCTACGCCAATCCCAAGTCGGACTACTCGATGTTGGGTAGTAATATCGAGGTGACTGATTTAGAGAAGGACTTGGGTGTGCTAATTAGCAGCGACCTTAAGTTTACGAAACAGTGTGTAGAGGTGGAAAAGAAAGCCTAGAAACTATTGGGTTATATCAGGAGGCAATTTCAGTTTCGGAACAAGGAGATTGTGCTCTCACTGTACAATTCCTTGTTCGGCCGCACCTGGAGTATGCTGTGCAGTTCTGGTCGCCCACCCTCAGGAAAGATATTGAGAGGCTGGAGCGAGTGCAGGCGAGGGCCACAAAGTTAATCCCTTCCGTTAGGCATATGGGCTACAATCGACGGTTACGCGCCCTGAACTTGTTTTCGCTTGAAACTCGGAGGCTGCGCGGTCAACTGATCGAGGTTTTCAAGCTCTTACGCGGGTTCAACGATGTCGATTTTAGAAGTATGTTTAGTTTAAATGATAACCCAACTCACAACAATGGTTGGAAGTTGGATTTGAAACGGTTTAGGACTAGTGTGTGTGGGAATTACTTTACGTATAAGATCTGTGACACATGGAACAGGTTACCTTCGGAAGTTGTGAACAGTTCCTCTGTGGATCAGTTCAAGAAAAGGTTAGACCAAATCTTGCACACTATTTGAGTGTGTACAAAATATTCTTCTGGCACCCGTTGCCATTGGTACCTCCTCGGTATGGGCCGCAAGGCCTTTTGAGGTACTTCTTTTCCTTGTAACTCTCTCTCTCTCTCTCTCTCTGGTGGCCTTTTCTCGACTCCTTTCCCAATGGCAACTTTCTCCCTACTCACGGCTTGTGCTCTTTCTTTCTTCCTCCAGAGGAGAATTTTGGGTGTTCATTTTGCGCTCTGACATATATTCTTTTACTCATCCTTCTTATAAATCTGTAACTACAAATAACTTTAAAATACCCTATTTTATGAGATTTACGAATTCTTATCTGCTTCATATTATTTAATTAACTTATGTGGAGCAAGTGTAGTTTACGTCCCCCTGTGGTGCCTAGTGTAGTTTACGTTCCCCTACATTATCCTAGTGTAGTTTGCGTTTTCCTAACGAAAATATTACGACTTAACGTAACCAATCGTCAATATATATTGACGATTGGTTAGGTGCGTAATATTTTCGTTACTTTTAACATTTTATTTGATGGATTCATCTAAAAAATGTCTCCTAAAGATCCTAGTGTAGTTTACGGTCCCCAACTTTGACCTATTGTAGTTTGTGTCCCCTTTTGTGTCAGGGGGACGTAAACTACACTTGCTCCACTTATGTTACCTATTTTACTATGTTAAATTAATTATATATATCAAGTATTATGCGAAAACTTAACTATTACGATTACATTTGTTGAAATGAAGGTGTGACATCACGTGACAGGTATTCCCATACTTCATTGGCTGAACACAATACGTCACATCTACATGTAAGAACGCGTTGAAACCTGTTCGTGTGCTTTTGTGTCAGAAGTCACGTATGCTTAGGGTGACCAAATATTTGCGATCCCAATGCGGGACGGATCCATTGGTACACTAATATACTCGTATGATATCTCGATAACACTCCACAGGTCAACCAATACCTTTTAAAAGCATTTTGCAGCACTCTATAGGCATTTTACTTTATCTTTCAAAGATATATAACGGACAAATAATTGTACTACCAAAAAGTAATTTTATATAGTTTACTTACCTAATTTATTGAAAAACATTTTATTTAATTGTACTTGGCACTGGAATGTATTTTCTTAAGGAGAGGTATTTCTTTGTTCAGATATTCACAGAATTCAAGGCAACTCATCTCGTAATTACCTATCGTTAATAACGCTGCTTTTAGAGTATTTATATTTAACCGACTTTTTTCTTCATTATGGAAAATACCCTCTCTGTTGGAGCATTTGATCCAGGTAAACTCAAACAGAATTCTATTACCTTGGAAATGTTTTCAAAGGGAATTTTCTGGATGAGTACTCTGACAATTAAATAACACGTCAACACCATTATACAGTAATTCAAAATTTTAACTGACGAGCGTCGGTCGTCGAGGTCTGTCGTACTGGAGGTTTCAAAAACGTTTTAAAACGTTTATGAGGGGATGCGCGGATGCCAGATCTACGATAATGAATACAAATTACATTTCATTTGTACGAAAATTGCATAAATACAAGAATGCGGGACATTGCATTGTCCCGCATTGGTCAATGTTTTTTGCGGGACAGAAACTCTAAATGCGGGAGAGTCCTACAAAATGCAAGACGTCTGGTCACCCTACGCATGCTGTCTAAATTTATCTGAGGCTTACGAGAAATTTATTACCAAACTATTAAATCCTAACTTTTGTTTTTCCATTTATGTAACAATTCGTATTAGAAATCATATTATTACTAAATCCTTATTTCGCAATCCCAACACTGTTTTCGCAGAAACAAAATTGTAGTTTCACAATTAACAGAATCTTTGAAAATACACTAATTGTCACGTATATGTCGTTTAACGATGTTTGTTTATATACATATATATCACAATTATTATATATACACACCTTTGTGCATATTAATTGCATGACGCAGACAAATTAATTATCAAACATACACAGTTTGGATCACCTGAAGATCAGGGCCCCCAGTCTCAATTACGAAATGATATATTCGTTACAACTAACGAAAATATCACGACTTAACCCAACCAATCGTCAAGGGCGTACAGTTGACCTAACCGGGCATTCAATTTAATTTATTATTATATTTGGTACTGTAAAGCAAAAAACAAGAATACATGGGGGCCTTGATCTTCAGGTGAGCCCACAGTTTTAAGCCTAAATGTATTCTAGCAGTGCTATGGTCCAGGTAGTGTTTTGTCATACAAAGCATGGATACCAGCTACGAATTAACGATAAGTTTGACTGTGCAATGTGCGTATGACCACACTCCAAAAAGTCAGAGAGAGATCGCGAAAATTTGTGGTATTAATCAGAGCAGTGTCCAAGATAATGCCTAGGCAATAAACTGACAGTTAAAATACATGTAGCACTAGTTACAATGATTACTTCCATTGTTTAGGTTATGTTATGTTAGGTTAGGTTATATTATATTTATTATTATTATTATTATTATTATTATTATAGATATATAAAGAGGCATTATCCTTATGATTACTGTGTATGCATTCTTAGCTTTCAGCTTATTCCCAATGCAATAAGCTTAATGCCCGATTTCGCTTATTGCCGCTAACATATATGTAAAGGACGCCAATTAATATATATATATATATATATATATATATATATATATATATACAACGTAAAGAACGACGCTTGTATAGGAGAATATTCCGCGCAAGATGAGGACGGAGAACAAACAAATGAAAAAATGAGGTGGTTCCCGGGTGGTTACCTCATTTTCTCATTTGTTCGTTCTCCGTCCTCATCTTGCGCGGATTATTCTCCTATACAAGCGTCGTTCTTTACGTTAATTATACTGCGTGTTTGCAGTTGAAATGTATATAATGTACGGCATGCGAGAGGTGCCCCCTTGGGGAATTGGTTTCTGCGCGTATGTAGGAGGATTACGACTTCTGATCGAGTAAGGCCCATGGTGTAATGGTTATCATATCTGACCGGCAATCGGAAGATCCCGGGTTCGATTCCCGGGTGGTTACCTCATTTTTTAATTTGTTCGTTCTCCGTCCTCATCTTGCGCGGAATATTCTCCTATACAAGCGTCGTTCTTTACGTTAATTATACTGCGTGTTTGCAGTTGAAATGTATATAATGTACGGCATGCGAGAGGTGCCCCCTTGGGGCATTGGTTTCTGCGCGTATGTAGGAGGATTACGACTTCTGATCGAGTAAGGCCCATGGTGTAATGGTTATCATATCTGACCGGCAATCGGAAGATCCCGGGTTCGATTCCCGGGTGGTTACCTCATTTTTTCATTTGTTCGTTCTCCGTCCTCATCTTGCGCGGAATATTCTCCTATACAAGCGTCGTTCTTTACGTTAATTGTACTGCGTGTTTGCAGTTGAAACGTATATATATATATATATATATATATATATATATATCATTATCATTATGAAAGAAGGGTTTTTAATCTATAAATAATATAAGCAGTCAGTTGTAGATGGTTGCTGACAACCGAGAAGTATAAAGTCCAGGTCCGACCAGAATTGCTCTCAAAGAATAGATTTAATCGCTTCCAAAACCTGTAACTCATTCAGAGTGTTGCAGTATGTAGTCTTTAGTCCTAAACCTCTTGCGGAGTGTTCTGAACCCGGCCGGTTTTGAATTTTCAACGGTTCTCAAGCGTCTTAGGTTTATATATTATTTAACTTTATAAATTCCTAATCCCATCAATTGTTCAGTGGCTAAACTTTAAATAAGTTAACCCTAAAATTCTGGATGAGGTCCACAAATGTGCTATACCAGACTGACACTGGCACCTGGTGCTTACACTACCTGAAAGGTCGAATCATAAAGTCATATTTTAATACGACTGAATATAGTTTTGAAAAACTAGATTACTGTAGAGTACATAAATACGGAACTACAGGCTAATAAAGACCCTAAGATTCACTCTAGGTTAGCCAAGGAAACGGAAATTTTGTAAGAAAAAAGCTAACAGAGAAAGTACGCGAAATTGAAACGAGTATTAATAATAATAATAATAATGATGTTTAAGAGGTTTTAATCCTTTGTAAAAGCAAAGGTAATATGACAGAGGAGACTACAGCTTTGCGTTTGACCCGATCTACGAATTCCTACGTCATCTAAACGCAGAGGACGGTCCCCTTATCTCACTACTGCTCAGACCAAATGTCGCTTAACTTCGCTTATTTTAAAGGGGTCTATGTACCGTCATGGTCATTACATAGCCAAGGATAGAGTATTAATTATTTATTAAATATACTGTAACCATGCATCTATAATTATGCAGGGAGGAACCAAATAACCCAAAAACAGCGCCTATTATCTCAGTGAAATCTGTACCAAGAATTTATATCAGACCAAGCTCCACTTATTGAAGGGAATTTTCATTAGTGTCCATTAGCCGAACCGAGAGGATAGGGAGGAATTATAAAATAAAGACGGAAGACATTTTCTACATTATAAATATTACACTTGAGTAACAATGAAAAGTACAAAGTTCGTTCAATCAGTTAGCAGAATGTTGAGTCAAAAGGTCATACGCGTTATACCCATGTCTACCATCTGTTCTTCTCATTGTTTCGTACTACTTGCAATTTAGCGCCACCGCATTTGAGAATGACCACAGTTAAAATAAGGATTTACGTAAAAGTGAAAAATTCATAAGCAAACTGCATTCAGTCAATAGTAAGCATTCAAAGTTGGTCTCAGAAGCGCATACTAAGTAATGGAGTTTCTGCCCCCTGCCCCCTCCCCCCCGGAGGTGGAAATTCTATTTTAGTTTTGTTTCAACAACTAATTCATCTTTCCTCTAATTTGAGAAAGATACACATCACATAATGCGGCTCTGGCTCTGAAGACGTCTTTAGGCTTAAGGCTTTAAGGAAGTGATGAAGAACTGACTACAGTAAATCTAGTATGGAAATTCAAGTAAATTGAAACTACGCTTAAAAGAGATAATTAATAAAACTGTTATCGAATTATTTATTTATTTATCATTCAATGCTTAAGATATTCGTAATTATAATTTAAGTGAAAGTAAAATGAAAAGTTTCAAAATTTTTCAGACAGGGAATCATTCCGCTCATATGCCTATTTCAGGGTACGAGCAGTTTACAGTAGTAGGATTGCCAAGCAAACGGGGGATCAATGTAGTAACGAGGCTTTCGTTCGTGTTTATTATTAACAGCACTATCGGGATTCGAACCCCCGACCTCAATTGACCTAGGGAAACGGTGTTACACACTGAAGTACGGGCGGCAGCATTATGTATAGTCGTAAGGTATGGAATTTCTCTACCTTTTGTTTATTTCTACAGAAAATGGATGAATAAGATTAATTATAGCTGAACAAATTTATTACAGCTTCGAGAATATAAATTGAATTTCATTTAATTTTTACTTACTATTTCATGGTTGTTTTCTATCATGTTATCAACCTTTATATTTTTGTAAACCCTTTAGAATTAGTTTATATATATATATATATATATATATATATATATATATATGTGGGATTGAACTCAGAATGGTCCCCTGAGGTTTTTTCATGATACACACAGACCGTGCATGGAACAAGGAACTCTTCTAGGAAAATTAAATCCACTACAGTCCGAATAAGTAATGGTAAATGACAAAAACTATAGTTTTTCTTTTTCAGGATGTTAGCCCAACGTTTGCATCTCAAACACACACATAAACACCTTACAGACAATACAAAACAACGCACTTCGTATCAGTACAGGATGTACTCAAACAACACCAATAGACCACCTGCACACAGAAACAAAAATACTGAAAGTTAGGGAACATTTAGACATGAGGGGAACACAATTCATGGCAGCAGCGACAACTAACCCACAACACCCTTGCCACTACATGTACAATCATACACCAACACCTCACACCATTACGGTAACACCAGAGAGACATTATAACCAAATACTCAATTCCATACCACGCCCCACAGACATCACACAGTACAGAAAACACACACACACACACACACACCTAACCCACAAAGCACTGACACGACTCGGTCCGAATGCGGGCCTAGGTGCGAAGCCGCCACCCAGGTCAGAGACCAGCCAGAGCAAATCGGATCGAGTTAACTTAGCACGATTCCGATGTGGACATCACCCCAACTTACAGACATATAAACACAGACTAGACAACTCCACAGACGACACCTGCCACCTGTGCCAGGACACATCACAAACAATTGAACACATTATGACAGACTGTACCGCTCTAGCACAACATAAAACACAACACAAGATCACTAGTGTGCTGAACCTCTGGTCTACTCCGGAGAGGGCGATCGGTTACCTGCGTGCCGCCGGCTTGCTCGATCAGGGTGGGCTGATCAGCTAACCAACAATAACAACAACGTGGGCAACGGGTCATTCGCAAAGTGGCCCCAAAAATATAGCTTCCCTCACCAGCTATCTGCAAAGCAGATAGGATCCAGCTTTGGGAAAGGATCTAGGGAAGCTATATTTTTGGGCCTCTTTGCGAGTGTCTGGTTGCCCACGTTGGGCTAGCATCATGAAAGGGAAAAACTATAGTGTTTGTCACTTACCATTACTTATTCGGACTAAAGTGGATTTAATTTTCCAGAAGAGTTCCTTGTTCCATGCACGGTTGGTGTGTATCATAAAAAACCTCAGGGCACCATTCTGAGTTCAATCCCATATATAGATAGATAGATAGATAGATAGATAGATAGATAGTTAGGGTGTCCAAAAAGTCCCAATCTATTCCTTGTAAGGAGTGAACAAAAACTAGATTGAGTCTTTCGGGACACCATATATATATATATATATATATATATAGATATATATATATATATATATATATATATATATATATATATATATGGTGTCCCAAAAGTCCCTATCTATTTTGTTGAAATAGGCTGAATTTCCAATGTCACATTGACCTGAATACAGATGTATATCTATACAAATTACAAGTATTACACCATTAAAATCTTTAATTAGTAGTTTCCACATGTGCTCCATCTGTATCTCTGCAAATCTGAAAGCGGTCAGCTGCATTGCGGAACGCATTTCCGAGCATTTCAGGGGTTATTTTCTCAACTGCTTGCCTAATGCGATCTCGCAGATCTGGTAAATCTCGAATATTTCTGCGATAGACCTCTGATTTAATGAAACCCCAAGCAAAGAAATCCAATGGGGTCAAATCCGGAGATCGCGCTGCCCAGGGCCTATTCACCCCACGTCCAATCCAACGATTTGGAAAACGTTCTTTTACGTATGTCTGAACAATTCTGACATAATGACATGGGGCCCCATCCTGCTGAAAAACTACATTGTCGAGAATGCCATCTTCAAGAAGTTGAGGTTCTAGAAAATTTTGAAGTATATCAAAGTAAACAGGCCCTGTAACTGTAGCCTCTGCAAAGAAAAAGGGCCCGTAAATCTTAGACTTCGTCATTCCAAGCCACACGTTGACTTTAGGTGAGTTTCTTTCCCATTCAGTAACTCAGTTGGTTTTTCATTATCCCAGATGCGACAATTATGTCGATTGATTTTACCACAGGTGTGAAAAGTCGCCTCATCGCTAAACAAAATGTAGTCCATTAAATTGTTATTTTGGACTTGCTCGACTAGTTCCGCACACATTGCTGCTCGTTTTGGAAAATCTTCCTCGTGTAAGCTGTGTAACAGCTGAATGTGATAACACTTCTTCAGCGTCGAACGCAAGATTCTGTGAACAGTTGTTATGGGTATGGTCAATCTGTGGGATGCTTGGCGAACTGACATTCTTTGATCGTCTTCGAACATTATGCGAAGAGATTCAATGTTTTGTTGTACTGTTCTTGGGCATCCACTTCTTCCTTCATCATGCACAGATCCAGTCCTTTTGAATTTGTTCACCAAATCACGAATTGCTTTATCTGTCGGTCCAGGCTTGTGAAACCTTCTTGAGAATCGGTCTCTAATTTCACAACATTTAATTCCTCTGATGCGACATGTTACTATCATAACGCGTTCATGCACATCCATCACCAATGATATAGATCTGAAAAAAATTAATAAAAAATTTAAAAATAATTAAAATAGAAATCTAATGCATGTATTTGTCTAGAAAGGTGCATGCAATCATGTCATTAAAACATTCATTTGAAATTCAGCCTATTTCAGCAAAATAGATAGGGACTTTTGGGACACCCTGTATATATATATATATATATTAAGGCGAGCCAAAAAGTACGCGGAAAAATGTTCCTGTGCAAACACGTTTTTTTTTTCAAAACAAAACGAGATTAATCATGTCTTCGGAAGTTGATGATGATATCTGACAGGTTATTTCATTAATTCACTTGTCATTGTGTATTGAGGGTGCCTTTAAAAAGAACGTCATTTTTCACCCCATGGAAACCAGCGATTTTGAGTTGAGGGCCACCATCAAATTCTTGTTTAAACTCGAGTGGACAGCTTCGCAAATCAGTGAAGCTTTGCAAAGGGTTTATGGAGATGCTGCCCCAAAGAAAACAGCAGTTTATAAATGGATTAACCGTTTTCGAAATGGTAGAGAAGACCTGCAAGATGATCCAAGGAGGGAAGACCGTCAACCTCGACAAATGAAGAAATGGTAGCCAAAGTGCAGAAATTCGTGGAAGAAGACCGTAGAGTTACAACTGATCAGGTAGCTACTGCAATGGGCATCTCACATGGCTCGGCATCTTCGATTTTAAGCGAACATCTCGGCCTCAGCAAGCTTTCGGCGCGATGGGTCCCAAAAGCGTTGCGCCCAGACCAGCTGGTTCAAAGAGCTGATCTTTCGATGGCTTCTTTAAACAAGATCGAAGCTAACGAAGACGAATTTATGGATCGACTCATAACCGGCGATGAGACGTGGATCTACCAATACGATCCTGAAAGTAAGGTACAGTCCAAGCAGTGGCTTCCCCGCGGATCTTCTGGACCAGTCAAATTCAAATCGGAGAGGTCGGCGCAAAAGGTGATGGCCACAGTTTTTTGGGACTCGAAAGGGGTGATTTTGGTAGACTATCTTGAAGGACAAAGGACTATCACGGGAGCATACTACGTAGGAGTTTTAACAAAATTGAAAGAAGCATTGGTGAAAAAACGACCTGGAAAGTTGCACCGAGGGGTCTTTTTTCATCACGACAACGCTCCAGCGCATTCTTCGAAGGTTGTCAGGGCTGTCCTACGAGAATTTCGATGGGAAATCTTACCACATCCACCCTACAGCCCTGATCTCGCCCCATCTGACTTCTTTTTGTTCCCAAAACTGAAAAACCATCTCAAAGGAGCCCGATTTAGAAGTATGGACGAAGCAAAAATAGCCGTTTCAGATTGGTTCAAAACGAGAGGTGAAGGGTTCTTCAGGGAGGGGTTAATTGGATGGAAACACCGCCTTCAAAAGTGCATGAACTTAGCGGGGAACTATGTCGAAAAATAATTGCTTACGTTCATGTTTTCGCTTAATAAAGGATTCTTTGTTTTTTCCGCGTACTTTTTGACTCCCCCTATATATATATATATATATATATATATATATATATATATATATATATATATATATATATATAAATATTAGCCATAGATGTTCAAATAAGTCCAACATGTCAGGGGGGTCAGAGTCAGGAGGGAGGTTTTGACAATGCAATGCTGGAAAGAGATGGATTAGGCATATGCATAAGTCTGCAACTGGTAAAATATTTATCGTTTCTGATCGCATCTATTTTTAACAAACCTCTTTTCCTGTTTTTGCTTTAACTGTCTTCAAAATTTCTTTTTGTCATTAATTATGGTTATCAATTCATATTTCCTGTCTATGTATTTCGTGTTTTACTGAACATAAAAGCATTTTAAATCATTCAATTTATTTTCTGTCAAACGACTGGATGGATATTGCGTGAAACAGATGCTGTGCTTCAGTGTAATCATATTCCGTGTGTATATAAATCAGTGTGTGTGTGTGTGTGTGTGTGTATATATATATGAAAATTATTTCACGAAAGTAACACGTGAAAAATATTTATGATGAATAAAACCACGAAAGAAAGGAAACACAGAAAGCCCTTCAGCACCACTCTGCGTTTCCTTTCCTTCGTGGTTTTATTCATCATCATCATATAATATATATATATATATATATATATATATATAGGGCCTATATATTTATTTATAAGTATCTTCATCCGAAAATTTATATTCAACGTGTCAACTTCAGCTCTAAAAGCTATTGCTGGATATTATGTGAATAAACTGAAAAAAATAAATTTAGAAATAACAATACGATACGATATCTTGCAAGGTGAATCAGCTGAAATAAAGGACAAAAACAAAATATACTCGTAATAAAAAATGAGTGCCACTACTGCTACACCCAGTTTTCAATACCTACCAAACAAGTGAGTAAGAATATATTATACCTTTCAAATGTTCCGTGCGATAATTCCTCATTTCACGAAGGTCAAGCTTGTCGCCCTCCTCTCGAGTTGGCCTGGTGAAGTAGAGAGTTAGTTTCTTGTACTCTCCACCTCACATAGCCAGGTACGCCGGCTCAACTGGAATTGTTCTGAGCCAGGCGTCTAATCTTCTTTTGAAAATGTCCACCACAACACCACTCGTGATCCTTAGTTCCTTGGGCAGCTGGTTAAACAGTCTTGGGCCTCACACAACAAAACTGTTTTCCTTCAGGGTTGAGGATGTTCCCTATATAGCCGTTAATTTGGGAACACGACACAGTCTTCCTTTTCTACTTTCTACTGTTGTTTTGGGAGTATAGGGTTCAGAGTAAGATTAGGGGCTAGTTTCTCCATTACTTTCCAAGTGTAAATAATGGTGTATCTCTTTCTTTTTCCAGTGAATATAAGTTTAATTCACATAACCTTTCCCAATAATTTATTTCTTTGCACCCGTTGATCTTGGCTGTGAAGCTTCTCTGAATCCCTTCTAGCTGTCTAATGTCTTCTTTATTATATGGGGATGGTAGAACCGAGCAGTATTCCAACTAGGGTATGATCAGTGTTTTCAATAGAAGAATCATTATATTCTTGTCCCTTCTTTGCTTTGTTTACAGCTCTCTTATTTTGCGTTTATATATATATATATATATATATATATGAAAAGAAGGATCAACACAACGGCAAACATTTTCATTTATTTGTACATCAGACGTTTCGACAAATCTTTTGTCATCATCAGTGAGTTAAGTCTTAAAACCTTAAAACAAAATTGAAAAGTGAAAGTTACATCAATACAATATTAAGACCATTAAAATTAAAACCTTAAAGCAAAATGAAAATTGCATCAATACAAAATTAAAAACATTTAAATTTCATCACTATAAAAACTAAAATTAATTAAATTTCATCACTATAAAAACTAAAATTAAATTACCTCAATAGGTAAATACACAATGTTTACATCCACCTCCATACTTGGCAAAGTCTAAGTGAACACTAGGTGGTCAGAGGATTAGGAAGGGTATATCTGTGAAACACGGTTGGTTGTCAAAAGAGTCGTAATTTGTAGGATGAGCTATTATTATTAAGGGAGGGTTTGTTTCTATAGATGTACAAAGATTCTAAAATTCGGAGTTCTGTAAGGTTATTGGATCTAGTTAAAATTTCAAACTGAGTTTTGTGAAGGGGATGGTCGTTTTCATCACTGTGGTTTCTAATTGCGGATTGTGGAGGGCTACTGAGGGGACGGTTGGTACGGACTGACAAGCCCAAATGTTGGAGGTGCGCCTTTCTCAACATTTGGGCTTGTCAGTCCGTACCAACCGTCCCCTCAGTAGCCTCCACAATCCGCAATTAGAAACCACAGTGATGAAAACGACCATCCCCTTCACAAAACTCAGTTTGAAATTTTAACTAGATCCAATAACCTTACAGAACTCCGAATTTTAGAATCTTTGTACATCTATAGAAACAAACCCTCCCTTAATAATAATAGCTCATCCTACAAATTACGACTCTTTGACAACCAACCGTGTTTCACAGATATACCCTTCCTAATCCTCTGACCACCTAGTGTTCACTTAGACTTTGCCAAGTATGGAGGTGGATGTAAACATTGTGTATTTACCTATTGAGGTAATTTAATTTTAGTTTTTATAGTGATGAAATTTAATTTAATTTTAGTTTTTATAGATGAAATTTAAATGTTTTTAATTTGTATTGATGCAATTTTCATTTTGCTTTAAGGTTTTAATTTTAATGGTCTTAATATTGTATTGATGTAACTTTCACTTTTCAATTTGTTTTAAGGTTTTAAGACTTAACTCACTGATGATGACAAAAGATTTGTCGAAACGTCTGATGTACAAATAAATGAAAATGTTTGCCGTTGTGTTGATCCTTCTTTTCATCTGTAAGCTCCGGTTCCCTAAGGAGAAGTCAATAGTTTTGATATATATATATATATATATATATATATATATATATATACACAGTGGCATCCATAGGTGTTTGTACGGAGAAAGATTTCAATTATATTCGTCCTTATATTTTTACCATTCATAGGATACTTATGAAAAGTTTACCGTTCGTTTGGAAAATTTTTCAACTCCAACATATAACGTAAAACATCAAAGTATTTGAGGAAACTAAAAAAATTTAAAATTCAAAAGTTTTCGTACATTTACTTTGTGTGCCCATCTTTTCCTTGAATGACTTCAATGGTTCGCTTTGGTATTTTTCTACCAAGTTTGACATCCCTCAGCAGAAATTTTAGCCCACTCTTTTGAAGAAAATTGTTGCATTTCATTCAGTCTCGAAGGGTGTCTCTTGCGGACCCAATTGCGACCCATTCGCAACTCCCGAACTAAAGGCAATATATTTTCTTCTAAAATTTCCAGATATTTCTTCGAATTCAAGATTCCTTTGATGTCAACTAGGGGTTAAAACCGGTATTGAAATACCGGTATTAATACCGGTATTGAAGAAGTACAAATAATACCGATACCGATATTATAGGTTTTCGGTATTGACAAAAATTGCTATTGTAAAATTTAGGCAATTTAGTCCTCCGATAAGACTGAAGTGGAAGCAGATTCATTACTGAGTGAATACATGCAAGAAATGGACAAACTAGGAAAAGTGCCACCTAAAAAAAATTCCATTGATTTGATGTTACTAATGAATTTAAAAGCTTGGAAGTTACTTTACAGAGAAGTGAGAATTTAGAGAAGCTGTACAAGGCACTGCTTTCAATTAAACCTACAAGTGCAGAATCGAAAGAGCCTTTTCTGCTGCAGCCTATTTCTGTCGAAATGAGATCAAGTCTTCTGACAATCCAGATGCTTTGTTCCTCAAAGATATTTCAAATCAAACTAAGAAATAAATATTTAGATACTAATAATTTCTATCTACCCCAGTAGTTGTATAATAATATGCTAAAAAAAATTCAAATAATATTTTTATTACAATTTAGTAATTTACTGTATAAACTTTTTCGAATAGAATGCCATCTATTTGGAGTTGGGTCATTAATTTATAGTAAATATGGTGAGTACTGCAAGTCCCTCAGACTTGTGGGAGGGTTGATAGGGTGGCACCATAATAAATCAAAATAAATTATTTTTTTCATAATACCGGTATCAATACCGGGATTAGCATAATTGCCTCCAAATACCGGTATTGAAAATTTTCGGTATTATGCAAGCACTAATGTCAACAAGCTTTACTGGACTAGAAGCAATAAAGCATCCCCAAAGAAATAAACAACCACTATCATATTTAACTGGAGGATTTTTTTTCCTCGCATACAGTACTTGAATTTCACCAAACCTACTGTTGCTAGTTGTTCCCGAATAATTTAATTTTGTCTTGTCGGTCTAGAGAACTTCCTTCCAGAATGCAAATCCATCATTTTGATGATCTTTGGTGTACTTTAAACGAGCTTCTTTGTGTGCTCTTCGTAGCAGAGGTTTCCTTCCTGCAACTTTTCCATACAAACCATTATTCCTCAATATACGACGTACAGTAGAGGGATGGACACCGATCTTAGACAGTCTTAACGTTTGGCAAATATCACCTGCATTCACTCGTGGATTCACAGCAGTCATTCTTTCAATCCGTTTAGTTTAGGTGGGTCGTCCCCACCTTGGTAGAGTTTTGATTGTTCCAAAGCCTTTCCAATTCTTTATTACTGCAGCAATCGTCGTAAATGAAATTCGTAGCTCTTCTCCTATCTCTCTATAACTCTTTCCAGACTCGTGTGCAGCAATAACAGATCCCTTAAGATCTGTAGACAGATCTTTACCACGACGGCTCAAACGTTACTTAGGGCTTGTACAGTCATCCGTCTTCCATAAAGATTTACAGAGAAAATTCTAGAATTCAGAATTGCCAACCGTCTCCAATCAGTAAACAGCGAACTACTGCTAAAAATGTTAAATTCTTCAAGCCTAAGGTGGACACAAAAAGTATGAAATAATTTTGTAAATAAATGTACGAAAACTTTTTCATTTTAAAATTTTTCTTATTTTCCTGAAATTCTTTGACGTTTTACATTATATGTTGGAGTAGTTAAATTAATTTTTATTTGTTAAATTTCCTTAGACGAAAGTTAAACTTTTCATAATTATCGTATGCATGGAACAAAAAATAAGGACGAATACAACTAAAATATTTCTCTGTACGAACACTTATGAGCGTCACTATATACTATATAAATTACATATAAATGTTTTCATATTCCATAATTTAATTTACTTTTAATGCTTTTATAAGTTAAATTAAAACACTTGATCTTAATACACACACACACACACACACACACCGAACGCCTCGGTGGTGTAGTGGTTAGCGTCACTGACTACGAACCCATCTGCCCCAGGATCGAGACCCGGTGACGGCAGGCAGCGCGCAGCAAAACCCGGCTGTTCATCCTTTCACACAATATAAAAAAATTGGTTGGTAGGTAAATGGGTACCCTGAGTGGCCTAGTGGTTAAGACGCTGTGCTGCTGGTGGGGCGTGGTTCGGATTCCAGTTAAAATGTAGGTCTGACGTGGAGTGACAAGCTTGACCTTCGTCAGAATGAACAATTCGGGCGTGAGCAAAGCCAAGGTTGGATCACTTTAACATATTGCTTCCCAGGAACCTCTCTTTAACATATTGCTTCCCAGTGTTAATCACTTTAACATATTGCTTCCCAGTGTTAATCACTTTAACATATTGCTTCCCAAATATAGACATTACACAACCAATTACAGTTACATTACAATAGTTTACAATATTTAGAGATTAGCTAGTCGAGAAAATGTAAATTTATGGACACCTTAACTTATTCTGCTTTGCCATTTTTTGTGAATGTAAAATATTTGAATCACCTGAAGATTGGGGCCCCCAGCCTTCTTTAGTTAGCCTTATAAGGCTAACTAACGAAAATATCACGACCTAACCTAACCAATCATTACGTCAACTGTACGCCCTTGACGATTGGTTAGGTTAGGTCGTGATATTTTCATTAGTTAGCCAAGATTACCAACCTCTTTCTAACCAACCAACCTTTCTCTTTTTAACATATTGCTTCTCAGTGTTAATCACTTTAACATATTGCTTCCCAGGAGGGATCACTTTAACATATTGCTTCCCGAATGCTTTGGGAAGCAATATGTTAAAGTGATCCCCAAAGTTAACCAAGGTTTTATATATATATGGGCTTTGATTAGATAACCCTGGGAGGACAGAAAATATCTGTTTCTGTTTCTGTCTCTCCCTGTCCCCTCCTAACGACTGCATATGAACAGAGTGTTCCGTGAGTCTTTTCTCTTCCTGGGGTGGAGTGTAGGGGAATTCAGTTTACCCCATCATGCTTTTCAACAAAAAACGAAACACACATTATGTTAGAAAATTTTACCCAGAATCTCAGAATTATGGAGCACCCTATATATATATTAATATATATATATATATATATATATATATATATATATATCGGTCTTCGTAACTGCTTGTTACTAAGGCTAATAAAGTAAATTTTTCAACTTTATAATAAATTATTTTTTTGTTAACAGTTCGTAAGTTAAAAATAAACTTTGTTTGAAAGTTCAAACTAAACTTCATACTTAAAAATATGAAAGAGAATATCATGTTTTAATTATTAAGAAAGACATGATAATTCGACATATCTTGAATTCTGAATAGTTAATTGAATAGAGAAATCCAATTCGCAATCATCCGAGTGAAAATGTTTATTTTATATTGAACGGCTCTTATAGGAAAAAGGAAACCGCATTATTTCGAGTTTTTTCGTTCATTTCGACACCTCTTCAGGGAATAAGGATGAGATGTAATTTAATGGCTCTTATATACCTTTTTCCTGAATCCCTGAACAGTTGCAGTATTAAAATACCAAATCACTCGGATTATTTTTTTAATATTTTTTTCTGTTGGGTTTCATACGCAATTAATTAAATAGTTACGCGTAGTTTCTTTCGGCCATTATCGAGTTTTCCATTAATTAAAGGCTACGTCCTGGCCAGCTCGCAATTGCATGATCCCGGGTTCGATTCCTGGGAGGTACCTCATTTTTCATTGCTCGTTCTCCCTCCTCATCTTGTGCGGAACGCTCTTCTACACAAGCGTCGTTCTTTACAATATATATATATATATATATATATATATATATATATATATATATATATATATATATATATACATATATATACAGCGTGTCCGAGAATTATCTGTACAATTCTTGGCTGTTATTAAAAGTCAACCATGAAGTGTAGAAATTCCAGTGTTGTCCCATTTTACAGAGAAACTCATTACGTTTTTTCTGATAACAAGTTTTGACAAGTTTTTTCTTTTTTGTACGCGGGTGACAGACATTGATGATTTAAAAGCAAGAATCACAGCTGCTATTGAGCGAATTGATGTGGATATGCTGCAGCGTACATGGCAACATTTGGATTATCGATTGGATGTTTTGCGAATCACTTATGGTGCACATATCGAATGTTTGTAACAACGTTACTTTAATAAAAGAAACTTTTGAAAATACAGATTCTAAATAATCTTGTTTTAGAATTTTACGTGTGTCATCAAGAATTTTATTAAAAGATGAAATTGTACAGATAATGTTCGGACACACTGGAATTTTTAAAAAACTTGTCAAAACGTGGTATCAGAAAAAACTTAATGAGATTCTCTGTAAAATGGGACAACACTGGAATTTCTACACTTCATGGTTGACTTTTAATAACAGCCAAATATTGTACAGATAATTCTCGGACACCCTGTATATATATATATATTTTTTTTTATTGGGGTTGTTTAACCTCCTTCGCAACATCTAAGGTCATATGACGGAGGGGACCTACAGCTTTACGTGGGATCCGAACCACGGGTCGCTACATAATCTGGGCGCAGAGGACGGTCTCTCATCCAACTACTACTAATGTCGCTTAACTTCGCTGATCTCCGGGGAGCGGTGTTACGACGTAGCCCATATATATATATATATATATTATGTATATATATATATATATATATATAGAGAGAGAGAGAGAGAGAGAGAGAGAGAGAGAGAGAGAGAGAGAGAAGGTGTCCCATAAGTCCGGACTCAGAGGAAAATTTTTCTTAAATTAAATTTACAAAAGTAATACATTGGAACTAAAATAAATGTTCAAATTAATGTCTTGTTTTGGGACCTTTTTTTGTTGTTGCAGGTAGAATAACGCAATGGCTAATATGGAAGCGAGTTAACCCCTCAGGAAAATTTCACTGCGCCTTCGATCATCTACATTTGAGATCATATTTATAGTTTATTATAACTAAAACTGAAAAATATATATATCATTAAAAAGCACACAAAATTCCCTTTCCAGTGACGTATAGTTCAAAATGATTAATCTAAAGAAATGTTCCTAAATAAATCCAAAAAGTACAAAAGTAAATGAAGTGTCCTAATCTTTTTGCACAGCATTGTTTATATACAGGGTGGGAGAAAAGTCTTTAAGGATTTTATACATACAACTATTTAGTTAACAACATTATATAGATAAGTGTTCAAATGATGAAACAAATCAAACAAAAAGTGTATAAGAATTTTATTCCTACAAATACTGTATTTTGTTAAATTGTAATTTAATTTTCAAAGAGTTCTCCATCTGCTATGATACGTTTGTGGATTCTCTCTCTATGAAACTCTTCATTGTTCTTTTGAACATATCGAGTAGGATCCTTTCCAGTTGTTCATCTCTTCTGCGGCCAAGGACATTCACATTTGGATAGATGAAACCACGAGTGTAGAATTTGTCATGCAAATAAGCCCAAAGCTAGAAATCACATGATGTTAAATCGGGTGGTCTGGCTGGCCACTCGATGGGACCTCGTCCCCCAACCCATCTTCCTTTAAGTCTGGTATCCAGAATCTCACGGGCAGCTGCAGAGTAATGTGGCGGCGCTGCATTATCTTGATAAAGCCAAGCCAATTCTTGCCAACGCCATTAGTAAACTGCGGTAAAACTTTGTCTCTCAATACCTGGCAACAGCGTACAGAGTTTTCAATCCATCGTATCTCTCGATATGTCAAAGGAAACGAGTCCTCAATAACCAATGCACGGCCAAACTGTTAGTGTAGCTGTTTTAACGGGTTTACCCACTCGTATTTTTTATTTTTTTCGCCCAGTAGTGAACGTTGTGTTTGTTTCCTTTACTCGTTAAACCGAACACACATTCATCTGAAAATTTGATCTTTCGAACGAAGTCTGGATCACTGTTCAACTTTTGTCTCATTGTTTCAGAAAACTACAGCCGTTTATCAGAATCATCGTCGTATATGAACTGAGAGTAAATGGGTTTGTAATCGTGGTACCCCTATGATTTCAATATTTTTGCTATTGAAAATTTGGAAATACCCAATTCCTGTGCGACTTTTCTCGTTAAAGTTATTGGATCGACTTGAAAAGTGGCGAGGACATTTTCTTTGTTGTTATCTCTTGTCGCCGTCACTGATCTTCTGCTTCTTGGACGATTTTTCACCAGGCTCCCTATTTCCAAAAGTTTGAGCTTCCAGTAACGAAAAAATGGTTGCATTTGATGATGGTTTATTATATTTTTGTTGAAATAAACGCAAACCTTTTTCACAGTTATTATAAAAATAGCCGACGATATAAGATACACTTTTTCTTCATTGCTATATTCCATCCTTATTGACGTCGCTGTGACTGGGGCTAGGGCGTTGGGCCTTCCTGTCCCAGCCAAAGGTAATTCCTGGCCTTGTATAGTTGCTTTCAAAATTATCGCATACACTGCAGTGATATCATTGTAATTTATTTATTATTAACAAATTATTTGTATGTATAAAATCCTTAAAGACTTTTGTCCCACCCTGTATAGAGAATAAAGAGAGAATATAACCTTGGTTAACCTTGGTTTAGCTTCCGCCCGAATTGTTCATTCTGACGAAGGCCAAGCTTGTCACTCCACCTTAAACCTACAGTTTAACGGTTTAATGGGGAATCCGAACCACACCCCACCAGTAGCCCAGTGTCTTAACCACTAGGCTACCCAGGGTACCCATTTATCTACCAACCAATTTTTATTTGTGGAAGGGTGAACAGCTGGATTTACTGCGCGCCGCGTGCTGTCACCCGAGTATCGCTCTCGGGGCCGATGGATTCGTAGTCAGCGACGCTAACCATTACATCACCGAGGCGCATATATATATATATATATTATGCAGTAAGGAGGAGCCAAGTTACGTCGTTGCGTACATATACGCAACATCCACTTTTGGAATGAAATTGAATACTATAAAGAAAGTAGGAGGCTACAGAAAAGGGGTTGCCGTCAGTCGTCTCAGTGAGGAAGAGAAGGTGAGGTTTAGAGGAGAGGTGGTGTTGAACATACTGAAAATTTGAGGAAAAGTCACGAATGTTGTAGAAGTTAATGAAAAGTGAATCAGGCAGTGGCCTAGGATATCTCGAATAGGCAATAGCAGAACCAGCCTCGCTGCCCGGGTCTGCGTTTCTGGTATTGGCAGCGAGGGAACCAAAAGTGGGGACGTCTATGGTACCCTTCCAGCGGACTCCAAGGTTTTAAAGTCGTTGCCATTTTTTTAATTATATACAGTGTGTGTGTGTGTGTGTATATGTATATATATATATATATATATATATATACACTGTATATAAGTTGCCAGTATGTCAGACTTCGACATATGTTCTTGTATTTAAATATTGCTTCATACAGTTTTATGATAGTTATATTAATTTTAGTCTTATTTATTAAATCAACGACGATGGGAATGGAATGGAATTGGAGTCTTACACCTAACTCCGGGGAGTTAGGTGTCTTCTGGAGGAGCTTCTAACCGAAACTCCCGATGGGAGTGTCTCCCGAAACGTTGCAGGGAAGATTTTTAAGTTAAAGTCTCTTTTAGTTAGCTTTATAAGGCTAACTAACGAAAATATCACAACCTAACCTAACCAATCGTCAAGGGCGTACAGTTGACCTAATGAATGGTTAGGTTAAGTCGTGATATTTTCGTTAGTTAGCCTTATAAAGCTAACTAAAAAAGGCTGGAGTGATGGATCTTCAGGTGATCCTATAAATCAAGTGAAACAAAATACTGCTAAAATTAACTTTAGAGCCTAACTTGGTTTCAAAGTTAAACGATTTTCTCAAACGTGGTTAAACTCTCCATTTTCAAAACTGGGTAAAAACAACAGTATAATGCAAACGAAGACAAACTTTCCTTGACAGTTAATTTTATAACTAATCATTTTTCTATTTGCAGATTCTTTCGTTGCTCAACATTTTGCTGCCTACCCTGAGAACGGCATGTCTTATAATTGGATGGTTTTACACGGTAATGAAGATAGGAAAAGGAGTGTCAATTGATAGAATGAAGACCGATAACATTTTTCGGTGCTACTGTAGTATGCGGTCTACCGTTAAGTTTCTACTGTAGTATGCGGTCTACCGTTAAGTTTCTACTGTAGTATGCGGTCTACCGTTAAGTTTCTACTGTAGTATGCGGTCTACCGTTAAGTTTCTACTGTAGTATGCGGTCTACCGTTAAGTTTCTACTGTAGTATGCGGTCTACCGTACAAAATATTTAAAAGGAATTGAAAATGAATTGAAAGGAATTATAATTTAATTTACACAATTAAGGAATTATTAAAGAAGTTAAACATACTACTACCGCATACTTAACGGTAGACCGCATACTACAGTACGCCCTTGATGATTGGTAGGTTAAGTCGTGATATTTTCGTAGTTCTTTTTGAAAATATCACGACTTAACTTAACTAATCGTCAAGGGCGTACAATTAACCTAATAATAAAATAATAAGAAGATAAGAAGCTATAATTAAAAGGTAGACCGCCGAATCGTAGGTAGACCGCATACTACAGTAGCACCCATTTTTCTCTTCAATTAGAAAGAAAAGTCTTCATTGATAACATAAGTGTAAAAAATTTGGATCACCTGAAGATCAGGGTCCCCAGCCTCCTTTAGTTAGCCTTATAAGGCTCACTAACGAAAATATCACGACCTAACCTAACCAGTCGTTAGGTCAACTGTACACACTTCAAGATTGGTTATGTTAGGTCGTTTTATTTTCGTTAGTTACCCTTATAAAGCTAACTAAAGAAGGCTGGGGGCCCTGATCTTCAGGTGATCCAAAAATTTTATTAACGTGAGATGCAAAAATTTTTCAATATTTATTTTATTTATTGTACCACAATTCAGCCCTTAAACTTCTGACTTGAAAGCCTCTCTTTTTTTTAAACGGGAGGTAAATTATATTTTTTATTATAATTATTATTATTATTATTTTTAATATTACTAACAGTATTATCAATCTTAATATTAATATCAATGCCATCATAAACGCATACGAGTGAATAATGCATAAAAGGAACAAACATGTAGTTAGGCACTATATCCATAAATATTACGAAGGTTTATCAGTGCTTATTTATTGAGAGACATTTCAATTTAGTTTTAAACGCAGCTACGTTAGAAATGGTGGAGCAATCCAAGAATAAGCACCTCAAAGTCCCCAATCCAAGAAACAGCACCCCATTAAAGGATTTTAGGATCACCTGAAGATCAGAGCCTCCAGCCTTCTTTACTTAGCCTTATAAGGCTAACTAACGAAACTATCACGACCTAACCTAACCAATCGTTAGGTCAACTGTACGCCCTTGACGATTGGTTAAGTTAGGTCGTGATATTTTCGTTAGTTAGCCTTATAAAGCTAACTAAAGAAGGCTGGAGGCCCTGATCTTCAGGTGATCCGGATTTTAACATATAAAATTTTAAAAAAAAAATATTTTAATGTTTATGAAGGATATTCCAATAAAAAAAATTAGAACATAATTAAAATAAAAATATTGGAATAAGGTTAATTGAATGCCAGGTTAGGTCAACTGTACGCCCTTGACGATTGATTAGGTTAAGTCGTGATATTTTCGTTAAAACTAACGAAAATATCACGACTTAACCTAACCAATCGTCAAGGGTGTACAATTAACTTAACCGGCATTCAATTAACCATTTTAGAGCAAATGACTCCATTTTAACTCCAATTTAGAGCAATCCAAGAATAAGCACCCTTGTTCGATCCCAATCCAAGAAAAAGCACTCTAAATTGATTTGGGGTGCTTATTCTTGGATTGCCCGAAATAGTTTTAAGATAAATATTTAAATCATTCCATAATTTCAATTCAACAAAAATGGGTGAGTTTTGGAAGGAAAAATAATCTAAATTGAGAGGTAACTTCCATAGTTTTATTCCTAGTCGGATACGAATCAATGTCTTAAAAATGAGTCAAAGTATTTATTCCTATACATTTTGTAAATCAATATGAAATAAGTCTTTTTTTTATAATATCTCTGATCTTGAGTAATAGTTTTAATTCTTTGAACTCACTCGTATAAGCATAGAAATTAGCATCAGTGAATATTTTTATCGTTTAATTTTGAATAATAATGATATTTTTAAGACAGTTTCAGAGAGTTTTGACAGTTTTTCTAGACATGTAAGTATGTAATGAAAATAAGAGTTTGAGGATCAAGTAAAGATAAGCACCCCCAGCATTCTTTAATTAGCCTTATAAGGCTAACTAACGAAAATATCACGACCTAACCTAACCAATCGTCAAGGGCGTACAGTTGACTTAACGATTGGTTAGGTTAGGTCCTATATTTTCGTTAGTTAGCCTTATAAGGCTAATTAAAGAAGGCTGGGGGTGCTTATCTTTACTTGATCCGAGTTTGATACATATTTAATAAAATTGGATTAGGAAATACACTAATTTTAGTGTTTTTTAAAGACGGATTATTAAAGGTCAACTAATCCACAGTTTTGCCAAATTCACTGGGTTTTTTTAAATGTAGAAGGTAATTTATATTCAATGAAATTTATATTCAATGAAAATAACAGTGGTCTTGGAACTGAACCCTGAGGTACACCGTGTTTTAAAATAAGCTTAGTGGAAAAGAAAAGGCAGAATGATGTAGTTTAATATCTAGTGGATAAAAAACTTTAAGTCAAAAACTTTTAAGCCTTTAAACCTTTTAAAACTTTTAAGTCTTCGTTTAAAGAGGCATGAATATGTTTCTCAATCATTCAGTCAATGAGTCAATTAATCAATTAATCACTCAATCAATCTTTATTGATAAAAATAAATATTAAAGTATTATAATTATTACAGTATTACAATTATTTTAACATAGAACATACAATTATTAACTGAACTATTGATATTTATTTTCCTATTTAATTTCGCCCATCAGTTTTAGGCTTTATTGAGCTAAATCCGTAACCGCTAAACCGATTTGGAAGAAATTTTCAACGCTTTTACGACTTATTTCGACAAGTATTTGGTTCAAATTTGACTAGAATTGGCAAAAAGGTTTTTGTTATTAGGATTTTTGGTGTTTTCCACCTAATTCTACTTTTTTTCCTCCAATCTGGAGGAAATGTACCTGCAAGGAGGTGCGCACCTTCCTAAGATTCCTAAGACTCTACACTACAAACTCATTAAAACAAATTTTTCTATTCATGTCATTAATGGCACCTCTGAAGCTATAACAGATTATTGATGGTTGAGTAAAATTTTATATTCTGTAACATGAAACGCCTTGCTCAAATTTATAAAACTGGAAATCATGAACCATGATTTATTTATCTTCAGCTAGGGTGGCCAGACGTCCGGCTTTAGGCGGACAGTCCGTCTTTTGAGCACTCTGTCCTTTGGGTGGCCATTTCCAAATTTCCAAAAAGGAGGACACTGCGTATGTGGCCGTACGTTAACATATATATATAATATATATATGTTAACATACGGCCACATGCGCAGTGTCCTCCTTTTTAAATGGCCACCCTATCTTCAGCGATAATGACGAGATTTTCCAAATGATTTAAAATAACCATTTTAGTCTAGTTTTTATAACAAAAATCATACTGTACTCGTATGGGGAGACAACAAATTATATGCTTCAAAGTGATGATTTATCCTTTTTTTTGCAGTCTACCATAACATTTGGCTAAAGGCAGATGATGAAGAAACTGGTCATACCTTCTCAGGTATCCATAATCAACATCTCTATATAAATAGAAGAAAGTTATAAATTTCTGAACTTTGACCAAAGATTTTGATTTTACTGCATGAAAGGATAACGAATTTTTTTTTGTAAAGGAATACATTCATTAATTATGTAAAGCTCATAGAGGAGGCTTGTCCAACATACGGCCACGGGCCAGAGTCCGGCCCACCAAAGATTTGTATCAGGACCAGCTGGCAGATACTGAAAATTCATTATTTAATGTCATATTTTTTTTCAACAAAATTTAATTTTAAAATACAATTTTATCTAAAATTTGCACACTGGCCCTCGGTGTGGGTCATTAATTGAAATATGGCCTTTCATGAAAAAGGGTTAGACACCCCTGTCATACTGTAGATATTTTCAGATGAATAATTTAGTCAATGTAAAAATTCTCCGTTAAATACTTTAATGGTTAGGAGACTTACTTTGGAGTTGAACATTAAAACTTACCAACATTCATTATAAAATAAACCAAAATGGTTGTTGGTTCAGTTAAAAATTTAAAAAGAAATTAAATAAGGATGGTTCTACACATGTTCTACAAATACCTCAGTCCGAGATTACTTGCATGGAAATACTGAATTTCGTAGATCAAAATTATTCAACATTTAGGCAAAATGTTGAGCAATGACAGTCGTTAGTAAAACTTACACGTCATACATATACTGTATACTCATTCTTCTTGTTCGTTATTAACATATATTGAACGATATATTTATATATATATATATACACGCAGAAAATCAAGTAAATTATCTAAAACCCATTCTACATTTAATGCCTGTTTCAGTCGTTAAAATAAAGCATCCGAATGCAGCATTAAAAAGTCATTTAGAAATCAAATGAAAATTTACTGATTAATTTAGTTAATGAAGGTACAAGTAATAATTAAACAAATTTAATTCTAAAAATATTCCATTGAAGTAATTAAAAGGGTGAACTGCTATTGATTTCGAAACTTTTAACTTTATTGGTTTTTACATGTGAAATTCACGTTTTTAATGTCTAAGTGTGTCACCTTTGGTGGTATTTGGCTAGCGACAGTAGTTTTAATTTCTCTCTTCCTCTCCCTCACCATCTTTTTCTACATTTCTTATTATTTCATTTCTCCTAAAATATTAAAAAAATAGAATTTCATATTTCAATTCGTTGCTTTCTTTAAATTAAAAATATTTATCTAATTTAAGTTTATTAACTATTAACCAATGTATACCAGGGGCAGATCCGGAAATTTTTCAGGGGGTTTTTTATTGCTGCCGTTGGTAATCATAGATCGGAAATATATTCCACCAACAAGATTTACTCATATCAATATACTGTAGTTCAAACTTCAAGCTCTGTATCTCTTTCCACAAATACATAATTTTATTGTTGTTACTAGAGCAAGTGAGTTACAGAATTAAAAAAAAAAGGGTTACATTATTGCTCGATCTAAATTGTGCTATGTAAGGTACTTAAAAAGTTGTTGTAATCATCGGGCATTTAATGCACTGTGTGAGATAGGCAAGCTTAATTTCTAACGATTATATAAATCATTAATTTCTCTCAAGTATAATATCTTGTTCTTGAGTCTCCATTATTTCATGAGAGTGCCATGAACTACATCAATGACCAATGACCAATTTCTTTTATTTACGAAGTCTTGTGACAAAGTATAGCCGCATTATTAACGACAAAGATAAGTTATGTCACTGAAGGAAAATAATACACAAGCAGATATCAGGAACAAATCTTGGTTCTTTTGCATTATCCTCCCAACACTAATTTTTTTCTATAATGTTGGTTTGGTTTTGGTTATGGTACTTTATTTTCCTTCTATTATAAAAAAAATTAGTGTTGGTATTAGGTTAGGTTAGGTTTGGTTAGGTTAGGTTACGGTAAAAACAGCCCGCCGAAGGCGTTAGCCGTTATAAAAAAAAATTAGTGTTGGGAGGATAATGCAAAAGTACCCAAATCTTTAGTGTAGATACAGTATATGATACTTTCGCAATCCCAACACGAAGCCGCGATGTGTCAACAGGATGAAAGGATTTTATTTTGTCTCAATAACTTCATATAAGTTCATAATGTTTCAAAATTCCAATCTATACCGATTTCAATTACGAATATGTCTATGAATATAACCTAATATACTTATATGCATCTGCGTAGAATAGATTGAAATGCTCACAATACAAAAAGGTGAATTTGCGTAGGTATTCGTGTTTTATTATGGTTACTCGAGATCGCCGGTTAGACGAGTATATACGATAAATTGTGGTTTAGGTTGTGAATGAATTATTTATTCACTGAAATATAAATTACACTCCTTCCTGACCACTTCAGGTCACCTCCACACTTAGCATCTAAAGTGAGGTCACTTGTTACGTGTTCTAAAAAAAAAAGAAGTTTTGAAGGAAGAGTTCACGGGCATCCAGTGAAGGCCTCCCTGGATCTGTCACTCTATACTATTGAATCATCATCATTATTTCAGGAATAAATCCTAATATATAAAATCCAATATATATATCGGCTATTGATTGATGGCGTGCAAAACGCATTTTAATAATAAACAGGAACACCAGACAAAAAATAAACATCCTTCAAGGTTTAATAGTACCAACGTTTCGGAATGCACTAATTCCATCTTCAGGGCTAAAACAATAAAATGCCAAATCACATACAAAATACAAATTGCTTAATATAATTTAAAATAAAGTTAAAAATTATAAAAAGTAGCTAAGAAAATGTAAAACATTAAAACTAAATAAAATTAACTAGTACCTTAACCAAAACATAGCAGATCTACCGATGATTCATCAGAATTTAGGTCTGGTTTTAATTTATAAATAAACAAAGATTCCCTAATTTTGAGCTTAAGGTCAGAACTTCCGGCAGCAAGTACGGCGAAATTAGACTGGAAAATTGGGTGGTTATTGTTGTGCGAGTGGTTACGTATGAGAGTGTTGGTTTTCGTCGTCGTCGTCGTTGGGCCTAGGCAAGATACGGCTTGGGACCGTAGCGCATCTATCCGGTATAGGTTAACCTGGATGATGTAGCCATAAGCACTGCCGCTGGTTAAGTGCCAACCAGTGATTATCTCACTAGCCGTATTGAGTCCGTTAGGCGAAACTGCGACAGTACCAAGGATGGAAAATATAACCCTTGGATTTCTATTATTTATTTGCAAAATGGACATGGTATTAGATTAAAATAATTATTTGAATATAAATAATTAACTGACAATTGTGATATATAATTAATTATGTTTACATACAATAAAATAATACAGTATACATAAAATTAGTATTAATGTGGTTTACAATCGAATTATGATGGGTAACTAATTTAAAATGAATTTATAGCTATTCCCAAATTCAAGACAGTAAAATTAACATTTATCTTGAAACTAAAATAAGAGTATTCACTACACACTCCCCCACCAGAGAGGAAGTTCAAAGAGTTCCGAACGACACAGATTTCCCCTGGACCTTTTTGGTAGCTACATGTACCTCGCTTAAGGTTGATTCCAAAAACGCAGGCTTAAGACGATCGATAGAAACCTTGTCGACCTTGGAACCGCGCTGGATGAGAAATGATTTGCGCGTACGTCGGAGAACTTCATAGGGCCCGTCATATGGACATTGGAGAGGCCGTTTTGGGACAGGTACACGAACGAAAACGTGGGTGCAAGACTGGAGGGCTGGGGAAACAAAGATGTTCTGTTGGCTAGTCAATCGAGGGGGAACAGGCTGAAGGGACTGCATGTGAGAGGAAAGTGTTTGAGCGAATTCCGTAGGATCACATGACTTATCCCCTGCAGTGAAGTAGCCACCTGGTAGCCGCAGTGTTGTTCCATAGACTAGTTCAGCCGCTGTAGTCTTCAGATCACTCTTAAATGCAGAGCGAATACCAAGCAACACGAGTGGAAGCTTATCCATCCAATGGGAGTCTTCGTGACACATAAGGGATGACTTCAGCTGGCGATGGAAGCGTTCGACGAGGCCGTTAGCTTGCGGATGATACGCACAGGTATGCGCATGTACTGTACCCAACAAGCTGGTAAACTTCTTCCAAAGCGAAAACTCAAATTGGCGACCTTGGTCAGTGATGACTTTTGTCGGCAATCCAAATCTTGATACCCATCCATGAAGAAAGGCTCTTGCAACAGTGTCCGCTTGGATATCAGGAAGTGGGATGGCTTCAGGCCATCTGGAAAAGCGGTCGAGACAGGTGAACAGATAACGTTGGCCTTGAATCACTGGAAGAGGGCCAACAATGTCTACATGAATTACCTCAAATCGCTGGGATGGGGGCGGAAATGCGTCAAAGGGGGACCTGGTGTGCCTTTGGACTTTGGCACGCTGGCAGGCAAGGCACGTTTTGGTCCAATGTTTGACATCCTTCCGCATCGAGGGCCAAACAAAGCGAGAGGTAACCAGGTGTTGCAAAGCACGGATACCAGGATGGGAGGGCTTATGAAGATCCGTGAAGACTGCTTGTCTGTGACATGGAGGGACATAAGGGCGAATAGCAGCTGTTGATACGTCGCAATAGAGGGGCACAGACAATCCTGGCATACTCATTTTCTTGAGGGAAAGTGAGTGAGTGGAGTCTTCTCTGAGCAGGTCTTGTAGTTCCGTATCCTTATCTTGATCCTGTGCAATAGCATTCCACAGTGTAGAGCTGAGGGTAACAGAAGTAATCTCTATTCTTGAAAGTGCATCCGCTGGAGTGTTCAAGACACCTTTGATGTGGCGGATATCTGTGGTAAATTGCGAGATATAATCGAGTTGCCTGATGACTCTGGGAGAGTGGTTACAGCTGTTTTTATTGAAGACAGTGACCAAAGGTTTGTGGTCGGTAAAAACACAAAACTCTCGGCCTTCAAGGAAATGTTGAAAATGCTTCACGTTTAAGTAAATAGCAAGAAGTTCACGTCCGAAAGCACTATAACGCGTTTGGGCTGGCTGCAGCTTTTTCGAGTAAAACGCGATGGGTGCTTGTTGACCGTTAATGGTTTGTTCCAACACCCCACCGATCGCAACATCTGATGCATCGACCGTCAGAGTTAGGGGGGCATCACTGATAGGAAATGACAGAGACAATGCACTATTGATAGCATTTTTGGCATTGTCGAACGCCTGTAAACTATCGCTACACCATACCAATTTCGTTACCTTGCGTTGTGTGTGATCATAGCGTGTAGAGGAGCAAGAACACTGGCACAGTTTTTAATGAACTTGTGGTAATAATTTACCAAACCTAGAAACCGACGTAACTCACGCTGATTATTTGGCATAGGGTAATTTTTTATCACTTCACACTTGTCCTGAAGGGGGGTAATTCCGTGCTGCGAAATCGTGTGACCAAGAAATTCCAAGGTTGGCTGTGCAAACACACACTTAGATGCATTAATAGTAACACCGTATTGTTCTAAGCGTTGAAAGAGGAGTGAAAGATGTTCCTTATGTTCCTCTTCCGTTGAGCTGGCCACAAGCAAATCATCGATGTAGGCATAAACAAAGTCTAAGCCTCTGGTGACCTCATCTATAAACCTCTGAAAGGTTTGCGCAGCATTCCGTAGCCCGAACGGCATCTTCACAAGTTCGAATAACCCAAATGGTGTACAAACTGCAGTCTTGGGAATATCCGAAGGCTCTACGGGAATGTGGTGGAAAGCCTTAACGAGGTCTATTTTACTGAAGATAGATTTGCCGTGGAGAAGAGAAGTAAAGTCTTGGACATTTGGTACCGGATATCGGTCCGGGATGGTTGTCGAATTCAAAAACCGGTAATCCCCACATGGTCTCCAGTCTCCTGACTTCTTCTGGACCAGGTGTAGGGGAGAGGACCAACTGCTTTTGGAAGGTCTTATTATCCCAAGATCTATCATAAGCTGGAATTCCGATTTGGCAGCTTTCAGTTTGTCCGGGGCAAGACGTCTGGGTTTTGCAAACACAGGGGACCTTTTGTTGTAATGTGATGGGTAATGGTGTGCTTAATGGTATCACCCATCTGCATCGGTTGAAGAATTCCTGGATATCGCTGGAAAAGGCACTGGTACATGGAATTAGGGGGAACGAGGGAAAGTGCAGAGTTCGAGGCGTCCGGAAGGGCAACCTGTTTGGCAAGAACAGAAAGCAGTGTGGCCTGGTCGCATAAGCGTCGCTTGTCAAGATCCACCAGGAGTTTGAAATGCTGGAGGAAGTCAGCGCCGATTATGGGATGCTGCACTTGAGCACAGATGAAAATCCACTTGATGGATCGGTGAAGGCCCAAGTTTAGTTCACGTGACTGAGTACCGTACGTGGGTATGCGTGAACCGTTAGCAGCGTATAGAGGCGGAGATTCCGAGTGCGTATGACCAGATTTTTGAGGGAATACACTGACTGACGCTCAGGTATCGACCAAGAAATTGACACCAGAGTTCCTGTCCTTTATGAATAACAGGTTGGCAGTGCGAGTACTAGACGCCATTAGGACTCGCTGCTGGGGTTTTCCGACGAAAAATTGCAAGGGGAGATGCACTTCCTAGCCTTCTTTCCAAATTTAGAGTGGTAGAAACAGATCTTCCCGGAACTCGAACGATGCCTCTTCGTAAATCTTGACCGAGAATGGCTTCTTTGCCGTTGATTTTGTAGCAGAGAACAAACGTGGTTGAGTTGTTGACTTAACTCTTCCACTTTCAACTCCAGTTCCGATTGTGTGTTCACGTTGTTGACCGGAGCTGTGTCAATCTCCACTACTTTGTCGGCAGTTTCTGCTAGTTTATCAACTGGAGTAGCAGGATCCATAGTGGCCAAGACACGCTGAGCTGATGGAGGAAGTTTCTGCAAGAACAACTGTCTAAAGATGTCCTTATCGAAGGTTTGTGCGCCTTCGCCTAGAGCGCACTGCATAGCCCTCAGCATTTGAGTGGGCTTACGGTCTCCAAGTTCTTCTTTTGAGATTAACTGATGTAGTTTCTCACGCTCGGAGACAGTGGTGCGGCACAGGATGGCAGACTTCAGATCGTTGTATGGGTCCTCACTCGTGGAAGTAGACACGATGACGTCACGGACTTCAGAGATGATGCTCGCTGGTAGAGAGGACAAAACATGATCGTATTTTGTCCTGCTAGCGGTGATCCTTCCCAAGTTGAATTGTGATTCCACTTGGTGGAACCAAATAAATGGATCACCCGGCCAGAAGAGGGGGAGCTTTACGCTCAAGTGGGAGATGGCACCAGCTCGTCAGGCATCTTCTCCTATGCTTGCTGACGTACAAGCAAGACGACAAGTTACCAACGAAGGAGTGGAGGTTGAGACGAGCGCAGGCACAGAGCGCACGGGCAGGGGTGAGGGGCAGAGGGCACGAGCGACGTTACAGTCTGGTCCTAGTCGCTCGGGTGAAGGGGGTGATGGGCACGAACGACGTTACAGTCTAGTCCTAGTCGTTCGGGTAAAAGGGGGGAATCCAACTCCGGGGTCACCAATTGTTGGTTTTCGTCGTCGTCGGGCCTAGGCAAGCTACGGCTTGGGACCGTAGCGCATCTATCCGGTATAGGTTAACCTGGATGATGTAGCCATAAGCACTGCCGCTGGTTAAGTGCCAACCAGTGATTATCTCACTAGCCGTATTGAGTCCGTTAGGCGAAACTGCGACAGTACCAAGGATGGAAAATATAACCCTTGGATTTCTATTATTTATTTGCAAAATGGACATGGTATTAGATTAAAATAATTATTTGAATATAAATAATTAACTGACAATTGTGATATATAATTAATTATGTTTACATACAATAAAAAATACAGTATACATAAAAGTAGTATTAATGTGGTTTACAATTGAATTATGATGGGTAACTAATTTAAAATGAATTTATAGCTATTCCGAAATTCAAGACGGTAAAATTAACATTTATCTTGAAACTAAAATAAGAGTATTCACTACAAGAGAATTAGGTGGTTTGCCAAGAGGTAAATTTGTACTGACCGATTTACCGAGATGTTCGTAAATATGGAATTTTAAATGTCTTTTAGTTTTACCTATATATGACCCCATACAGTGGTCACACTTGTATTGGTAAACTATGGATGACTTAAGAAGTGTAGGAATAACATCCTTGTATTTAAATCTTGGATGGGAAATCGAAATCTTTTTCGATTCAAATTCGAATCCGATTTCACACGCAATTAGAATATAGATCCGAATTCGGATTCAAATTTTTCGTTTTTATCGATTCGAATTTTTTTCCGATTCGGATTATTTCTTTTTCGATTTTGATCCGATTCGAATCCGATTCGGATCCAGGCCTAATTTTTCTTGATTTTTATGAGTTCATTTAATAAAATTATACCTATCATCGTTGTTTTAGTCAAGGGGTGGCTATTATTAAGTTTCATTTTTAATAAATAATACAGATAATTCTCAGTCTATTAACGATCTAAGTAATAACTTTAGATTTACTCTTAATAAGGTGCAAAAAAAAATCTTTCATATAAGCTAATTTATTAAACAATTAAGGCTCATATATACAAGAAATATTAATTATAGCATACATCAAAATTAAAATATGATAATAATACAGTACTTTAAGAAATATATCCACTGTATAGATACAAATTTACAAATTAAAATTAGCCATGACAACTAAGATATTTTCAATGTTCGAAGGCAAAAGGTTATTTCTTTGAGGAGCGTGTGAAATTGTCACTCTCGGACAATACCAAAATTTAAGGATTAGGATTAGCACCTTAATGGATGGACTATAGGATTAGTATGATTTTTGTCCGAGCAAACAGATTCTTGGAAAGGTCAGTCTTTACCTGTGGTGAAACCGGAAACGTTAATAAGCCTTATAAGTTATTTATAAGTTATAACCAAATTTTTAAAATCCGGATCCATATTTTTTATCGATTTGAATTCGAATTCGGATTCATCGTTTCTTTTCGATTCGGATCAAAATTTCGATTCAGATCCGCGCCCGTTTTTCGATTCGAATTTTTTTTCGATTCAGATTCCTCAAAAAATATTGATTAATTCCGATTATCGATTCGAATCCGATCCGATTTCCCATCTCTGATTTAAATAAATGATAAATCGATTTAGACAGGGTGAATATAATTTTTACATAGTTGTGGGTAGAATTCCTTGAGCAATTTTAAAAGTTTGTTTCTAATGTTAAAACTTGAGGTTCCCATATAAGGCAAAGTGAAATACAGGATATCTTTGGGGACTGTAATTAAGTCTCTAATTGTGGGGTTTATTAGTCTATTTATGGGAACCCCAAGTTTTAACATTAGAAACAAACTTTTAAAATTGCTCAAGAATTCTACCCACAACTATGTATAAAAATTATATTCACCCCGTCTAAATCGATTTATCATTTATTTAAATACAAGGATGTTATTTCTACACTTCTTAAGTCATCCATAGTTTACCAATACAAGTGTGACCACTGTATGGGGTCATATATAGGTAAAACTAAAAGACATTTAAAATCCCATATTTACGAACATCTCGGTAAATCGGTCCGTACAAATTTACCTCTTGGCAAACCACCTAATTCTTTCATACGTAACCACTAGCACAACAATAACCACCCAATTTCCCAGTCTAATTTCGCCGTACTTGCAGCTGGAAGTTCTGACCTTAAGCTCAAAATTAGGGAATCTTTGTTTATTTATAAATTAAAACCAGACCTAAATTCTGATGAATCATCGGTAGATCTGCTATGTTTTGGTTAAGATACTAGTTTATTTTATTTATTTACCTTTCAGTTTTAATGTTTTTATATTTTTCCTAGCTACTTTTTATAATTGTAACTTTTTAACTTCACATTTATTTACCTTTTAGTTTTAATGTTTTACATTTCTTAGCTACTTTTTTATAATTTTTAACTTTATTTTAAATTGTTATTAAACAATTTGTATTTTGTATGTGATTTGGCATTTTATTGTTTTAGCCCAGAAGATGGAGTTAGTGCATTCCGAAACAAGGATGTTTATTTTTTCTCTGGTGTTCCTGTTTATTATATATATATATATATATAATTTTTTTCTTTAATTTACCGCCGATTCATACCGAGGGAAAGTGGGTGGATGGTGTCACTGAGTTAGGGATGGTAGACTAGGGGAATGAGTAAGGTTCAGTTGCTGGATAGGCGGTAGAAGGGGTATGGACTTAGATACGATGAAGCAGATGGGTATGAGTGAGGAAAAGAAAATCGTTTCCGCTGAAAAGTGGGGGCCTTCGGCGAGTATGGATTGTAGACGCTCGGGTATGGAAATTCTGAACAAGAGAGGAAAACACCCACGACGAAGAGCGGACAGGTTTGGGCATTCGACCACGAGATGTACGACAGTGATTGGGGTATGACAGGTAGGGCAGAGCAGGGCTGGCGATTTAGCCATAAGGAGACCATGTGTAATGCGTGTGTGTCCTAGGTGAGACGGGCTAAAATCACTTTTATATGGCGGGACCAGTGGAATGAGGAGGCCCAGTATCCTAATTGCGGTTTGATCTTGTGGAGTTTGTTGTATGTGGCGTGGTCCCATTCCCGTTGCTAGATGGAGCAGAAGTGGGAGCGGAGAGTCGGGAAGAAGTCGGAGAAAGCGAGGGGCCGGGGCGGAGGCCGGCAGTAAGCAGGCCGTCTTTGCCGTGCGGTCCGCCTCCTCGTTATCCTGGATGCCGACATGTGCCGGGACCCAGCAGAAGACGATTGTCTTGTGTCGGAAGGTTGTTAAAAAGTGGAAGGTTTGCTGGATGGCAATCTAGGTATTTTCGCCGCAGGACTTTTGGCCGCCGGACTTTTGGCCGCAGGACATTTCGCCGTAGGAATTTTCGCCGCAAGGAATTTTCGCCGCAAAATATATAATTTGTATAGATATATAAATATAAGCCTACCAAATTTTCTGAACTCTCTAATACGTCGGGTTTGGATGACTTGGAAATTTTCATTTACTCATTCTCTTAAATAAGTGATTTCATGTACTTCAAAGGTTTTGAACCCTTAGGTTTTTAAAAACCATTTTTGATGGTTTAAAGTGATACTGCACATGCAATAACAGATACTGTCAAAGTTTTATAAAATGATATGCCCTTGTCTTTGAGCTAACTGGTCTACCCCTAAGCTCCGCCCGCAATAGTTTATTTCGGTGCAGTGCTTACATTTATATTCCATTACTTAAGCCCTCTAGGATGCCATATACAGTTAAAAGCAGCCGAGGAGGAGAAAAATTAGTTGACGTTTTTTTCATTGATCCGAATCGACAGAAAATGTGATAAAAAATCGTATTGGAAGTGTGAAATAAAAAACTGCAAGGCAAGAGTCCATACAATTGTAGAAAGTGACGCTAAAATAGTAATTTGCAAAACATTTGGTGAGCATAGTCATTCTGCAAACCCATCAAAGCCTAAAGTGTACGCCACAATAGCAAGTATGAAACGACTGCTACTAACTCCCAATTATCTGCAAGATCACTAATTGCCGATGCTTCTGCAAGCCTAGATGATGCAGGTTGTTATCTAATGCCATCAGTTGCAACTTCATCAAGAAATATTAGAAAATGGAGGCAAAAGAATATGGATATGTTGCAAAAGTACATAATAGAACGTAAACTACGCTAGGATCTTTAGGAGACATTTTTTAAATGAATCCATCAAATAAAACGTTAAAACTAACGAAAATATACGACTTAACCTAACCAATCGTCAACTTATTTTTTATTTTTTAAAAATTCTTTTGCGGCGGCGGCGAAAATTCCTTGCGGAAAAATTCCTTGCGGCGAAAAGTCCTGCGGCGAAAAGTCCTGCGGCGAAAGTTCCGAACGCGGCTGGATGGTACAGACGAGCGGGTGAGGGGTTAAATCTCTCTAGGGAGAGAAGTACGCTTTGGGAATTCAAATAAATGACAAAGGAGCTGGCAGGGTGGGTGCGCACGATGTCGAGGGCCTCCATAATCGCGAAGAGTTCTGCTGAGAAAACCGAGGCCTTGCGGGACAGGCTGATGCCTCGAGAAAGCGGCTGGGTTAGTATCACCGCTGCGGCGGCCGTACCAGCCTCCGAGCGGGAACCATCTGTATAAACGGGGACAGTGTCCGGGTGTTGGGTTGTGTTTTCTCGGAAGAGTGACCTGTATACCGTAGCGATCGTGGTAGTCTTTGATAGGGGACACAGGTCCCTGCAAAACTTGATAGGGGTGAGGAGCCAGGGAGGGTGGATGTTGTATGAGATGGGGATAACTGAGGGGGCGGACATGTTGGAAAAGTCCAGGAAAGAGTGGACCGTTTCAGTGAAGTGTCAGCTTTGTCCTTGGGGTGGGAGGTCAGAAATCGCCGCGCATAGAAGCAAAGAGGGTAGTCTCTGCGCACGAAGGTATGTCCTCATGAGGAGCAAACCCCGTCGGAGGGCGAGAGGGTGGTAATTGCATTCCGCTTGGAGGCTAGGGAAGAGCGGAAGGCACCGGTGGCGAGGCGGAGGCCCCTATTCAGTACCGGGTCCAAGATACAAAGGCAGGTGTTGGAGGCTGAGGGGTATACGACATTGCCATAATCCAGCTTGGACTAGACCATGGAAGTGTAAATGCGAAGGAGAGAGCGTCGGTCTGTTCCCCATGTGGTGTGGGAGAGGTGATCTAGGAGAGCGAGGGGACGTTGAAAGGATTGCTTCAGGTGTTTGAGATGGGGAACCCAGTTGAGCCGTCGGTCCAGGATCATGGCCAGAAATCGCTTGGAGGGTAAAACCTCAAGAGGATCGCCGTATAACGTGACAGAGGAGACGGGAAAGGTTAGGGTTTTCTTCTGCGCTCATTACTATGGAAAAGCATAGAACACTGAGGATGCTTCCCTGTGGGACCCCGTCCTCCTGCACAAAGGTGTCTGAGAGGACTGGGCCCACCTGAACTTTAAAGGTTCGGAGGAGAGGAGCTCCTGTTGAAGGTCGGCAGAGCTCCGACGAGACGCAGATTTTGGAGCTGACTGAGTATTATTTTCCGACGGGTGGTGTAGGCCTTCTGTATGTCAAAAAAATTGATAGGACGACCTGTCCACTGTCGACGGCTATCTGTATGTCTCGGCTGAGGAGCAGGAGGGGATCAGTAGTGGAGCGGAATTGTCTGAAGTCGGACTAGGTAGCCGGGAAGGAATCATTATTTTCGAGGAGAAAGGATAGTCGCGTAGCGACCAGTTTTTCTAAAATTTTGCAGGCACAACACGTTAGAGCGATAGGTCTGTAGTTTGTGGGATCAAGGGAATCTTTACCAGGTTTGGGGATGGGGATTACATGGGCCTCCCTCCACCGGGAGGAGAAGGTGCCCTCTATCCATATGCGGTTGTGCAGGTCTAGTAGGAAAATTTGTAAGGTAGGGTGGATGTGCTGGATCATGCTGTACGGGATACCATTCGGGCCAGGGCAAGGTGATCATCGTGAGGCCAGTACCGCCTGTAGTTTATACATGGTGAACAACCGATTGTAGGTACTCTCTTGGGACGGTGAAGAGGAGCTGCTATTGTTAGGGGCAGGTACGAGGGAACTGTCCGCGGAGGAAGAAACGGCGGCGAAGATAGAAGCTAGGTAGTTTGCCACCGATTTGGGCTCGTATAGAAGTCCGTCATTAGTCCAGAGGACCGGGGATCGGGAGGGGATATGTCGCCTCTCGACACCCCGTACCTTCTTCCAGAAGGTAGCCGAAGGTGTGGTGGTGGTGACACCGGACACAAAGGCACGCCAAGAAGCTCGGCGCGCTTTCTTTATCGTACGACGGGCGATGGCCCTAGCCCGCTGCATCTCCGTGCGATGGATGGGGAGGCGCGTACGGTAGAAGCGTCGAATAGCCTTCTTCTTGGCGCGTATGGCCTCCGTGCACTCTGGGGTCCACCAAGGTACCCGTCGGGTGCGGGGGTAGGCGGAGGATCGTGGAATGTTAGTTCATGCAGCCGTTACAACGACTGATTCGAAGTATGCGATGCACTCATCGGAGGATGGGAAGTGGACAATCGTAAGGGTTGTAGATGTATTGTCGTGGAAACGGGACCAGTTAGCTCTGGCAATAATCCATTTTTCCGGTACCCGAACGGTCTGGTCGGGCCAATTTAGCGTGAATTGAACCGGGAAATGGTCACTACCATAGTCCTCTTGAAGGACTTGCCATGTGAAATCTAGGAGGGCATCGGTCGAGACTAATGACAGGTCTATACAGGATGGAGTGCAGTTGGTGGCATGGTAGAATGTAGGCGAGCCATCATTGATGCACTCGAAGGAGAGCTCGGTCATGATAGTAATCAGGGTCGGGGCCATATAGGTGGAGTGTGCGTCTCCCCACAAGGGGTGGTGACTATTGAAATCGCCCAGTAATAGAAAGGGCCTGGGGAGTTGTTTTGCCACCTGTACCAGGTCGTCGCGGGAATCTTGAGTGTAGACAGGGAGGTATATTGAACAGACGGTGTACTGTCTATCCAGGGAAAGCCAGGTAGCAATCACCTGTAACGGGGATCGGATAGAGAGATTGTGGAAGGGGACTGCATGGTGTACGAGAATGGCAGCCCCCTTCGAGTGCAGGTAGGAGACGGGGTGGTGATGTAGGAATATCCAGTAGGGCATGGCATGGGTCTGGTCCCCAGGATTAGCTCCTGGAGACAGTCACACACCGGACGGGAAGTCGCAATCAAAGAATTAAGACCTTCGTAGTTTGCGAATATTCCTCTGCAGTTTCAATGTACTATTGTAGTTTTTGGAAGGTCCATTATTCGATGATGGGGGTGAGTAAAGGTGTAGGTGCTAGGGGGCTGGGGTGTGAAGGGAGATCTGGGGTTCACGAAGGCGAAGGATGGGTCAGGAGCATGGCTGGCTACCTGCCTTCACCAGAGAAGGAATTGGTCGGCCAGTCGACCTCAGCGGAGATTGCGGGGTTAAGTCGGCCGAGCGAGACCGGAGGCGTGGATCACGGCAGCTATGAGAACATCGTGGGGTCAGAGGGTGAGAAGTTTCTTCGTGGGCTTCTGTGTTCGGGCCAGGAGGGGGCGCTTTATTTTCCAAAGTGGCACCTCCCAGCCTGTCTGGCGTCTCACGGCGCACCCTGGGTGACGATAGGGGGTACCAGAAGGATCGAGCAGGTGGGAGGGAGGACGTACACAGGGTGGCTAACAGGGAGGGGGCCGGGGGTGTTGGGGGGGCAGGTACGGTGTGGGTGGAAGGAGATGAACCAGAGTGTTCTCGTGGACGGGTGGAAAAAATGGCACCAGGAGGCAAGGGCAAATCCATAGGACTCATGGGCGCGGCCGAGCTCCCCTTGGCCACACCACGTAGTTGCGCCAGAGCCGCATCCATTGGATCCTCGTGGGAGGGGATGTTGTCCAGATTGGATCTCGTCATGTGAGGGGATGTTGTCCAGATTGGATCTCGTCGTGGGAGGCGAGTCATATAACTCGGCTACTATTTTCAGAGTCTGTGGGGGTAGATTGGAGGGACTTCTGCGGTGGGGTGATATGGTCCTCGTAAACGAGGTGGGCGGTGTGAGGGTCCGAGCCGTCTTCTAAGATCTGGGGAAAGAGGGAGAGGCATGTTGAAAGGTCGGTGGGTCTGGCGATTCGCTCCAGCGTCTCCGTCTCGTCGGCTTGCTCCGGGCGTTAGGTTCGGGTGTGTGCAGAGTGCTGGGAGGGCAGGGTTCGAGTGGACGGGGCCTGGGTGTCCTGGTCCCAGATTTCTGGGGAATCTGTGGCAGGTGAGGTGCGTGAAGAGGAGGGTTGGTGGGAGGACAGGAGGTGCCGAGAGCACAGAGCCGAGGGCAGCGGCGTAAGATACCCCGGCCTCACTTCCCGACTCCGCACCCTGTCTCGCCCCTCTCGGAGGCTAAGGAAGTCCGCTACCTGCAGGCCTCGGACCTCCTTCTCGAACTTGAAGAAAAGGCATTCGCGGGATGAAGACAAGTGTGCGCCTTCGCAATTGGAGCATTTGGGCAAACTCAACTGACGTGTCGGAACTTGTTGCATTTAAAGCAACGCAACGGGTCGGGTCTGGGATGTATGGGCGGACAGTGAACTCGCACGACGCGCGGCTCCTATATCCCATACAATACGGTCGGGAGGAACTAAGGTGTTGAAGGTAAGAAGTAGGCGCGGAGTGGGGGAGGGGGTTCCTCCCTGTCGGGATGTGAAGCGGTGGATCTTAGTGACACCCTGGGGTGCGAGGTCCTCCAGGAGCTCGTTCACTGTGATCAATAATAGGCGGGTGGCATAAATAGTGCCCTGACTCTGGTTCAGGCGAGGGTGTGGGGAGACGGACACCGAGCATCCAAGGACCTCAGTGAGGGAGAGTAGGGCTTTCGTCTCTGCGGCTGAGCGTGATTTGATGAGGAGGGAGCCATTCCTCTGTGGTCGCACATCATAGTGAATGGAGTTGCTGCGGGCTCGGATCGCCTGAAACGTCCGTTCAGAGTTGGTCTGAAGGGACCCAGAGGTAGGCCGGATCACTAGGCATTTGTGGATATTTGGAAGGGATAGGAAGGCTGTAGAATTGAAGTGGACTGGGATATCGAACGGTCGATAGGATGAACGTGAATGTCGACTTCCTAATCCGCCGCGGGGATCTCTCCGTGGGGAGGCTGGCCGACGGCGGGTGAGGGGGGCATACGGGGAGAGCAAGAAGCTGGGTTTTGGAGGCAAGTCTTAGGTGGAACTTGACTTGCCCGTAGGCGGCTGAGGTGGGCTGGGGCGAGACCCCTGCTCCAGAGGGTGTATGTCCAAGGGCATGTTCAAGGTACAGGCTGGGGTCGGTAACGGAAGAGAAGAGTGCAAGTATTCCGCTGCTGGAGGGGGGGGGAGTGACTTCCTCAAGACGTGGTCTTCCAGTGGTAGAGGACTCGGGGGCCTGGTTGCCCACCACCCGAGTTCTAAGACAAGAAGTAATAGTTTCCACATGTTATTAATAATGTTGTAGAACACGGACCCAGGGATGCGAGAAACTGCCTACCGGTGAGAAAGGGAGGCCGAGCGCAAATCTCAGGGGGCGGAGTACATCGTCCCCAGGGGACACACCGTCGGTTTAAAAACGGCACCACGTGATACGAAAGTTTGCCCCCAAACGGCGCAAAGACCCCAGCCCCCTAATCCCACCGGCCCAGACACTCAACCATCCAACACAGTGACGCCCTAAGGGCGTCACCTCCGGAAGACAGCACTGGGGACCCGTACTGGGAGCCAAAGACTTTAGAGGCTCTTAGCCCAGTCTTCCCAGTAGCTTGTCCGGCATGGGTGACCCTTCCGGGGGCTACGCTCCCCGCCGACGTAGCCCACTGGGTCAACACGGGAGTCCACCCACCACAACAAGGTGGCCACAGGCGGGGGAACATATGTATATATATATATATATATATGTGTGTGTGTGTGTATGTGTGTGTGTGTATATATATATATATATATATATATATATACATAAAAATCCTAATGTACAGGGTGGTCTGAAAGTCTTGTTACCCCCATTTTTCTTTGAAGTAGTATGTTTCGATATCGTTAGTGGGAAATGTGGACAATAATAGATTCTTCTTCGTTTCAGACGGCCGACACAAACTCCTACAGTGTGAAAACGGCTCGTTGTAAGTGTATGGGCTCACGAACGTCCACAGACTGGAAAAACCATAAAAGATGCGCAACGGGATTTTTCCGCAAGATTTAACAAAGAAGCCTTTCCTAAAATGACAATATTGCGATGGGAATGTAAGCTGTTCACGACTGGATCAATTCTGGATTAAAAAAGGACTGGACGACCGTCGACAAGGCAGGAACAATGTGCAGCAGTGGCGGCTTCAGTGCTCAGATCCCCAAAAAGTCACTACGGAAACGATCGTTCGAACTCGGTATTCCAAAAACAGCAGTGCTAACACACGTGACACGTGATCTTCAATTGAAATCCTTCAGGTCTGCGTTCGTCAACGAGCTAAGTGATGATGACATGCGAAAAAGAAGTGCAGCATGTGCAAAGTTACTTAAGGTTTTCGTGACGCTCTCACAACGTGGCAAGGTGTTTTTCTCAGATGAATATGCAATTTATCGAAGCGCCCGTAGCAGGAATGTTTATCTCTGGAGTAAAGTTAACCCACATTATTATGAAATGAAGAGTTAGAGCACAATCCACCGCATGTCATGATCTGGGCCGCGATATCTAGTAAGCATTTGATAGGTCCCTATTTCTTCGATGGTCCTGTCAATCAACATTCATACCGAGCCATGTTGAGGATTGGTTTGTTCCAGAGCTCCAAAGCCTAAATTTTCTTGCGGATTGCTGGTTTCAACAGGATATAGCCCCTGCCCACTGCCCACTATGCCATCAATGATGGATGTCATACTGACTTTCTGAATTCTTAAAGAGGCCCCCTCCCTGAATGGTATGTAATTTAATGTATGTATTAAAGCACTTGTATATACGTCTTGTCCCTCTGTACATGTTAAGATCCTTTTGAGGGAGGGTTAACAAAACTTTCGTACCACCCTGTATACATAAAACCCATGTTCCTCTCTAGATAAATTGTGTATAATAAATGTAAGCAATTATTGCCACGAAAAATAACTCTCATTGCCTCATACTCGATAGTTCTTAAGATGTCGTACTTAACATTCTATGTCTCTACTAAAAAGAATATCACTCATTTTCTATCTTTTCTCTTTTAAACAATAAAGAATTTTAATTTTAATTAAATTACTACCGAATGCTTTTCCTATATGTTTAAAGACCCGTAATTGACGATACTTTTAATTCACACCACATTCCAAAACAGTGACTTAAATTGTACTGTCTGCGGGAGATAAGCCGCCTCTTTAAATCTGAATAAACTTTTAATGATCTTCCTTATGTGTGGTTTAAAAATTATTTTCAGACAGACCTAGAAATAGATTTCCTTTTAAAGTTTAATTATTTCCCACTGTAAAACTCCTATTTCTCGCGTCTAGCTGGTAAAGGAAGCTAGATTACGTTTTCTAAATTCCAAGAATGTTTCATTTAATTTTAATGGATCATTTAACATTTTGCCAAGTTAGGAAACGATTCTAATTCTTAACGTAAACTAACAAAAGGAGAGAGTATTTGAAGAGCTTTTTCGTACTTAATACGATATTAAATTATGCTTAATTAATTAAGAATGTGGATAACGCATACAGAAAATTTAATTGCTAATGATACGAAAGTACTTATTCGCGTTCAAGTGATGTTTAAAACCAAAAAATATTTTTCTAAATAGCGTTTCATTATAGGAGAAATGAGGAGGCGCAATCAGTACCTGCTTCCTTCAGATTACCGAAACGTTTTGATATATATATATATATATATAGGATGGCGCAAAAGTCAGGAGTCAAAGGGTCATCATTGCATAAATTATAAATTTCTTAACTAAAAAATTATAAATTATAAATTATAAATCTTTAAGTAAAAAGTAAATTTTATTTAAAAAAAAAATAATGGCGACCAGAAAACGGAAAACATCCATTTCTCTGGCTCTTTGACTCCTGACTTTTGCGCCACCCTGTGTGTGTATATATATATATATATATATATATATATATAAAGTAATTATTAGTAATTTATAAGGCAAAAAAATATATTTTGTAACTCGTCAAGAAATTCACTGACACCAGACTATCTACTTATTTTATCGCTCAGATTAGGTTATTTTTATCCCAAAGATCACCCATTTCTTTGGACTGAAACTATGGAATGATTTAAGCACTGATATAAAAAATATTACTAAGCTAAGTACATTTAAAATCAAGTTCAAATCTCTTTTAATAAAGGAATACTGATAAAATATTAGGATTAAATGAGACTCAAACTCAGGACCTTCAGATTAATAAATCGAATCTTTTGTTACTATACAGGATACCTTCAAAGGTCAGTATTTTTTAAGTTAATAGCAAAATTTCTTGGCCATTGCTAGAAAATATTAAGAATTCGCTGCTTTTAAAAGGGACGTGTGAAAATCTAATATATATATATATATATATATATATATATACACACACAGGGTGTCCCGTAAGTCCGGAATCATAGGGTGATATAAGTAATTCATGTTTTTTCGTTTATGCAAGTGCCCATGATGTCTTTGAGTAAGGAAGAACGCATCCAGGTAATTCTGCTCGTAGGAAATCGGAGTCAGAGGGAGGTCGCTGAGGAATTTAGCAGATTGCATCCGGACCGCGCGCCGATAACACACAGCTGTGTCGGCAAACTTGTAGCAAAGTTCAGGGAAACGGGATCCATAGGAGATAAACCACCGACGATGACACAGCCGCTACCATCCTCGCTCATTTCACACAGTCAGTCCCCAAAAGTCTCTTGGGCGTTTTTATTGCCTTTTTTATCATTTTGCCCTATGGTTCCAGAGTTACGGGACACCCTGTATATATATATACACAGGGCTATTTAAACTGATTCACCTGATTTCAAATGAGAATATTTTTTAATGTTACAAATACAGAGTGATTTGTGATACATCAACCAAAAGAAAACTGTCCAAATTTTGTCTCTCACCTCATAAATGCTCTATGTGACTTCCCCTAGTTACACGAGCAACGTCGACACGATAGTCGAATTCCTCCCATATTCGCTCCAGCATGTCCGTTGTCACTGACTCTACGGCAGTAACAATGCGAGTTCGGAGCTCATCCAAAGATGTGGGCAACGGTGGCACGTACACAGTATCCTTAACGTACCCCCAAAGGAAGAAGTCGCACGGTGTAAGATCCGGCGACCTACCGATTTACAGCTCGAAAACTGCAACACACAAAACGCCTTCTGCTGTGCGGACGCCATTTTCACACTGACTGTTTGTTGCTAGACTAGGCCACGGCGTGACTTTGGAGCCCTCTCGCGGTGATCTTTTAAAACTTGGAGATTTCTTCTTTCATGTGGTGTATGCCCAGTTGATACACGGTTGATAGGTACGGAAGTATTCTCAGTTGAAATCGGATGAATCACTTTGAATAGCCCTATATATATATATATATATATATATATATATATATATATATATTACCAAAATGTAATAAATAAGAGTTTGAGTACTGAAAAACTACTTTTTCATTTCAGGGCATGGGCTTAGCAAACATCCCTGTAATAATCTACGCTTATAATCACTACTTTATACCAGGTAATTCTATTCAGCTGTTTTTTATTTAACAATTAAAAGAAAAATCACGCATGAAAGTGAATGAATTTTACATGATGCAAAAACCCTTGTCAGGATTTGATTCCGAATCCATTACTCATAGGTCCTGGGTTCGAATACAAGTAGAAATTAATTTTGCATTAACAATAACGAGGTGGGGGAAATACTTGCTTTTGTTAATCTGAGTTATTTCCATTCGCCATTTCTGCTCTTCCGTGTAATACGTCTGCTAACATGATAAATGATGAATGAGAAAATATTATGTTACTTAATAAAATTTCTTTCTTGCTTTAAATGTTAAATTATGTTACATGAATTTGTAGTTTTTAACTTCTCGTGTTAGCTGTCAGAAGAGGTGCCGTGCTTTCGTTTGGTGGTTACTGTGCCTCTCTTTTCAAGGTAATTACCGCCCTGTGCGATTATACCTTCGGCCTGTTAAAGGGAGTGCCAGGTGTCACAAGAGAAATTGAAGTAAAATTATAATAAATTATTTTTGGTTAAATACTGCAGGTAAAGTGAACAACATTGTAAAAGTGTATCTTCGTATATTCACACTTTTGATGGTATTATAGAGCACTGTTTCAACAACTTTAATCACTATCAATTTTTATATGGGAAGAGGAGAACAAGAAACGGCATGCAGCACTGGTACTGGCACAAATTTTTTTTAGGTGGATGGGGGGAAGCTTTCTGTTATGATTATGAATGGTCTGATGCTAGGTAATCGCCTTGTGAATGGGCGAAGTATAGTTTCCATTATAAGCATCTTTGTACCGAGAACACTGGATGACAAAAAAACTTTTTTGTCACATGAACAAAAATGGGTGGATCTTATAAGTTTGTTACCGCTGAGTTAATAAATGACCTCAAAATTTGTCTATCACTCACCAACAATATTGAATGAATCGAAAAAGAAATTTGGACTAATTTATAGACTTAATAGCAATATCAAAATAGAAAATGCCTATCGAATTCACTTAAAATGTTTACTGAGTAAAATCAAGTGAGTAACTGACAAATAAAAGTCAACAGTGACGTACACCAACTTATAAGCAGAGGAGGAGCAAGGGACAGACCCCTCCCCCTTCATATTCTGAATCAAATCCTAAGTAATGTAAATTCGTGTGTCACTCTAAAACTGCGGGTGATAGAAAAATTCTGTTTTCATTTCCGTAATCAACGTAAAAAATTACATGTAGTTCATGTAAAAATATCTCCGTGACAAAAACTTTGTTGATCAGTCTAATTACAGTAGTTTATATATGATAAATCACTTAGTTTCAGGATACTCAAATCTCTGAACGCTGGAGGGGCATGAGATTGTCTGTTAAAAGCCTAGTTCTCACTTTCACGGTTTGGACGCCGGAAGCCCACGGTTTAAAAACCGTGGGCTTCCGGCGTGTAGAGCCCACAGAACGCGCTACCTACGGTAGCATAAGGGTGTTCCTACGGCCACAACGGCAGTGCAAAGGAAGAGCCAGGGATATGTCAAGGTGGTGTAAGGGATACGCCAGGGATTCCCCAAGGATCGCCGCGGACACGTCAGGGTTCTCCGACGGTCACGCTACGGTGCCCACGGTGGGGCAACGGAAGACCCACGGTTGTGTCACGGATAACCCCGGTCCGTCACGGACATGCTACGGCATCATGGTTGTGCTACGGTGCCCCCAAGGTTGTGCCACGGTCACCACGGTTTTTCCACCCAAACCTATATATTTGGACCTCCAGCCCTACTTTGCTCATTCTGCATCATGTTGTCGAGGAGGAAAGAGCTCCTAGTGAAGTCTCTGGAGGAAGAAGAAGCCCTGCTTTTGGCTGCAGCTTCCCTCCAGCTACAGATGATGATGACCATGTCAAGAAGAAAGCCCCCCAGGAGGAAGAAGTCTGTCTGGGTGAAACCCTGGTTGCAGAGGAGGGTCCTCTATGGACAGTATGAGCAACTGTTAGCAGAGCTCCACAGAGAAGATAGAAGGGACTACAAGAACCTCCTGAGGCTTACCCCTGACTTGTTTCAAGAGCTGTTGGAACGTGTGGGGCCAAAGCTTGAAAAGAAGGACACTTTCATGAGGAAAGCCCTAGAGCCTGGACTTCGTCTTGCCATAGCCCTCAGGTACATGGCTAGTGGGGATTCATACAAGAGCCTCTCATACAACTTCCGTGTGGCACACAACACCATCAGCAACCTGATCCCAGAGACCTGTGAGGCCATCATCCAGGAGTACCTTGAGGAAGTCATGGCCTGTCCTAGTACACCTGATGAATGGAAGCAAGTTGCTGAAGGTTTCTCCAACAGATGGAACTTTCACCATACATGTGGAGCTATAGATGGGAAGCATGTGGCCATTAAATGCCCCCCAATGGTGGTTCCATGTACTTCAACTACAAGAAATTCCATTCCATAGTGCTGATGGCATTGGTGGATGCCAACTACAGATTTTTATACATCAATGTGGGTGCAAATGGAAGTGCTTCAGATGGTGGAGTCTTCAGAGACTGTTCCCTTGATGAGGCCTTAGAAGAGGGATATGCTGGCTTACCAGACCCAGAGCCCCTACCAGGAGATGACAAGGACATTCCCTATGCATTGGTGGGTGATGATGCCTTTGGCCTCAGAACATGGATGATGAAGCCATATCCCCATATAGGAATGAGCAAGGAACAACGTATCTTCAACTACAGATTGTCAAGGGCAAGACGGGTTGTGGAGAATGCTTTTGGCATCCTTGCTAACAGGTACACATAACACATAAATCCATATTGCCAATTTGTACTTCATAGTTATTGCATATTGTGACTTTGTATTTCATTGAACAAGTATTCAAACTGTTTAAACCTTTGTTTTCAAATTTCAAATTTCAGATTTAGATGCTTGCTGACCACCATGCACCAGTTACCAAGGAATGTGGAAACCATAGTGATGGCTTCATGTGTTTTACACAACTTGATCAGTGTGAGGAACCCAGTCCAAGCTAATCTTGAAGGTGACAGAGAAGATCCACTGACCCACGAAATAATCCCTGGTTCCTGGAAAGAAGAACCCCACCTGGAAGCTCTTGTGGGACTGGAGAACCTCCCTGGAAATACCTCTGTCAAGGCAGCCAAGCTACAGCGAGACTACCTCTGTGGATACTACAACTCACCAGCTGGAACTATGCCATGGCAAGACAAGATGATATGAGCCACAAGAAAAAAGAGAAAAAAATTCAAGAAAAAGACCAAGACCAAAAAAAGCCCTTTTCAGGGGCAACCACAGACTCCCAAAAGAGTATGCAATCCAATACAATGCCAATACAATGCTGTTGTTGTCTTTTTTTTATTGGGGGAGGGGGAAAATATTTTTATTTCTGTTTGATTTTTTTCAATTTCTTTGATTTTTTTTTCATTTGTTTAATTGCAGTCAAAAAACATTCTCTCTTTTTTCCTGGTAAAATAATCCTATAACAAGTAAAATACAATAAAGTCATTTCAACTTACATTTATTAACAAAACAAAAAAAATAAAGTGTACATCAATGACATCCATAGTTAGTCTTCCCTCTGTAGGACAAAAAAAAAATGAACAAAAAAAAAAAGGTTGGCACCTTCATTTTAAACTAATAATTGCACAATACAATAGCACTTGTACATAATAACTTGGCACCTTAAAATGGCACACTTTATAAATATAATTGCACTTGACTAGCTTTATAAGTATATACATAATTACATGTGCAATATAGCATAATAATAATGCTATTACAAATCAAATTAATATCAATACAAAATATTACCAAATATTACATATCACATAATTAATTATATTACAAAATATTACATATCACATAATTCTAAATTTAAAGTCCCTGTTGGCTTGGGTTTAGGCATTATCGTTCTGGCTGTCACTAATATAGTTTGAAAATGAAATATTTACTTCTGACAGGCTGATGCACAACCGAAGCATAACCGTCGCACATCCGTAGCGCAACCCTTGAACAACCGTGATACCGTAGCATAACCGTTGCATATCCGTAACATAACCTTCGAAAAACCGTGACACCGTAGCATAACCGTTGCATATCCGTTGCATACCCGTAGCGATTCCCTCGTATAACCGTGGCATATCCGTTGTCAAACCTTGGCTTGTCCGTGACAAGGTCATAATGACTTCTATATTAGGTCATCCCTCGGACAACCGTCGCGTATCCCTGGCGTGTCCGTGGCTTTTCCCTCGAATATCTCGAATATCCGTGGCTTTTCCGGGACTTTCCGGCGGCTTCCGGCACTTTCCGTGACCCCATTTCTAGTCCCGGATAATGCCGGATAACGACGGTTATGCTACGGACATGCTACGGATATGTCACGGCTTCTACGGTTATGCCACGGATTTCCAGGGTTTGTCAAGGTTGATGACGGAAAAAATGAAATTTTCAAACATTTTGAAAATCGCGCCACGGTTCAAACGAGTCCCCGGACTTGCGAGGGATATTGCCGGATTATCCCGGTCATCCCCACGGACCCCCAAGGGATTTAGCACGGATAATCACGGATTCAAACCGTGGGCTTCCGGCATCGACAACCGTGAAAGTGAGAACTAGGGTTTATTATATGAGGGATTTCGTAAGCACTTTTTATGAATTACTTCTAAATGATATCTTATATAATTCTTTGTACTGCCTTACAATGTAAAAATGTAAAGAGGGTATTTTCGAGATTTTTTCTTTTTTAAAGTTTGAATACCAAGTAGAGAAATCTAGATATTTTTTATTTAATTGTATGCGACTTTTCAAATTTAATTTCTTATCGAAATTCATGCCAAGCGCTTTATCTTCATTTACTTTTGCATAAGAAGTGTTTCTTATCATTAATGGAGTGTGTGCGATTACAAATTTTTTCAGTTACGATCATATAAGATGATTTTTCAAGTTCGGTAAAAGCTTATTTGCATACATCCATTTATAGACATGTTCTAATTGCCTGTTCATTTCATTTTTTTCTATGCAGGATGGAGGGGCCAAAATCGAATGGCCACAAAAACGCCACCTATCCCTTTAGAAGGAAAAGAGAGCCAAAATGAAGGTCCAAAGTTTTCGAGATGCCTGGACACTCTGCGTTTAAAAAACTGACGGTCATAGACAGGGGGAAAGATAGATTGAGAAAGGTTGTTCCAGAGTTGACCGGTTGAGTAGATGAAAGATTGAGAATACTGATTAACCCTTGCGTTACAGAGTTGGACAGAAAAGAGATGAGAGTGCGTTCAAAGTTTGGTACTGCATGCTCTCCTTAAAGGAGGAGGTATGCAGTTAGAGTGTTCAGAAGAGCAGTGTCCATTATAATGGTGATAGCAAAAAGAGAGTGAGGCAACATTGCAGCGAGGATAGAGGGATTGAAGACAGTTAGTAAAGTAAGAGACGGAGAACTGATGAGACGAAAAGCCTTTGATTTCACCCGGCCAAGTAGAGCTGTGAGGGTTTAGCTACCCTACACATGAGAAGCGTACTCCATACAAGGACGAACAAGATCCTTGTAGAGAGACAGCAACTGAGTTGGAGTGAAGAAACTGCGGAACGGTACCCACACTTAACTTCTTAGAAGCTGTTTTGGAAAGGGAGTATATGTGAACTTTCCAGGAAAGATCACGAGAAAAGGAAACGCTAAGAATGATAAGAGAAGAGGAAGGATTGAGTTGTGTATTGTTGAAGGTAAGGGAATAGTCGTCTGGAGGATTCTGACAAATAAACAGATGATAGAACTGGGTTTTTGAGGCATTGAAAGCCACAAGGTTTTCTCTGCCCCAATCAGATATAGTAGAATCACGCGAATCACTGAGTGACTGCTGAGAGGGACGCTTTATGAAGAGGGTGGAGAAGTGAGGGGTGTAATTATCAGCATAGGAGTGGATAGGACAGGAAGTACGATTTAATAGCTCATTAATAAATGAAAGAAAGAAAGTGGGTGACAGGACAGAGTCCTGAGGAACACCACTGTCAATAGCTTTAGGAGAAGAACAGTGGTTATCTACAACCGCAGCTATAGATAGGCGGGAAATGAAATCAGAGATGAACACACAAATAGAAGGATAAAAACCGAGAGTTGATATGGTGATGTGTAGAAGTAAGTGTTGTATCGTCTGCAAATTGAATACAGTTTAATGTTTCTGACTGATAATATCATTTATACGAGTTAAGAAATGTAAGGGTCTGAAGAGAGATCCTACTTTCCAGTGCAGCATATTCTGATGAAATCTCTCTTACTTGACGATGAGAAAGATATGATTTCAACCAATTTAACATATATATATATAAATATATATATATATATATATATATATATATATATATATATATATAGGGTGGGAGAAAAGTCTTTAAGGATTTTATACATACAACTATTTAGTTAACAACATTGTACAGATAAGTATTCAAATGATGAAACAAATGAAACAAAAAGTGTACAAGAATTTTATTTAAACAAATATTTTGTTAAATTGTAATTTAATCTTCAAAGAGTTCTCCATCTACTATGATACATTTGTGGATTCTCTCTATGAAACTCTTCATTGTTCTTCTGAACATATCGAGTGGGATCCTTTTCAGTTGCTCATCTCTTCTGCGGCCAAGGGCATTCACATTTGGATAGATGAAGCCACGAGCGTAGAGATTGTCACGCAAATAAGCCCAAAGCCAGAAATCACATAGGGTTAAATCAGGTGATCTGGCTGGCTACTCGATGGGACCTCGTCGCCCAAACCATCTTTCTTCAAGGTTTGTATCTAGAATCTCACGGGCAGCTTACTGCGACGTCAGACGCTACTCACAGAGCGTTTTTAATTTTTTTATGTCATAATTCATTGTCATTATTTTATTCAAATTATTCTAAAAATATTCATTATATTGGTAAACCACAAAATATTAAGTGCCTTTTTTAAAGAAACTATCATTTGGAGCGCCTTGGAGCTCCCCTGGTGATCTTGGGGGAGGGGGACGGCGACCGCCCCTCACGGCCCCCCCCAAAATGACGCCTCTGATTCCTCCCAATGCCATTAGTAAACTGTGGCAAAACTTTGTCTCTCAATACCTGGCAACAGCGAACAGCATTTTCCATCCATCGTATCTCTCGATATGTCAAAGGAAAGGAGTCCTGAATAACCAATGCACGGCCAAACTGTAAGTGCAGCTGTTTTAACGGGTTTACCCAATCGTATTTTGGGATATTTTTTGGCCCAGTAGTGAACGTTGTGATTGTTTCCTTTACTCATTAAACCGAAGACACATTCATCTAAAAATCTGATCTTTCGAACGAAATCTGGATCATTGTTGAACTTTTGTCCATTCGTTTCAGAAAACTGCAGCAGTCTCTCAGAATCAACGTAAATGGGTTTGTAATCGTGGTACAAATGTGATTTCAATAATTTTGCTACTGAAAATTTGGAAATAGGCAATTCTTGTGCAACTTTTCTTGCTAAAGTTGTTGGATCGACTTGAAAAGTGGCGAGGACATTTTCTTTGTTGTTGTCTCCTGTCGCCGTGACTGTCTTTCCGCTTCTTGGACAATCTTTTACCAGGCTCCACTTCCAAAAGTTTGAGCTTCCAGTATCGAAGAGTGGTTGCATTTGGTGGTGGTTTATTATATTTTTGTTGAAATAAACGCAAACGTTCTTCACAATTATTATTAGAAATATCCCACGACACTTTTTCTTCATTGCTGTATTCCATCCATACTGACATGGCGGTGACTGGGGCCAGAGACGTCAACCTTGAAGTATGAAAATCCGTGAGATTTCTCATTCTCCCCCGATTTTATTATCATTATTATTATTAGACTTAAAATACGTGAGCCTCACAGAAAATCCGTGAGAGTTGACATGTCTGCTGGCGCTAGGACGTAGGGTCTTCCTGTTCTAGCCTAGGGTCATTCCTGGCTTTGCTTTGAAAACTTTTTTATTATTAACAAATTATTTGTATGTACAAAATCTTTAAGGACCAAAAAATTTAAAAAATCTTGTGTGTATATATATATGATTTTTGTTTACGAGATCGATTATCTATTTATAATTGCGTTTAAGCATACTTCATTTATGGGTACTAGGGTAGAGGAGGTAAAGCGAGTAAAGTTTTCACGGTCTCTGCGGGCATTAATACATAGGAATTGCTATCCATGACGGTTTCTAGCTCATATACGAATATTCCCATATTAAGTTTTGGATCACCTGAAGATCAGGGCCCCCAGCCTCAATTACCAAATGATATCTTCGTTAAAACTAACGAAAATATCACGACTTAACCTAACCAATCGTCAAGGGCGTACAGTTGACCTAACTGGCATTCAATTTAATTTATTGACCTAACTGGGCATTCAACTTGATTTATTATTATATTTAGTACTGTAAAGCAAAAAAGAAGAATACAAGGGGGCCCTGATCTTCAGGTAATCCTAAGTTTTTATGCGGAAATATAGATTATAATTTTTAGTATACTCTCAAGATAAAACCTTCTAAATTTAGAAATTATAACCTCTCTTTTGAGGGTGTATTCTTCGGCAAGTTTTTCTTCTCTTGGGTATCAAAGTTCGTTGGCAGATGATAAAATAACTTCTATTAGTGATATATAATTTTTTTAGATAAAAGAAATATTGGATCACCTGAAGATCGGGGCCCTCAGCCTTCTTTAGTTAGCTTTATAAGGCTAACTAACGAAAATATCATGAACTAACCTAACCAATCGTCAAGGACGTACAGTTGTCCTAACGATTGGTTAGGTTAAGTCGTGATATTTTCGTTAGTTAGCCTTATAAGGCTAACTAAATAGAAGGCTGGGACCCTGATCTTCAGGTGATCCGAAATAGTGGAGCAAGTATAGTGTAGGTCCTCCTGTGGTGCCTAGTGTAGTTTAGTTCTCCTACATTGTCCCAGTGTAGTTTACGTTACCCTACATTATCCTAGTGTAGTTTACGTTCCCCTACATTATCCTAGTGTAGTTTGCGTTCCCCAACTTTGTCCGCGTATACCTAATCAAATAAAACTTTCTAACTAACGAAAATATTACGACTTAACCTAACCAATCTTCAATTTATATATATATACTGTATATAAACTGACGATTGGTTAGGTTAAGTCGTAGTATTTTCGTTAGTTTTAACATTTTATTTGATGGATTCATCTAAAAAATGTCTCCTAAAGATTCTAGTGTAGTTTACGTTCCCCAACTTTGACCTAGTGTAGTTTGCGTCTCCTTTTGCGTCAGGGGAACGTAAACTACACTTGCTCCGAAATAGTCTTCAAAACTTCTTTTTTGAGGGATTTCAGACAAAAGATAATATTTCTATATATAGAAGTTTGCGGGAAGTCTTTGTTTTCTCTGTTCTTTGTTATACTTTTTTAACTTTTTCAGACACTGACATGATGCCATCAGAAAGCTACCTTATAACAGCATTAGTCTTATCATTTGTGACGATTATCATTAACATCTTACTTTTAGCTGCAGTCTACACTGTAAGTTATATGTAAATTAAGTGATAATATTAGCATGATTAAGAAGAGGTATACTGTACAATGATTCAGTCGTAAATATTTCAATACACAGGTTAAGCAAGTAATCAAAAACATGGTAAACTGTTTACCAGCCAACCCATGGTCAGGTCGCATCACCGCTTCCCGTCGATCAGCGAAGTTAAATGACATTGGGTCTGGGTAGTAGTTTCATTGAGGACCGTCCTCTGCGTCCAGATGATTGATGTAGCGACCGTGGTTCGGATCCAACGTAAAGTTGTAGGTCCCTCTGTCATATTACCTACAGTGGCGTTCATAAGTACTTATACAGAGAAATATTTCAGTTATCTTCGTCCTTATCTTTTGTACTATGTATACGATAGTTATGAAAAGTTTACCGTTCATTTGGAGAACTTTAACAAATAAAAAAATTAGGTTAACTCCAACATATAATGTAAAACACCAAACAATATGAAGAAAGCACAAAAAGTTAGTGCAAAAGTTTTCGTACATCTACTTACAAAATTATTTAATAGGTTGTGTGTCCACCTTCTGCTTAAAGAATTTAAAAATTTATCAGTAGTTGGCTATTTATTGATTAGAAACTGTTATCAATCCTGAATTCTAGGATTTTCTATGTGAATCTTCATGGAAGACGGATGACCGTACAAGTCATTAATTAACAACGGCTCTGACAATAAAACCCACACTAATAGACGGAGTTTATTTCCACAACAGTTTCGATGCCCACTGGCATCCTCTTCGGGTGGATACAGAAAAACGAATGAACAAGAGTAAGGAAACAATCAAGGAAAGGTAAGGAACATTCTAGAAGGCCAGAGACCATTAAGAAATTCACACCTAGTTTAGATCCCATTCACCTGATACCGGAAGGGATTTTTTGACCAAGAATCTCATCAACAGGTCAAGCTTATAAGTACCTTCACACAAATTAAAATTATCTTCTTGTTCTATACATACAGATTCTGTTGTTTTTCTTTTGACATAATTATAACATTTATAAAGTAACTTACTTGATTCCCAATCTATGATATGATTATTTTGGCTGGCATGATAAAAAATTAAATTAATTAGTGTTACAACATCTGAAGGCATATTTATGTTCTTTAATACGAGTTTCAATATTTCTTTCAGTTTCTGCTACATATACTAAATCACAATTTTTACAGGGAATGCTGTAGACACCAGCTTTCTCCTGTTTTGCAAAGTTATTCATAACCCATTTGCTTTTTACAGTAGAAGAATATTTGAACGCCAAATCAAACCTAAAATCTTTCGTCAAAGGTTTTATACGTTCTAAGCCGGAAATGTAAGGCAAACTCAAATAATGTTTTGGCTAACTAAAGGCCCGAGGGGTATAAAAAGATTTCCTGGCTTTAATAATAGAATCTGTATGTATAGAACAAGAAGATAATTTTAATTTGTGGAAAAGTACTTATAAGCCTGAGTCTTTGATGAGATTCTTCGTCAAAAAAATTCCTTCCGGTGTCGGGTGAACGGGATCTAAACTAGGTGTGAATTTCTTAATGGTCTCTGGCCTTCTGGAATGTTCCTTACCTTTCCTGGATTGTTTCCTTACTTACTTTTGTTCATTCGTTTTTCTGTATCCACCTGAAGAGGATGCCAGTGGGCATCGAAACTGTTGTGGAAATAAACTCCGTCTGTTAGTGTGGGTTTTATTGTCACATTTCGACCTCCACGTAAAAGTGAAGTTTTGCATTTCTTAAGAGATCTGTTATTGCTGCACACGAGTCTGGAAAGAGTTATAGGAAGAATGGAGGAGAACTTCGAATTTCATTTACGACGATTGCTGCAGTTATAAAGAAATGGAAAGGCTTTGGAACGATCAGAATTCTACCAACGTGTGGACGACCTTGCAAGATTTCAGAACGTACAGTTACACGGATTGAAAGAATGGCTGCTGCAAATCCACGAGTGAATGCAGGTGATATTTGTCAAACGTTAAGACTGTCTAAGATCGATGTCCATCCCTCTACTGTAAGTCGTACATTGAGAAATAATGGTATGTATGGAAAAGTTGCACGAAGAAAACCTCTGCTACGAAGAGCATACAAAGAAACTCGTTTAAAGTACACCAAGGACCATCAAAATGATGGATTTGCATTCTGGAAGAAAGTTCTTTGGACAGACGAAATCAAAATTGAATTATTTGTGAAGAACGAGCAACGGTATTATTTGGCGAAAATCAAATACTGCATTCGAGGAAGAAAACATCCTTCCTACGGCTAAATATCATGATGGTGGTTTTCTTCTTTGGGGACGCTTTAGTGTTTCTGGTCCAGGAAAGCTTGTTGTCATCAAAGGAATTTTGAATTGGAAGAAATATCAGGAAATTTGTTTTTATTGACTTGGAGAAGGCATATGATAGGATACCACGGCAGGAAGTTTGGAAATGCTTAAGGGAAAAGATGGTACCGGAGAAGTATGTTAAACTGATCAAGGGGATGTACAGGGGAGTAACTACTAAGGTGAGGAGTAGTGTGGGTGTGTCGGAGAGCTTTGGGGTGGAAGTTGGTCTGCACCAAGGATCAGCTTTGAGCTCCTTCCTTTTCAATGTGGTATTCGATGTATTGACGGACGGGATTAGAGGGGAGGCGCCGTGGTGCATGATGTATGCAGACGATGTTGTGTTGAGTGGGGAGACGAAAGAGGAGGTGGAGCAGCAGTTGGAAAATTGGAGAGAGGCGTTGGAAAGTAGGGGGATGAGAATTAGCAGAAAGAAGACCGAATATATGAGATGTGATGTGCAGCAGGACCGAGGAGGGGAAGTGACATTGAGTGGAGAGCGTGTTAAGACGGTGGAGTATTTTAAATACTTGGGTCAACAGTGGATGCAGAGGGGGGAGCAGAGAGAGAGATAAACTGTAGAATACAGTCGGGGTGGAAGAACTGGAGGGACGTATCAGGGGTGCTCTGTGATAAGAGGGTCCCAGTGAAACTGAAGGGAAAGGTATTCAAAACAGTGGTGAGGCCAGCAATGTTGTATGGAATGGAGACTGTGCCAATGAAGAAGAGCAATGAAAGAAAAATCGATGTGGCTGAAATGAAGATGTTGAGATGGATGTGTGGAGTGACGAGGAGGGATAGGGTCAGAAATGAGCATATAAGGGGAACAGTGAAGGTGGCGGAAGCATCTAAGAAGGTGCAGGAGGCCAGGCTGAGGTGGTATGGACACGTCAGGAGAAGAGAGGAGGAGTATGTGGGGCGCAGAGTGCTGGAGATGGAGTTGCCGGGACGGAGAAGAAGAGGAAAACCGAAGACGAGATGGAGGGACTGTGTGGTGGCGGACATCAGGGAGAAGGACTTGGAGGAGGACGTGGTTTTAGACAGAGGAGAGTGGAGAAGACGAACCAAAAACAGCGACCCCATGTAAAGATGGGATAATAAGCTGCGGAAGAAGAAGAATCAGGAAATTTTAGAAGAAAATGTACTGCCTTCACTTTGGGAGTTGCGAATGGGTCGCAATTGGGTACTGCAACAAGATAATGATCCAAAACATAAAAGTAAGAGCACCATGAAATATCTTCAACAGAAGAATTTAAAGTTTCTCGAGTGGCCCAGTCAAGTCCTACATCTCAATTTAATGGCGAATTTATGATTTGATTTTAAAAAAACTGTCCGTAAGAGACACCCTTCAAATCTGAATGAAATGCAATAATTTTCTTTAGAAGAATGGGCTAAAATTTCTACAAAGAGTTGTCGAAACCTTGTAGAAAAATACCCAAAACAACTCATTGAAGCCATTCAAGCAAAAGGTGGGCACACAAGTATTAAATAATTTTGTAAGTAAATGTATGAAAACTTTTGAATTTTAAATTTTTTTATTTTTCTCAAATTCTTTGATTTTTTACATTATATGTTGGAGTTAAACTAATTTTTCGATTTGTTAAATTTTTCCAAACGAACGGTAAACTTTTCATAACTATCGTATTCATGATACAAAAGATAAGGACGAATATAGCTGAAATATTTCTTCGTACGAATATTTATGAGCGCCACTGTAACTGTTGCGAAAGGTGTTAAATAATCCCGAAAATACCATCCGAATGATTATTCTAAACATGCGATGATTGTAGTTTATCGAAAAAACAAATAAGCATAGTTAGTAAAATAAATAGTTTGTATTGGTTGTCAAATAGCAGTGCACTTCATTGGCATGAATCAAATTGATTTTGGTTGATATTTTTTTTTCCAGAATAAACCTAAAATCATAAAGGCCTATGTTATCATCACGGTTATCCTCATCGTTCTGCTTTTGCTGGTCATCATAATTCGCCCAATTTTAACTCGTATAAAATTCTTGCAGTACTTAAATTACAGCTTTACTCTGGTATGCTACATCTTCGTTGCGGAAATCGTCGATTCTTACGTCACTGAGGTAATAACTTTTTATTGCAAAAAATACGCTTTCAACGTATGATACATGCTTTAAGGTTATTTTGTCTCTTCCTTTACATTGCATTGCTTTATAAAGGAAGTTTGGTATCTGTTTTATTTATCGTTTTATGTTATCAATGTTTTATCAAGTGTTTGTTGAAAGCAAGGTCTGTTTTATATATTTATGAAAATATCCGCAAGCATTTTCAGGAAAATACTGAAACTTCCATACTTTATCATGCAATGATAAATTTAAGGAAAAAGTTCTGATGAAAGAACTTGAAATTTCCTGAAGTTTTCCATAACTGCTACAGTTTTAATGCTAAATTAAGTTAGCTAACCAAACTGTGCATAATATTTATTCCAAATATTGACGGTAATCGTTAATGAAGTTCGATCTTGCATGATTTTTTTTACGTTATTAATTTTTAATATATTATATATATATATATATATAATATAATATATATATATATATATATATATATACACACACACACACATAGGGTGTTCTAAAATTGCCTAGTAAACTTTTATATGTCTGTCGATCAGTAGTGGGACGTTGTGAACAATGTGTTCAAATTGAAGGAAGACACTTTGAACATCTAAAATAAACAATTATTATTGTTTTTCTTATTGTTGCTGTATTTGAAATAAAATTGTTAAATATCGCATAGATATTGCGTTCATATAAAAGTTTACTACGTAATTTTAGAACACAAAAGTTTACTAGGTAATTTTAGAACATCCTGTACAGATAATAAAAATAATAATAATAATAATAATAACAATTCATTTGTTTCTTAAATAAACACCTTTTTTCCTATCGAAAACAATTGTTTAGCAAATATGATTGGAGAATATTTTAATGTAAGATGAAGGAACGGCTTACTTTAAATCCTTCAAATTTAAAGAATAAAAAAGTGAATTCAAAGAAACACTTTACCTTATTGAATTAATTGTAATTTAAAATTACACAGTCTATTTACACAATAGTTACTTACATGTTTCGTCAATTATTAGTTTTATGAAAGCATAATTCTTTATTCCCCACCCACCAAAAAAAATCTGAGCGTAAATTTATTCTCTAAATAATAATAATAATGTTTGGCTTTTGTTCAACCTTCTTCGTAACCTACAAAGGTTATGTGACGAAGAGTATCTACGGGTAAACATGGGATCCGAACTATCTACGGGTTTTAACATCATATGAACGCAAAGGACGGTCACTCATCCATTTATTCCTTTCTTACCATGAGGAAAAGTGGTTGGAGGACTGTCCACAGTACTTTAAACCAGTTTTCTTCTGCTGTTACGTAAACAACTGTTTTGTTCTATTTAAATCTCCCGATCATATTGGACTTTTTCGTAAATATTTAAATTCAAAACATAATAACATTAAATTCACTTCTGAAACTGAAAACGATAATTCTTTACCAGTCTTGGACATAAATATTAAGCGTAGCAATAATCACTTTGAAATACCAGTTTTGTCGTAAACCCACATTCACAGGCTTAAGAATGAAATTTGACAGTTTCGCACCACTTAAGTACAATTGTAATCTTATCCTTACTCTCTCAAACTGTTCATACGAGATTTGCTCCAACTACCATCTCCTTCATACCGAATTAGAATTTCTTAAAAAGTTTTTACTGGGTAATGGTTTCCATTCCAAATTTATTAACAGTGTAATAAAAAGATTCAGCAACTTAAAATTTTCTAGTAAAACTAAAACCCTCGTAATTGTGGTACAGAAGAAGTTTATATATTTTAAACATCCCTTTTGTGAAAGTCTTGTATTAAAAAAGAAAATTAATAAATTAATTAATATATTCTATCCACAAATTTGTGTTAAGCGTATTTTCACATTAGAATGAAACTTACACTCTTTCTTTAAATTTAAAGATAAATTCCAAAGCCCTTGTGTTCATCGGTTATCTACAGATATATATGTGGTGATTGCGCATCGTCGTACGTTGGCATGACCACACACCAACTCCAAGTTCGTATCGATGAACACAAGGATGAACACAAGTAGCCGCCCTAAAAATAGACTCACAAACCCTTCACAATCACATATACTGTACGTTCTCACCCCCATCAGTTAGACCACCCAGTTAGATCTAATAACTTTACAATAATGCCTAAAGCCAATAAACACGATCTACCCCTCTTAGAAACAATACTCATTTTCAAACACAAACCAGATATAAATCATCATACTCCATTCCATAATCTCAATATCCTCGGATCTTTTCCGTTTGGGGGCTAGCAGCGAATTTTAATGAAGATTGGTATACTAATGTAGTTTTGGTCACTGATTTCAAAAATAACTTTCTTTTTTTGGAGAAATGAAAAACAAACATGTTAGAGCACTTTAAATAATTAATGTGTTTTTAACGAAAATATCATGACTTAACCTAACCAATCGTCAAGGGTGTACAGATGACCTAACCGGGAATTCAATTCACCTAACCGAGCATTCAATTGACCTAACCGGGCATTCAATTAACCTTAGTTATTTAATTAGTGATAATTCTTGATTTTTTTCTGCTACTTCCACAGATCTGCCGGGATCCTTCAAAAAACGTATTCTTCGTTAGGGATAATTTAAAGTTGCACTTTTTACCGTTTGACCGACGCTTTTGGCAGAGAAAGAACTGGGTATTTTTATCAAAGGAACACACTTTCCCACACTTCGAGCACTTTTTCATAAACAGTAGCTACTAGCCCCCAAACGGAAAAGAAATAAATAAAAATTTATTTTACCAACCAACCAAATTAACACGTCTTTAAGAAACTGTATCCATCTTTCCCATCCTCATTCTCTGCTGCGTCTGTGAGCAAGTAACTTGTACCTGATTTATTTCATGCAAGGTTTTATAGATTTTAGTGTTTTACATTTTAACTTATCCATAATGTTAACCTAAAGTATTTTATAATGTTTTTACTAAAATTTTCTCTCATCGTGAAGGTAAACCCCTTTTATGGGTTTCTTTTATAATATTTTATATTTCAGTCGTATTATTTAACTTTATAATATAATTTTATGTCTGTTTTAATTTTGGATTTTTAGTTTGTGGTATTTGTGTTGTCAGTATTTAAAACTATTTCAAATTTATATTTGGTTTTTAATTATTCTATATATATTTCCCATTTTAGAACTGAAGATGAAATTAGAATATGTAGAAAGCTTTGAATATATATATATTAACCAAAATGTAAAACTATCTATTGGAAATAATGTCTAAATATATAAATAATAATGAACAAAAATAAAGGAAAATGTCAGTCTGAAACGTTCAACAGTTTATAAAATTTAAAATCAAATTTAAATCACTCTTTAACACTTTTAAATAAAAAGAGAAAAAATTGGGGGTCTTTTCGGTTTGGGGGCTAGCTGCGAATTTTAGTGAAACTCGGTATACTAATGTAGTTTTGGTCACTGATTTCAAAAATAACTTTTTTTTTGGAGAAATGAAAAACAAACATGTTGGAGCACTTTAAATAATTAATATGTGTTTTAACTAGTTTAAACTAGTTACAGAGGATTGTGTTAAATTTAGCTAGAGTCACAAACTGCTACTGTTTATAAAAAAGTGCTCTAAGTGTGGGAAAGTGTGTTCCTTTGAAAAAAATACCCAGTTCTTTCGCTGCCAAAAGCGTCGGTCAAACGGTAAAAAGTGCAATTTTAAATTATCCCTAACGAAGAATACTTTTTTGAAGGATCCTGGCAGATCTGTAAAAGTAGCAGAAAAAATCAAGAATTATCACCAGTTAAATAACTAAGGTCAATTGAATGCCCGGTTAGGTCAATTGAATGCCCGGTTAGATCAACTGAATGCCAGGTTAGGTCAATTGAATGCCAGGATAGGCCAATTGAATGCCCGGTTAGGTCAACTGTACGCCTTTGACGATTGGTTAGGTTGTCATGATATTTTTCTTAAAAACACATTAATTATTTAAAGTTATCTAACATGTTTGTTTTTCATTTCTCAAAACAAAAAGTTATTTTTGAAATAAGTGACAAAAGCTACATTAGTATACCGATTTTCATTAAAATTCGCTGCTAGCCCCCAAACGGAAAAGATCCAAAATTGGAATCATTGATTTTAGAAGGGATCTGTAAATAAATAATGACAATTCTCTCTCCCTCTCTCTCAACGGGAGCTGCTCCGATCGGAACGGGAGGTGCTTGGCTTCGATCTGAACGTGGGAGGGATGAACTATAGGTTAATCTTGGTGTACAAACCTCCGCATCTCCTCCTCGAGGAGGATACAGCCCTGTACACCGAACTCCGTAGCCTGCTAGGGAATAGGATGTGTGTAGTTTTATGAGACTTCAACTGTCGCGGCATAAAGTGGGAAGACAGGACTGCTGATGCTGAAAGGAGGCGGCTAGTTGACTTTGCTGATGAGAACTTCCTCACTCAGTTGGTCAATGAGCCTACACGAGGCGAAAGCGTTCTAGACTTAGTATTCACGACCGAAGACAACCTCGTCACTGGCCTCACCGTTGACGAATCGTCGGGCGGGAGTGATCACGGTCTGATTAGGTTCTGTGTCTGCGTCCCTCGGGAGAAACGTAGTAACTCGAGAGGCAGTAAGCTCGATCTACAGCGGGCGGATTTTGCTAGCCTCCGCGATAGTGTAGGTGAGATGGGGTTAGAGGTCGGAGGCGATGTTGAGGGGGTGTGGAGTGCATTCCGGGACCAGTTTATGATGCTGCAGTCTGCTGCCATACCCTCAAAACCGGTCACCCCTGCTTCAACGCAGCCTAAGTGGTTCAGTCGTGACATCGCTTCGGTTATTGGAAATAGGAAAGCCACGTATAAGAGGGCGAAGGCCAATCGTTCCCATGAGAACACTGAGGCGTATACCCGCCTGTGTAGGGAGCTGAAGGCGAAGGTTAGGCTAGCGAAACGCAACGAAGAACTACGGGTGGCAAGCCTTTGCAAGGGAACCCTAAGGAGTTCTTCAGTTGTGTTAATAGTAGAAAGCCCATTAGAAGCATGATAACAAATCGTTAAAGGACCCCAGCGGCGTTCTCCGGACCTCCGACGCGGACATCGCTAATGTGCTTAATGAGTACTTTTCGTGAATGTTCACCAGGGAGGACACCCGCTTCATCCCCGAGCCAGGCGTCAGGCACGAAGATGCTGGCCTGGATAGTGTTCGATGTACCGCAACAGTCGTTGCCGATAGAATAGACAAACTGAGCGCATTTAAGATTTTGGGCCAGACCAGTTCCTCCCCAGAGTGTTGCAGGAGGTGCGCGACCAGGTGGTTCCCCACCTGGCTACAGTCTTCAACAAATCGTTGGAGACAGGCCAGGGATCACGAAAGTCCAGGGAACTATCGTCCCATTAGTCTCACTTCAGTTGGAGGTAAATTATTAGAGGGGATAATAGCGGATAGGATCGTTGACCATCTGGATTCCTACAAGCTGCTTGGGGATTCCCAACATGCGTTTAGATGGCATAGGTCGTATCTCACCAACTTGCTCGAGTTTTTCCACGTCATGTTGAATGAGTATGATAAGAGTAGGGCTATTGATATACTTTATCTTGACTTTCAGAAAGCCTTTGATAAGGTACTTCACCGCCGGCTAATAGCCAAAGTGCGCGCGCTGGGTATCGGTGGTGAAGTAGGTAGGTGGATTGAAAACTGGCTGAAGAATAGGCGGCAGAGGGTTGTAATTAAAGGGGTTAGTTCGGGTTGGGCCTCGGTCACTAGCGGGGTTCCTCAGGGTTCCGTTCTGGGGCCACTGTTGTTTATCATTTACATAAATGATATCGACGCTGGCATCGTCAGTCGGATCGCCAAATTCGCTGATGACACGAAGCTTGGGGCCAATGTTGGGACGCCCGAAGCGATCGAGCAACTGCGTGTGGACCTACATAGGATAGGTGAGTGGTCCGAAAAATGGCAAATGCCGTTTAACATGGGTAAATGCAAGGTGATGCACATTGGCTACGCCAATCCCAAGTCGGACTACTCGATGTTGGGGAGTAATATCGAAGCGACTGATTTGGAAAAGGACTTAGGTGTGCTAATTAGCAGCGAACTTAAGTTTACGAAACAGTGCATAGAGGTGGAAAAGAAAGCCCAGATGTTGTTGGGTTATATCAGGAGCAGGAGGCAATTTCAGTTTAGGAACAAGGAGATTGTGCTCTCTGTACAATTCCCTGGTTCGGCCGCACCTGGAGTATGCTGTGCAGTTCTGGTCGCCCACCCTCAGGAAAGATATTGAGAGGCTGGAGCGAGTGCAGGCGAGGGCCACAAAGTTAATCCCTTCCGTTAGGGATATGGGCTACAATCGACGCTTACGCGCCCTTAACTTGTTTTGGCTGGAAACTCGGAGGCTGCCCGGTCAACTCATCGAAGTTTTCAAGTTCTTAAGCGGATTCAACGATGTCGATTTTAGAAGCATGTTTAGTTTAAATGATAACCCAATTCGCAACAATGGTTGGAAGTTGGATTTGAAGCGGTTTAGGACTAGTGTGTGTGGGAATTACTTTACGTATAAGATCTGTGACACGTGGAACAGGTTACCTTCAGAAGGTGTGAACAGTTCCTCTGTGGATCACTTCAAGAAAAGGTTAGCCCAAATCTTGCACACTATTTGAGGGTGTAGAAAATTTTCCCTGGCACCCGTTGCCATTGGTACCTCCTCGGTATTGGCCGCAAGGCCTTTTGAGGTACTTGTCCTTGTAACTCTCTCTCTCTCTCTCTCTCTCTTTCTGTTCCTCAAAGGTGGTAGGGTAGGTTCGACGGAAGGGATCATCACCGAGATCATGTCTCTTGCGGATAATCTAAAGCTTAAAACAGACAGGGGAATGTTGATGGGTATTTTACCGCGAATGAATGCCAGTAACCACGCGCTCAGCAAGGTCATTGGCGTCAACGAGAGGGTGCAAGACTTATGCCTCCCACTTGGCGTGAGGTTTGTTGACCCCTTCGATGCGTTTTCAGGTAGATGGCACTTTTATCAGAGAGATGATGTCCACCTCAATGACAAGGGTAAAGGTGTGCTGGGCACGCTGCTCGACCGCACCTATACCGTATGGTGAGGTCAAGCCCGGGGATTGATGACGGGCTCTCACCGGCGGGGGGTGATCTTGAGCCGCTGGCGGACATACCTTCAACTGAAGGCTGCGTCCATGTACAGGTCGGTGACCCTCTTTCCCCGTTGGAGGGCGCTCGGGCTCCTGCGGAAGTTGCCCCCTCGTTGGTGAGGGACTCTTCAACTCCCAACAGCCCTGGCTCTTCGGGAAACGGATCGTGCTAGGGGACGGTCAGAATATGGAAGGCTACCTCAATGCAGTGCTTTTTAATGCTAGGTCGATTAGGAATAAGTTTTGCGAGCTACGGGCGCTCTTAGCATCAGAATGCCAGGATATCGGTGCTATCACCGAGTCCTGGATTCATACTGATCGTATGGACTGTTGGGGAGTTCGAGATTCCCGGGTATAGAATGTTCCACAAGGATCGCACCCGTGGGGAGGGGGGAGGGGAACTAATATACGTGAGGGACACGTTGAGTCCGGTTGACTGCCAGTTCCGATTGGAACGGGAGCTGCTTGGCGCCGATCTGAACCCGAAGGTACGTTAATCTTGGTGTACAGACCTCCGCATGTTTCCTTCGATGAGGATACAGCCATGTACACCGAATTCCGTAACCTGTTAAGACACAGGGTGTGTGTAGTTTTAGGAGAATTTAACTGTCGCGGCATAAACTGGGAAGACAGGACTGCTGATGCCGAGTGGCGGAGGCTGGTTGACTGCTGATGAGAACTTCCTGACTCAGTGGGTCAATGGGCCTACGCGAGACGAAAGCGTTCTAGACTTAGTATTCACGACCGAAGACAACCTCGTCACTGGCCTCACCATTGATGAATCGTTGGGCGGGAGTGATCACGGTCTGATTAGGTTCTGTGTCTGCGTCCCTCATGAAGCGTAGTAACTCGAGAGGCAGTAAGCTCGATCTACGGCCAGTGGACTTTGTTAGCCTCCGGGATATCATAGGTGAGATGGGGGTAGAAGTTGGCGGCGATGTTGAGGGAGTGTGGAATGCATTCCGGGACGAGTTTATGGTGCTGCAGTCTGCTGCCATACCTTCAAAGCTGGTCACCCCTGCTTCAACGCAACCTAAGTGGTTCAGTCGGGACATCGCTTCGGCTATCCGAAATAGGAAAGCTGCGTATAGGAGGACGAAGGCCAATCGTTTCAACGAGAACACTGAGGCGTATGTCCGTCTGTGCAGGGAAGTCAAGGCGAAGGTTACGTTTGCCAAACGTAACGAAGAACTCCGGGTGACAAGCCCCTGCAAGGGGAACCCTAAGGAGTTCTTCAGTTATGTTAATAGTAGAAAGCCCATTAGAAGCATGATAGGCCCATTAAAGGACCCCAGCGGCGCGCTGCGGACCTCCGACGCGGACATCGCTAATGTGCTGAGTGAGTAATTTGCGGGAGTGCTCACCAGAGAGGACACCAGCGTCATCCCTGAACCAGGCGTCAGGCACGACGGTGCTCCCCTGGATAGTGTTCGGTGTACCGCGACAGACGTCGCCGATAGAGTGGACAAACTGAACGCATTTCAGGCTCCTGGGCCAGACCAGTTCCTCCCCAGAGTGTTGCGGGAATTGCGTGACCAGGTGGCTCCCCACCTGGCTACAGTCTTCAACAAATCGTTGGAGACGGGCCAGGTGCCTGGTGACTGGAGAGAAGCCAACGTGACCCCTATCTTTAAGAAAGGGGATCAAGAAAGTTCAGGGAACTATCGTCCCATTAGTCTCGCTTCGGTTGTAGGTAAATTATTAGAGGGGATAATAGCGGAGAGGATCGTTAACCATTTGGATGTCTACAACCTGCTTGGGGACTCCCAACATAGGTTTAGGAGGCATAGGTCGTGTCTCACCACCCTACTCGAGTTTTTACACGTCATATGGAGTGAGTACGATAAGAGTAGGGCGATTGATATACGTTATCTCGACTTTCAGAAAACCTTTGATAAGGTACCTCACCGCCGGCTAATGGCCAAAGTGTGCGCGCTGGGTATCGATGGGGAAGTAGGTAGCTGGATTGAAAACTAGTTGAAGAATATGCGGCAGAGGGTTGTAATTAAAGGGGCTACCTCGGGTTGGGCCTCGGTCACCAGCGGGGTTCCTCAGGGTTCCGTTTTGGGGCCACTGTTATTTATCACTTACAAAAATGATATCCACGCTGGTATCGTCAGTAGTTTCGCCAAATTCGCTGATGAAACCAACTTGGGCCAATGTTGGGACCCCCCCAAGCGATCGAGCAACTGCGTGCGGACCTACGTAGATAGGAGAGTTGTCCGAGAAATGGCAAATACCTTTAACTTGGGTAAATGCAAGGTGGTGCACATTGGCTACGCCAATCCCAAGTCGGTCTACTCGATGTTGGGGAGTAATATCGAGGCCACTGATTTGGAAAAGGACTTGGATGTGTTAATTAGCAGCGACCTTAAGTTTACCAAACAGTGCGTAGAGGTGGAAAAGAAAGCCCAGAAGCTGTTGGGTTATATCAGGAGGCAATTTCGATTTCGGAACAAGGAGATTGTGCTCGCTCTGTACAATTCCCTGGTTCGGTCGCACCTGGAGTACACTGTGCAGTTCTGGTTGCCCACCATCAGGAAAGATATTGACAGGCTGGAGCGAGTCCAGGTGAAGGCCACAAAGTTAATCCCTTCCGTTAGGAATATAGGCTACAATCGACGCTTACACGCCCTGAATTTGCTTTCGCTGGAAATTCGGAGGCTGCCTGGTCAACTCATCAAGGTTTCCAAGCTCTTACATGGGTTCGACGATATTGATTTTAGAGGCATGTTTAGTTTAAATGATAACTCGCAACAATGTTTCGAAGTTGGATTTGAAACGGTTTAGCACTAGTTTCTGTGGAAATTACTTTACCTATAAGATATGACATATAGAACAGGCTACCTTCAGAAGTTGCCAACAGTTCCCCTGTGGATCAGTTCAAGAAAAGGTTAGCTCGAATATTGCACACTATTTGAGGATGTGTCTTCTGGGGTGGCTGTTCGAGAAGCTAGCTGTGACAGTGTGTAGGAATTTTTCTTGGCACCCTTTGCCATTGGTACCTCCTTGGCAGTGGCGAATTATCATTGAGGCTACTGAGGCTGAAGCCTCAGGCTCCCATGCTTGAGGGGCCCCCAATCAACTGAGTTTCGATGATATAATTCGAGATTTCGCAAACTTTTTTGATTAAATATGACAGAGTACACAATCTGACAAATTCCCTGTTTTATTTTATGTTTTATAGGCCCTAAAGTAAAGTTTGTTTAATACTGTTTGGTTTTGGCAAACGGCAATATACACTGTGTTAAGGTTCTAAGTTTGTTTCTCAATTAGCCTGAGCACCGTACATATAATTCGTGTAAATGTACTATGTACTGTAGTGTACATGTATTGTTAATAAAAAGCTATAGAAAAGGGCCCCCATATTCTTCATTGCCTGGGGGCCCCTAGCTGTCTTAATCCGCCTCTGCTCCTTGGTGTGGGCCGCAAGGCCTTTTGAGGTACTTCTTGTCCTTGTAACTCCTTGTAACTCTCTCTGTTCAATATCTTTTGAGTTGCAAAAAAAAATAATTGTATCATTAATTCAGTTTTTCTAAAAATGATTTAACCTTTCAAGTATGGGGCTCCAATAAACTTTAGCACCCCCGCCCATGGCCTAAACCATTAGAGGTACAGTAAAACTAAACATACCTTACAAAAGAGAATTTAATCCTGCATTTAATGAGAAACAATTAAAACTTGGTGTTCCCGCCATTGGCTTCCAAGACAGCCTGAATTCGCTTTGGGTAGCTTGCCAAAAGTGACGTGAATAGATCTTGATAGTTACGCAAATTTGCTAAAACAGTTTCAATGTGTTGCGTCATTGTATCCTTCGAAAATCGATTTGCTGCAGGTTCTTGAAACAAGAGACAATCAACCTTGTCCTTTATAACTGATCCAATGTGTTCACAGACGTTCAGGTCAGGAGAATTTCCTGGCCATTCTTCATTTCCAAAGAAATCGATCTCATGGTTCTGCAACAACTGTTGAGTGGCTAATGCCTTAAAGCAGGGGGCCTTATCGTGCAGAAGTGTGACCTGATCGACATCCATAATATTGTTTGGGTTTCTTAGAAAAGGAATGACATGCTGGGATAGAATAATATCACGAAAATACTGTCCATCCCAACTCTGACCATTTGGCTTCAGCACCCACATGAGCTTCTTTGCAGTGAACAAAACAACACACCAACACAGTCTGGACTTTTTAATAATTCGCGATAATGTTCATTGTCATCGATTTCATCTGGTGTTGTGGCCCACACTCGATCATTTTGGTAGTTAGGCCGACGTGTTACGTAAACAAAAAATTCATCGGAGACAGCTAAATGCATGAAATCATCCACATCCCAATCTTTAAGATAATGGGCAAACCACATTCTGTCATCGATGTTAAGTTGAGTTTTTCTTGGCTTTGGAAGTTCATGCCAAGGATTTAAACCTTGCCTATGACGGTACAGTCGAATGATCTCACCACTAACGATCTTTCCTCTCAACACTTCGATCTCTCTAGAAAGTTTAGCACAGCTGTTTTTCCGCTTACGCGTACCGCTTTCAATGATGTCCTTTGTTTCCTGAGAGAGTGGCAAATTTGGGCGCCCAAATTTGGTTGTATCCATTTCACATTCATCCAAAGTTTTATTCCAGTTTCTTTTGACGAAGTCCTCACTTCTTCGCAACTTTTTGGCAACCCATGAACGTGTTATAAAGGTGGCTCCAGCATCACGAGCTTCCCGAAATGTTATTGCTCGTATGCGATCTATCACACGTTGCCTCTCCGAATCACCAATTAATTGAGAAGCCATTATATTATCACTTTATCAGCTAGAGTAATTTTAATAACTGCAATAAATAAAGAATTTTATATATTTTTATAATCACTAAAAACTATTTCGATATAAGTAAACATGTAAGCTGCAAATGGGGGGCTAAGGTTTTTTGGAACCCCTTAGTATACAGGCATAATTTTATATTTGTCTTGGCATAAAATAATCTACAATCGCCCAAAGAAGTTCTTAAAAAACCTATATAAATATATACATATATTATACCATACACAGGGTGTCCATAAATGTTTACCCTGAAAACAGTATGCTCTCATGTTTTAATGACGAATCTTACATCCGTTTTCTTTTTACATGTGATCTCGTACACGCATAGCGTTTCTGTGCTGGTGTGTTTCGTCTACCGTATTCGCCGCTAGGAGCGCTGTAGTAGCTGTTCAGTTAAGATGGCGTCTGTGACAGAGAAGGCACAATGTGTTGTGTGGCTTGCAGAAACAAAATCTCCTGTCACTCTTCAGCGAAGGTTCAGAACAAAGTATGGAAAGAATCCTCTTGATGTGAAGTTAATTAAGTCGTGGATGAAAAAATTCTTGGAAACTGGAAACGTGGATAATTGGTCCTTTCTTCTTCGCTGAGAACACTGTTTCCGCAACTGTGTACCTGGATATGCTCACCAATTACTCCATCCCCCAGCTGCAGGACAGGCAGCCAACTGTCGTCTTCCAACAAGATGGGGCACCCCCTCATTGGGCGCATGTTGTTCGTGAAACTCTCGACGCAACATTTCCAAATCGATGGATTGGCAGGGACGGGCCAATCCCATGGCCCCCAAGATCACCAGATATTACCCCGCTGGATTTCTTTCTCTGGGGTCATGTCAAAGATTTGGTTTATGCAAGAGTTGTTCCAGATATCAGGACATTGCGAGAACGCATTACGGATGCAATTGCAAGAGTTAACCCACAAATGTTGGAAAATGTGTGGCGTGAGTGTGAATACCGTTTAGACATTTTATGTGCCACTAGGGGTGCACATGTGGAAGCTTATTAAGTCCATTAACTATGTATCACAACTTTGTATGTTTATCTACTTATGATTAAAACTGTGTTTGAATACGAGTGTTTATTTAAAAGTTATAGCATGCTTTAATCAGGGAAATCATTTATGGACACCCTATATATCAGCGACTGGTCTGAAAGGGTATTGTAATATAGACAGATGGTTGGGTATACAAAGTGCGAGGATAGGAGGGTATACCCTTTTCCAAAAAAGAGAAAAATCCTAATGTCCAAGCATAGTAGGGAATGGATACTTGGAAACGACAAATTCTAAGTTACCCAATCATAAAAACAACTTTGACGGTTTCTTTTTTATTACGGAACAGTATAACATATACTCATAAAAAAAAACCGCTTTCCCCTAAATTTCAAACACTATAAATCGAATTAACCTAATATGTTATAGATTTTAGTACCGGGTGTATATAAAGAAACGGAAATGAGACAAGTCCGATTTGAATTATATTAACGCGAGTGAACATGGACGAGTAATATTTATTGCATGTACTTATAGCAACTGTATATTCGACAGTAAGGTTTATAGAAGGTGTTGAAAATGTTTTTAAGAGTTAATAAACCAAGTTGAAACTAGTTTAAACCAGTTCAAATCGGATTTGTCTCTGCACTTGCGTTACTTTATACATACCCTGTATATACTGAATCAAATGATTATAATATACAGATTTTAGAGCATTACTGAATTATAGAAAATAATAACTTGCCGCTTTCTCCCTAATTTAGAGACACACACACACACGCACATACAGGTATATATGAGTATATAAAATTTTGAAAGTTTTCGTCCAGTTCTAATCGTTATATCGAATTCATATATACTCTACAGGTGTGAACGATAGATTTGGAGATTAATAAACCTTGTTCAAAAAATACCCATTGCCGTCTTTGCTTGTGATATTTTCATTAAATATTTACATTTGTGCGGCCATTTACATTTGTGGCAACGTTCGTAGTTCAGTAATGCAAAATACAAAATTCTTTATACTAAGGTAAGCGAGAGAGAGAGAGAGTTACAAGGTTACAAGGTTACAAGGACAAGAGGAAGCCTCAAAGACCTTCCGGTCCGCTCTGGGAGGTTCCTGTTATGAAACAAGTTTATTTTTCTTTCAACTATTCTAACAACAGCGGAAAACTGGGTGGAAAAGTATAAGGCTCTCTCCCCATCCTCCGCTCCCCCCCTCCCAGGGACAGGTACAGAAAAAGGTTGAAGAAATACCTTGACCCTGGAAAAGTAACCAAGGAAATTTTATAGGAAGTGGAGAATATATAAGATAGCACTATAATTACGCATGCCCACAGAGACACCGCGCAAGCGAACTCCTGCAGAGTTACGTTATGTGTTAGTCTTAAACCATGAAAATATTCACTACTTTGTCTAGCCTATTTTTAAACACATTTACGCTTTGGCTTGAACAACCTCTAAGGGAAGTTGGTTCCAGATATTAACTATTTTATAGGAAAAGAAATTGCCGCAGACATAGGTTCTAATGTCTTTAGTTCCAATTTAAACCCATTATTTCTTGTCGGATTGCATTAAGTAAGAATAATTTCATGTAGTCTACTTTGTCTATTACATTGAGTATCTTGAAGACTGAATAAACTGACCGCGCAACCTCCTCCACCGCGCTCCATTCTCCGTTGGTCAGTTTTGCATTCTTATGAAAGGGATCAATTTTGTAGCCTTTGCTTGTACCCAAGGGACGGGGACCAAACCTGAGCACAATATTTCAGTTGAGGACTGACTAGTGAATTATAAATAGACATTACAGTCTCCTTGTTCCGAACTGGAACTGTCTTTTAATATAACTTAATATTTTTAAGGCTCTCTTTTCGACTTCTACACAGTGCTTCGACGGTTTGACATCATTACTGATATAGACTCCTAAATCTTTCTCCAGATCGGTCTCAGTCAAGTTCCTTCCTAAGAGAGTAATTGGTCTTCGGGTTTTTATAACCCATGTGCACTACCTTACATTTGCCCAAGTTGAATGGCATCTGCCAAGTAGCAGACCATTCGCCCAACCTGTCGAGATCATTTTGAAGCGTTCTTACACCCTCCGCAGTACCTACACTACCTTCCTAATTTCGTATCTTCTGCAAATTGGGAAATTATACTTACTAGAGAGAGAGAGCACAAAACAACGATAACTTTATGTGGCATAGTTGTATAATATTTATATATCATTTTATTGATGACTTTCATTTCCAATTTGTATCACTTTCGTCTCATAAATGGGAAATATAAACACACAGGAAAATGTTTTAAGACGTATCGCGACCAATGCTATTGTTTCAAGCAATTATGCTGTTCCAGTAATTTCACTATATTCTGCGTGTAAACGTCATGGCATCGTGAAAATGCTTTATCAACCAAACAGGTTAAATTACATAGGCCTTTCGCTGTGTTGCTAAATTGAAGTTTAAGGACTAAATTGCTTCCAGTGATATTACAATATGAACATCTACTGTCATACCTGTCAAATTGGTTTATTTTACAATTGGCCAAATGAACCACGCCTGGCCCAATGACCGACAGACTACGAACTGTATTACTCTATATATTTACATAGGGTCTTCACAGAACTTCACTGAGCAACTGTACATATTGATACAAGGAAAAAATATTATTTTTGTTAAAGATTATTAAAAATATTTAAGTTAACCCTTAGATAATAATATGTCCTTCAAATCATGCATTTTAATATATAAGTACATTATAAAAAATAACCTCTGTGCCTGCCTTAAAAATGACAGTATATGGAAACAAGGCTAAATGTACTTTGAATATGGAATATTCAAAGACTACAACACTCTGTTGGCAAAATGTTTATCTTAAAATTTTAGAACTATTTTTTTTTAAATTTCAGGAAGTGAACCGCTTCATCTACCTTCAATACACTTTCGACCTGTTGACAGTACACTCTTTAAATACATTATTATTATTATGATTATGATTATTATTATTACATTACTGTTATTTACTTTTTTGCAGAGTACATTTAGTCCTATTTATACTCTCTCGATCAATTTTAAGTTAGAAGTAGCTGACTGCTTTTTTTTTTTAAGCATATGTACTGTACATTATTATAGTCAAAACAATTTTTATGATTGCAGCTGCAGAACGATCTCGCCCAAAGAACATGTAATGTGTCTAATGTGTGAATGAAATCCGTCATGATCAGAAGGAAGAGGAAGAGGCCAAAGAAGAAAAACCAAAAGAGAAAATCGGAAAAAACAGAAAAAGATCATACAGTGTATGTTACGCCCCGTTTGTGAAATTGCCCAGTTCATGAACTGGGCAGTATGACTGCTTAGTTCATGAACTGGGCAATTTGACTGCCCAGTTCATAAACTCGGCAAGTTTTACGTCTAAATGATGTACAGTCAATGGTAATACCACATAAAATCCTTTTGAGAAGGTAATTGATACTTTGATGTTTCACTGAAGAATATTTATCTGATTGGTTTTCTAATTTCCTTTATAATTTCTCAGTTTAGATGTAAGTAATGTTTGTCCAGTTCACAAACTGGACAATTTCACATACACATAATAACACATAGTAACACATACACATAGTAACACATAATAATAAGTATATTCACGAAGGAAACTTCAAATCTCCTACATAATGTTGCCCAGTTCATGAACTGGGCAATTTCACAAAGGGGCGTAACATATACGTCGGACACTTTTCAGTGGCATAACGAAATTTTGAGCTTCCTAAATCTCTAAATTTCGATTCCAAAGACTACTATGAAATGATTGACTGTATATATATATATATATATATATATATATATATATATATATATATATATATATATATATATATATAATTAACTACAAACTGAAGGAGTACAATTGCAAAGTGCATTCTAATTCTCACTCCAGGATGACAAATAAAGGGTGTTCATAAAGTCACGCAAATGAACATGGTGAAGTGTATTTTTCATAAATACTTTACATAAACCAAGACATAAATTTTGTGAAATTTTGGCACTACGCTTTAGTAAAGATTATAATTATACATAAACAGAGGTGAAAAGATTATGTAACCTATAAATACACACACCCACACACACACACACTGTTTTTAATTATGCCTTGTAAGTAAATTATTTGGAATTCAAAAATTATTAATTTTATTGAATGGTCGGCATTTAAAGCTGGTTCACATTTGTATATGTAAAGAGTCATAAGATTTTAATTATAATATACAGGGTAGGGTGTCTCATTAATATATAGAAATTTTTTTTTTTTCGATTTTCTCTTGCTCGCGAATGCTGCCCCGATTTCAATAGGCATAGAGGTTCTAAAAATCGAAAAATGATGGGAATCGAACAGTATTAGAGGTCACTCAAGTTAACACTTTTATGTAGCTATTTAGGAAAAAAAAGAAATTTCTATCATTCTCTTATTCTCTTTATTTCTGAACAAAAATGAAAATAAACGAAATGCACCTTTCATTAATTGAAATAAGCGCGTATAAATGGATTGTTTTCATCATCAATCTGTCCTACACTACTTGATTTTACTCTTCAAGCTCTCCTTCGTCTTGACGGGGATCAACTTCTGGTGAGCCCGAACCACCTTGAGGACGAATTGCTTCTGCTTCTCATCACGCGTGATGGTGGAATTGAATCTTTTCATCAAAGCGATACCACGCTCGGCGGCGTCATTGACCACCTTCAGGGCTTTCACCCTCTTTTGCGCCGTGATCCAATCCTGGTCATTGATCCAATCCTCTGGATCTTTCATGAGGAAGGTGAGAGACTCAGATTCTGGAAGGATCGCGCGGAAGAAGACTTCTTTTGTTCTCCGGGTGACGAAGAGCTCGATGGATTGCTGTGGATTGAAGTTCTTCGGATCGATCCGCTTGAGTCCTTTCTTCGTGGCGGGGGATTGAAGTCGTTGGACCATCTTTAGCTTCGTGTCCTTTGGAATGCGGTCGTCAAAGAAACCAAGCCCCACGAGATCCTCTGAGAGGTACCACAGGTGCCTTTTCAAGGCCATGGATGCCGTGTGGCTGACTTCCTTGTCAGGGTAGGCCTCGAGCAGGCGAAGGAACTCTAGGTCGTTCAGTGGAGCTCGATTCGAGACCATTGCCTCATTCCACTGCTTCACGTACGTGAGGGAGATGAACAAACACAGCCGCCGAAGTCCTCCTTCTTCCCTGGCTGTCAGGTCCAGTTGGTGACGGAACATGAAAATCTTGAGGGCATAGATGGCTTTGGCCATCCATCTGGCGTGGTGATAGGCCCCAGGCTGACGAAATCCCCCCTGGACCTGACCGCCAAGGAAGCGGTAGGAAAGGATGAGTAGTTCACGGTAGTCTTCTCGGGGATGTGTGCCGTGGGAAAGCGTCTGCTGCAGGTATTTCTTCATGGAAGACGCTTGATTTGCCCAGTTGTCAGTTGTTGTGGGATTGCTTTCGTCACCGATGGACAAGAATGACCCTTTGTCAATGGAGGCCCACCGCTGTTGAAATCTTTTGAAGAGGAGAATGTCAGGGGAAGAGGACGGCCCCAGACATCGCACGAAGACATCCTTGAGTAAGATCTCCAAGACGTGGTGACGGCAAGCCAACCACAACATGGGACGGCCAAACTCCTGCTCAATGCGAACGCAAGCACCTTGGATCATCCCAGCGTTCACAGCTGTGGTGTCGAATCCCAGTCCAATGATTTGCTCCGAAATGCCAAAAGCCTGGACTTCCTGGAGTACGGCTGCAGCCTGTTCTTTTCCAGTGCCGTCCACCGCAACGGGTACACCAAGAAGCTCCTCGACTCCATCGCCCGTCACCACAACAGCAATCCGGTCAACCTCCTTCTTCTCCTTGGCGATATCTTCCAACAGTTTCCCATCCCAGTGCAAGACTAAAGGACCAGAAGCTTCGAACTTTCGGGTCAACTCTTCTCCCATCTCCTTTCGGATCTTGTTCCGTGTTCGATGAACAGTTGCTGGCGAGATTACCAGGTCATCCAGGTCATGACCCAAACTCTGAGCTGCTGCTGCAAAGGACGACGTTGCTTGTCTCACGGACATGTTGTCGCGATCCCAAGCAGCGATGAGATTCGGGTCCGTGAGGGCATTCATTCGCCTTTTCTTTTGAGTCTGGGCCTTGCTGGTGCTGGGCGCTTGGTACGTCTCGTCGTCATCATCCTCGTCTTCCGTGTTCATTTCAGTGCTGCTACCATCCACCTCCAAGATCGCTACCTCCATGAGCTGTGTCACCCCAGCATCCCAGTTACTCTTCCTAGCCGTGGCTGCAAGATCCCTCTTCCGCTTCACAGCTTTCTTCTTCGCTGTCTTCTGGTCCACCCCCGCAAGACTTGACGACATCCTGTCTTCCCTCTGCGAGGTGAGAAAATCCTTGTCCTCCTGAGGGACCTTGGAGGAGGATAGCGCGGAGGAGTGAGCCACGTCAAACACGTCTTCCAAATCCGACTTGAACATCCCCTCCTTGTACCGGTAACCCTCTTGCGGCTTTGTCCTGTTCTTCTTGAGTGCGTCGTAGGTATCGATCAACTTCGCCAGCTTCTCCCCTGCGTACTTCTTGGTGGTAGTTGGTATGTTGGCCTTCTCCCAGATGGGCCAGATGGTTTCCACCACCAGGCGAATGCTCTCCGATTTGGTCTTCCTTCCCTCTTGGTCTTGGTGGTGGTGGAAGTAAAGGAGCAGGCATTGCTCCTTCGATGGAAGTCGTGGACAAACAATCGCTGCAATTGGGGCCTTGTCCAGCAACCACAACTGGTTTCCTGCTCTAGTAACCATCACCTGCGAAAGAGAAGAAAATCTTGTATAAGTGAAACAGAAGTGGCGAACTTGAGTGACCCCTAAAAATCCTCCTACAGCTGTAAAATTTTGTGATAACAATCCTTTATAAAGGTGTAATACGGGCAAGCGTCGCCCCGACCCGAAATCCTCCATTCGTATATTTGAGACACCCTAATACAGGGTGTTCATAAATTATCTTGAGTTGAATTTGTAATACAATTGTGAACACCCTCTATTTTTAACGAATGCTATTAAAGAATGCTCTGGTCTTTATGTTCATTATACATATTGGCTTCCCACCACATAAGTAGATCGTGTATATATGTATATATGATGAAATAAAAATATAAACCTAATTAACATCATACAATCATTTTGTGTAAATATACTGTAATAATTAAAATTGTATGAACATCCTCTATACACTGTAATTCTAATCTAAACTTAAATCCTTTCCTCGAAATTAAAAAATAAAAAGATTGATGCTCCAAATGATCAAATACCAAATTTTCGAAACTTAATTTAATCTATATTTAACCTCATCGGTTAGGTTAGTCTATGTTAGGTTGAATTATGCTTGAGTGATTTGAGCATTTGATCCCTTTTTTTTTACTTCTAAATTTTGTCCCTCTTCAGTCTAAAAGCTGACAGCTGTGTGTATCTTAGATCCGAACGGAAAATAGGGCTAAAAGTACTATAGGTATAAAGTACCTAAAAAGTACATTCGGTAGACCGAAGGTCCACTAAGAGTAGTGATGTGAGGCGAGAATATTCTCGAGAAAATATTCTGGAGAGAATATTCTCGTTCTCCGAGAATATTCTGAGAATATTCTCCAAAATATTATTTGCTGAGAATATTCGAGAATTTTCTTTTTCCTTAGTTTTAAAACATTTTTAGATTGTTTTGCAGCTTTTTAGAAATTCTAGAATTTTTTTTATTTATTAGCTATTTATTAGCTATTATACTGAAAAACTGAAATTGAACACATAATTACAAGGGGTATTTTTTTTATTTCCAGTGTCTTGTGAGATATATTTTATTAATTTCTATATAATTTTGAAAAAATAATAAAAATAAAAAAAAATAAATAAACATGATTTTTTCATAAAAAAAATCAATTGCTTTAATCAGGTGATTAAATCATTTTGATTTAATCACTGCCATCCCTGCTAAATACTGTACTTTGAATTGAAATACAGTCTTTATACAATGATTCAATAAATTTTTTGCATTAGTTAATTTATTTATTTCTTCACTCATCCTATCATTCACCTCTGACTTAGAATTTCTCCATTTTGACAGGAACTGAAGTTAAATTGTATCGGAATAGTTGAAAAACCCCTCAGATGTTCTAAAAAGGAAAATTCTCGAAAATTCTCGGTTCGGAGAATATTCTCAAGAAAATTCTCGAGAATATTCTCCTAAAGATTATTCCCGAGAATTTTACAACATTAACTAAGAGTACAGTAGAGGACTTTTTTAATCCTTAGAAGTATACTCTTTGTGGTTTTCACCTAGTTCTAGAGGACACCGTTTGTCAGGAAGGTAAACATTTCAGCTACTCTCTATCTACTATCGAGCTGCTATATATATGTATATATGTATCTTGATGTACTTTACATTTTACAGAGCATGTTTAGTCCTTTTACCGCTCGAATCTAAAGTACACACAGCGGACAGTTTTTAGTGTGTACTTATCAATTTCGCAGCCTTGATAATGTGCCCAGCGTAGCTTGAAACGTCTGTTCTGTAATAAGGCATGAAGTTTGTGGATGATGTGTGTGTGTAATGAGGAATGATTGCCGATTGCGGGGTTTTGTGTGTGTGTGTGCGCGCAAGCTTTATCATTTTCAATTTTTCTACATTCGTAAAATTAATTAATCTTATGACAATAACTTCACTACATTTTTTCAACGAAATTGTAAAATGTTTTGTTTTCACATTCTCAGAAAGATAAATTCGCGACAGTTAAGAGTTGTCATCGTTATTTCACTTATATGACATTAATTCAATGTTACTGGCATATTTCTATAATTCAAGTTTCAAAGAAGAGGATCTGAATTGTTAATCAAAATCTTTCTTAATTACCCGATTGCCTCTAACCGGGTCCACGCAAGAATTATTGTGCGAAAACACTGAAATGAGAATGCAATTTCGGTATTCAATGTCATCTACAGACCAGCTGCATGAAGTTGAATTTGGTAAAGGTAACATAAGATTGTTTGGACTGCGTTAGGTAAATTAAAATCCTTACAAGAATAAAAGAATACCAAATAACGTGGCGGGCCTCTATGTGTCCAACTGGCTTGGGTTGGCGACCCTTCTGTTGTTATACTGATCAACTCGGAATATGGATGGCCCAAAGTCCAAGGACAAAGTGAAGAACTTCTGGAGCATTTCTACTTTTGTTCCTCTCGTTATACCTTTAATAACGACATTAAACCTTCTTCGTTTGGTTACAGTGTGTCATGGCGAATGTCATAATACAACTCCCCGTCGATCAGCGAAATTAAGCGACATTGGGTCTGGAGAGTAGTTGGACGGGGGAGATATCCTCTGCATCCACATTATGTAGCGACAACAACCTTCTTTCCTTCAACAATATAAGAACTTTGAGATGTTAGACTTAACTGGTGCTATGACATTTGGATTATGGCAACTTTTTTTTTACTTATCTAAATGACCAGAAATTTTATGAATACAGAGGATATATATATATATATATATATATATATATATATATATATATATATATATATATACAGGGTGTCCAGGCTTAAATGGCAATAAAATAAAACATTATAAATGTATTTTATTGCCATTTAAGCCCGGACACCCTATATATATATATATATATATATATATATATATATATATATACAAACTCAGAATGGTCCCCTGAGAAACTTATATGTTAAACACAGACCGTGCATGGAACAAGGAACTCTTCTGAGAAAATTAAATCCACTATAGTCCGAATAAGTACTGGTAAATGACAAATACCATAGTTTTTCTTTTTCATGATGCTAGCCCGACGTGGGCAACGGGTCTCTCGCAAAGAGGTCCCATAAATATAGCTTCCCTCACCAGCTATCTGCAAAGCAGACAGGATCCAGCTTTGGGAAACATGGATCTAGGGTTTAAAGCAAGCCTAGTCCCACTACATTCAGAACCTCTATATAAGTAAAAGACTCGTTGCATTCACGTCGGATTGAATAAATCAAAGAAAAAGGGGGTAACTATTGTATTTGTATTTAGACCCGTTGCCCACGTCGGGCTAGCATCATGAAAAAGAAAAACTATGGTATTTGTCATTTACCATTACTTATTCGGACTATAGTGGATTTAATTTTCCCAGAAGAGTTCCTTGTTCCATGCACGGTCTGTGTTTAACATATAAGTTTCTCAGGGGACCATTCTGAGTTTGTGTATATTAAACGGACGTGTTACGTGCCTTGAAAAGTGGACGCTCAATGTCCCGGTTGAGGTTTAATTTTTGTTTTTTTGGCTAAAAATACAATAGTTACCCCCTTTTTCTTTGATTTATTCAATCCGACGTGAATGCAACGAGTCTTTTACTTATATAGAGGTTCTGAATGTAGTGGGACTAGGCTTGCTTTAAACCCTAGATCCATGTCCCAAAGCTGGATCCTGTCTGCTTTGCAGATAGCTGGTGAGGGAAGCTATATTTATGGGACCTCTTTGCGAGAGACCCGTTGCCCACGTCGGGCTAGCATCATGAAAAATAAAAACTATGGTATTTGTCATTTACCATTACTTATTCGGACTATAGTGGATTTAATTTTCCCAGAAGAGTTCCTTGTTCCATGCACGGTCTGTGTTTAACATATATATATATATGTCGCACGTGTACGGGCCACTTCCCGCTTGCGATTTTATGATGAATGCACGTTGGACGATCCAACGAAGGTGGTCCTTTTTGGTTAAGCTCGGCCTTAGCCGTAGAGCATCCGAGTAACAAGAATGATAAACAGTTTCTCCCAAATTTTTTCGAAGGAGTCAATGTAAACACTTCAGTTCTCAGTTGGAGTCTTCGTTCACTCAAATGATTTTTATTGCACAAAGTATATACAGAGCGAGGCACTGAAGGAGGAAAATGACTTTACAGCCTCTTACGATAACCGCTGATGTCAGGAATTTACAGGGGGAGAGGTTCGACCTCTTGCAACAACAACAACTCAAGCAGGAATTGAAAGAGAGGAGGTTTAACCTCCTCGGGCAAGGGTTAAGGCAGGAAATATATGAGGTCTTAATCAAATAAGATAAAGGTAGGAATTTAAAGGGAGTGCAGTTGAAGGTTAAGTTCCCACTTTAACTGGACATCTAAAGAATTCTTGACGTTAAACATAATTTAAGCATATATCAGAATTTTGAAAGATTAAAAAAAAATTTAAAAACATTTAACAGAAGATACTAATTTTGCAAAGTAGTATACATTTTTGTATGGCAACACAATGTCGGTGTTGTACATCGAGTACATTCCGAGCACATCGTTAAGTATATTGCAATTCTGATACACTATAATTACGATTACAATTATCAACCAATTTACACTCAGTTATTACAGTTAATTATAATTTTATAGTGTTTTATATTTATAGACAATTAGGTTGACTATTATTCTAGGATTTAATTAGGTAGTCAGGGACGTATTGGGAAAGATGGATTAGGAGTATAACGCATAAAATACATGGCATATATATATATATATATATATATATATATATATATATATATATATATATATATATAACATAACACACATAATAATGTTTTGAATTAGGAGCAACCAAGAGAGAAGAGTTCGGATTCAGAAGCTCGCTTTTGACGACGTCATCGGAATTTGAACACTCGTGTCACCATTAACGAGAATCTTGCGAGAAGTTAAATAATTAAAAGAAAAAGTAAAATTATTGAATAAGTGACTGCATACACGTGGACTTATTTATATGTAAGGTAGCTACGTACGTAATCATGATCAGCGGACATGTACGAATGCATAAAGTACACATACCGGTACGTCACATAATAGGTTGTGTGCGTAATATAGACGGACACGAGTAAACATGGACTGATATGTTAATAGGGCACAGGTAGACAATAGGTAGATGAATGAAGAATTAATAAAATTAATTAAAAGATAGCGGTCAAGAAAGGACATGGACGTTTGAATTTTATACTGTATCACATGAGATAAGACATAACGTATATATAATAACTTTTATAGTATACATTCTGGGAAAGTCATCATGCATTGAATACTACGATTCAGTATTCAAGGTATGACAAATGCGAGAGGAATCAATTTAATTTACTATGTCATAGTCTACGCATTTATACAATATACGTTAATTCATAATTGATACGCCATAGTTATTTAATTCGTATATACAGTATAAAATATTGGTCATTATTGGGAAAAATGAGAGGAAACGAAATAGAGAAAGTAAGGAAGGGTTTACAGCCATGGTACAAGAGTGAGTGAAACTATTAATTAAATATATACACTTTACGAGGATACAGTAATATTAAGGAATTGGGTGCATTTGAAGAAGAATTAAGTAAATGAGTAAAGAAGTACAAACAAGGGTTCAAATCACGCCACATTCAATGTTTATGCATAATCTAATAAAATTTAGGGATGAGGGTTAGATGCAAGACAACAATAATTAATTACAATAAATTCTATAACAAATGGAAAATGGAGATATGGGAAATATTCTGATGGAAATGGTAAACGATCTAAACCGTCGATTGTCTTGTGTGTACTTTAAGGGAATGAAATTAAGGGACATTCGCTTCTCACAGCGAACTTCTAATGGCACAAACGTGGATACCGCTCGACCATAGAAATGGTAGGTCGCATGTTTGTGACATATGTATATATAATTTTTCCCTGAATAAAATTCGAGCACGGCTCTCTGACTCGGAGACACGATGTCAACCATTCGGCTACGACAGGAAAAGTTAATAACAACCTGGCGACATTTCACCACCAGAGGGAAACACCTAACGCTTCTGCATCCAGAGGTATTTTAACATTATTATCTCCAGAGACGTCAGAAACTCCAATTTCGGAGGACTCGTTTAACGAAAATAAAAATAAAAGTTAATTATTAAATAATGTAGCTATTAATAATGGAATAATCTTGGAATTATAATCTTGGAATCTTGGAATTTGTAATAATAATACAGATTTAAGAAAAAAATAGAACTAAAAATAGAAAATAATGAAAATACCAATATACTTGTTAAGCTTGTTTAACCTTGGTTTTGCTTCCGGCCGAATTGTTCATTCTGACGAAGGTGAAGCTTGTCACTCCATTTCAGACCTACATTTTAATATATATATATATATATATATATATATATATATATATATATATATATTAGGGTGGTCCACAAAATGGAAGTATTTTAAATTCTTCCTCCCAGGGTTTCATTAGGTTCCTTTTCCCAAAATACTTCTCTGAGCAAATTTGGGTTCAATCGGTTAATATTTAGAGGTGGCTCAACTACCCCCAGAAGTCCACATTCATGGCTTCTGGGTCCCTCCCATATATATGGGTATTATCCGCTTGTTGGCGGGGGTATCATGGCTGACCAGGCCACTCATTGTTGCCCAGCTAAGATTGTGGACTTGTTAGAATCAGGAAACCTCTTTCGGTGCTGATCCACCACACTTAAGAGAAACTGGAGTTGATCTTCTCCTTTCGTCAGAGTTCCGCTGAAGGTCTGAATGAGAGCTACTGCCCTTTCAGCATGATCATTAACTACTTTGATGTTTCCTATGATTCTTTTAGCTTCTTGGAAGTTTTCATTCTCCTCCCAGGTGCTGGGGTCATCATCAGGAAAACTAATATTGATCGGTAGGGCCTTAAGAAGCTTTAATGAGTTCTTTGTGGCAAGAGTTTCTAATTTCAGTGTTGCTTTGCATTCCTTGAGTCTTCTTCTCTTTGAAAAGTCTAATGATCCCTCCTTTTCCCTCATACACTGGACCATGATTCCCTTGGTGTCTGGTGCAACAGTTTGATCGAAGAGAGCAAGGGCCACCAGCTCTTCTGATAAGTACCATAGGTGGTTTTCAAAGTTCTTGAGAGCTGCTTTGGCCACTTTCTGGTCATGATAGTCCTTTAACTTTTGGATAAGCTCCAGATCATTCTTCGGAGCTTGTGATGGAATAGGAGCAGTGATCCAGCTTTTTAAGTAGATTAGGACTCCAAAAAGGGTAAGGGTTTTCAGGTCCTTCTTCTCTCGAGGAGTCAGGGTGATTTAATTTCGAAAAAGCCACATTTTGATGGCATAGATAACTTTAGCCATCCACCTTGCACAGTGCGTGCCAGCAGGACGTTTGAATGTGTAACTTTCAATTTTTTCACCAAGAAAGATCAAAGAAAGTTCCAAAAACTCTTTATAGTCATCTCGAAAATTTCCAGTGGCCAGATGTTCTTTGGCAAAGGCAATTATTTCATTTCTGAAAGGATCAACTTGCTCCTTCATCTCATCATCATCCTGTGATGTAGAGAAGGTTTTTAAATCAATGTAGTCCCACATAGATTGGAACCTTTTGAACAAAAGTGGCTCAGGGGCAGAAGATGAACCATGGACTGCTTCAAACACTCCTCCATACATGACTTCCATGCAATGATGCCTACAGGCAAAATAGAAGAGTGGTCGACCAAGTTTCTGTTCCAGAAGAACGCATGCTCCCATGTTTGTTCCTGTATTTGATGCTGTAGTATCTGATAACATTCCGATTATTGACTTATCTATGTTCCATTCGGAAAGAAGATTATACACTGCAGCTGATTGAGCTTCCCCTGTTCCACTTGGTAGTTTGGGAACACCAAGCAGTTTTGAATCACCTGATTCAACTGAAGAGACAAGGACTGGGAGTCTGTCTACCTTTTCATTCTTGGCAAGTAGATTAGGGATCAACTTCCCATCCCAGTGGACAATCGAAATACTTGGACTAAAGCTAGCTTTAATGGCATGGGTTATTTGCCTTCGATGCCTCTCTCGGTGCCTTTTGATTGAAGAACGAGAGATGTTCACCTCTGAAAGATCTTGACCAAGGCTAGATGCAGTTTCAGCTAATACAAAGGTGGCCCTCCTGTCACTGATGCCAGTCCTGTCCAGAGCAGCAGCCAATTCAGGAGATATGATATTCTTTGCTGCCTTTTTCTTTGGTGGAGTTGGTCCGCCGGTAGATGGGGGATTAATAAGGTAATCTTCATCTTCTCTTTCTAACTCACATAAAGACTCAGAAGAAGAACTTCCCTGATCTAGCATAACTTCCTGTGAAGCAGCATATTTTTCTTCTTCAGCTTTCCGCTTCCTATTTACCAATTTCATTTGCTTCTCAGCAGCTCTCTTTTCTGCCTTGTCAGTCACCATATCTGCAGAGACCATTGATCCCACTCGTCCCGCTTTCTTTTGTTGGATCAAGAACTGCCGGTCTTCTTCATTTTTGATTAAGGTAAAGGCATCAGCATGGGCGACATCAAATAGGTTCTCCATTTCTTCCTGAAAGGTTTTTTCTTTTTCTGACTGAGAGTTGCTTTTCCTCCCAGCATTCTTCTTAATCGCTTTCCACTCCAAGTGTAGAGCCTGAATTTTGTGAAGAATGTGGTCTTTCCTTTGAGTAGGGATTCGGGCTCTCTCCCAGAAGAGACGCAATTCTTCAAAAACAGCTTCTGAACTAGTTTGATCTCCTTCTTCAAGACTTGATGATGGTGGAGGAACATGCGGAGGACCTGGCCACGGGAAGGCAGCTTGGCTCCAGTGATTGTTTCCTCTGACTTTTTCATTAAGTAAAATGTACGTTTATTTGACATTGCAAAACCTGTAAATTTAATAAATCTATCTGAAAGAAAAATAATCATTAGTTAATGTATCTGTAAATAATGTTTCTTTTAATTATTCACTATATTAATAAAGGGCATAATGGTATACAAAAAACAGCTTTGAGCCACCCCTAAAAGTTATTCGATTTGCCTTAAATTTTACATGAAATATGTTTTAGCTAAAAGGAACCAGATTATAGCCTGGGAGGAAAGAAAATTGAAATTCGATTTTTTACCCCATTCTGTGGACCACCCTAATATATATATATATATATATATATATATATATATATATATATATATATATATATTATATATATATACATTTTAACTGGAAACACGCAGTATAATTAACGTAAAGAACGACGCTTGTATAGGAGAATATTCTGCGCAAGATGAGGAGAGAGAACGAAACAAATTTTTTCATTTGTTTCGTTCTCTCTCCTCATCTTGCGCGGAATATTCTCCTCTCCAAGCGTCGTTCTTTACGTTATATATATATTGTAGTAATGTCTAATTAAGGATTAAAATGTTTTGTTTATAAGAATTTAATAATGTTTGTTTAATAAAGAAGATAATAATATTTAATAAAAATGTAATTAAATTAAGAATGGTTTGAAATTAAATAACGGCTATACTGTTGGCAACGCCTGAACATGGTCTCGGTCTAGAGGCTGGGCAGAAATGCCCTTCAGTCATCGGATGGCCTTGGGTTTAGTAAGGTGTTTTTGTGTGTTAAGATGTAATTGTAAATTTAGAATATTATTTCGTCTCTCTCTCCGGTTAAAATGTTAACGTTACTCCCCCGCCTCGCATTACCCCGTTTATCAAAAAGCGTTTTAGGTATAAATAAATAAAGTCAGTAAAGTGTAATGAAGTGTATAATTAATCCGTACAGCGAAGCGAGTGTAAAGAGGACTATGAAAGATAAAAAGAAATGGAATAGAAAGTAAAGTAAATAATGAATTTTACTTATTTGTACCATTTGTTTATTTCTGTTAATGTGAATAATAATAAAAGACGACTTATAGCTTTCGGTCATAAATGCACTGTTCATCCTTGTTTAATACAAACGTATACAATTAAACGTATTCAGTATAACTCCTTTTCGCTGGTTCATCACGAGGGCCATTCCAAATACTGTCAAATTCGTATCTTTATTGCAACATTACCTCTTTAAATACAACATTTCTAGTTATTCCTTCACCAAAGACTTTAACAAATTCAAAACTTCTCACTCTAGAAAAACCTACATAAAGTTGTCCATGAATTAAAACAGGTTTAGGAATATAAATACAAAATAGCTGCGGTCAAATTAGTATCTTTATGAAGGCAGCCTGAGAGCAATGCAGCAGAATTATCAAGACGCTATGGCAATTGTAAGGAAATTTGGGAAGTGAAGGGTATCAAAGACCAGAACATGGGCCAGATATTATTGCGAGAGTTTTTCACATGACATTAAAAGAGCTGCTCCATGATTTAACAGTAAAAAATATACTCGGAAAGCCAAGTGCATTTTGGCACATTTTTGTTCATTTCATACACCTTCAAATTTCAGCTGGCGGGACCCGCCAAAAAATGACTGGTTGAAGATTCCCACATTCTCCACACCACCTTTACCCTTTACACTTCCACACACCCCACACACCCACACACTCACACACCACACCCTCTCCCCGCCAAAAAATGACGGGTTGCGGTTTCACAGTAGCTAACGCTAAAAGAAATATCGAGCTTCGACGTCAGGTTAAAAGATCAATTAGGAATGCTAAGCTTAATTTAGAGATCCTTATAGCTGCAGATAGTAAACATAACCCGAAAATTTTTTTCGATTACGTGAATAATCGTAAGCCGATAAAAGATAATATAGGCCCTCTCTTGGACGCTACTGGCGCTTTGGCTTCCGACGCTCAGGCGATGGCGGGTATTTTTAATAACTTTTTTGCGACAGTTTTTACCGTAGAAGACGTCAGTAATGTCCCCGATGTGAACGATATCGTTCCATTTAGCAGCGAGACTATTTTGGATGAAATAACTGTTTACGAGGGTGAGATTGCGCATTATATCGATAAGTTAAAAGTTAGCAAGGCTCCAGGCCCTGACGCGTTTTATCCTAGACATCTGAAAGATTTGAAAGACGTTGTCGTAGGTCCCTTAACGAAGATTTTTAATCAGTCACTGGAGACGGGGATTATTCCTGAAGACTTCAAATTAGCTAACGTCACGCCCATTTTTAAAAAAGGCGACCGCACAGTAGCTAGCAATTATAGGCCTATTAGCTTAACGTCAATTGTCGGTAAACTTTTGGAATCTGTAGTTAGGGATCGTATGATCGAACACTTAGAAAGTCGCGATTTGATTAATAGTAGTTAGCATGGGTTTCGACGCCATAGATCTTGTTTAACTAATTTGTTAGAATTTTATAACGAAATAGTGCGCGAATACGATAGGCATAGAGCGACTGACGTTATTTATTTAGATTTTAAAAGAGCGTTCGATACAGTTCCGCATAGAAGATTAATTGCGAAGGTTAAAGCGCACGGTATACGCGGTCAAGTAGCTAACTGGTTAGAGGAATGGCTTCGTGCTAGGAAACAGAGGGTCGTTGTTAATAGTAGCGAATCTGGGTGGTTGGATGTAGGTAGCGGTGTCCCACAGGGTTCAGTGTTAGGCCCATTGCTATTCGTAATTTACATTAACGACATAGATGTAAGTTTAACTAGTAACGTGTCAAAATTCGCGGACGATACTAAAATAGGCGGGAAGGTTGTTAACGAGGACGATAGAAATAGGCTCCAAGATGATGTAAATAGGATTATGGAGTGGACGGATAAGTGGCAGATGCAATTTAACGTAGACAAATATAAAGTTTTGCATATAGGTTCTCCTAACAATAATTACACGTACACGATGGATGATAGAGAATTAGCGACCGTTGACGAAGAAGTAGATTTAGGCGAACGCGTATCTAAAGATTTAAAAGTTAGGAACCAGTGCCTGGAGTCTTGCGCTAAAACTAATAGGATGTTAGGCTTCATAGCGCGTAATTTCGAATTTAAATCGAAGAATATTATATTGCCCCTTTACAAGTCCCGAGTCAGGCCTCATTTAGAATTTGCCGTTCAGTTTTGGTGCCCGTATTTGCGTAAGGATACTGATAGGTTAGAAAGGGTTCAGCGTCGTGCCACGAAACTAATTCCGTTATTGCGCAACAAGCCTTATGAAGATAGAATTAAAGAGTTAGACTTGCATTAATATGTTTAAGAACCGTTTAGATAGGCACTTTAAAAATATTAACGTTGTTTAATATAATAATAAAACAATCCCCTTTCTCCCTCTGAGCCTCCCCCTTCTCCCTCTGAGCCTCCCTCTTCTCCCTCTGAGCCTCCCCCTTTTCCCTCTTAGCCTCCCCCTTTTCCCTCTGAGCCTCCCCTTTTCCCTCTGAGACTCCCCCTTTTCCCTCTGAGCCTCCCCTTTTCCCTCTGAGCCTCCCACTTTTCCCTCTGAGCCTCACCCTTTTCCCTCTGAGCCCCACCCTTTTCCCTCTGAGCCCCACCCTTTTCCCTCTGAGCTTCACCCTTTTCCCTCTCCCTCGTTAAAATTATTAACGTTATTTAATATAATAAAACAATTAGCAACAGGAGCTCTGGGGGTGGTGATCGAGGATGAGTCTGTTGACGATAATGCTAGCTTGTGACATGCCAGCGTGTGATGCCAGCAAAAAAAAAAAAAAATTAGACTAATACGAACTTAGATGTAGCTCGTAGCGTAAACTAACCCACTTTTTGTTATTCTTTATACTTTTTTTTTCTCTCTCTCCTTATTTGCATGTCTGTAACGCTCTTCATTGCATGTCTGTAGTTTGCATGGTATGATAGTGTTTGAGTTAAGAATGTGTTGCATGGTTTGTAATGCGTTCTTATTTTACTTCTTTTCATCTTCCACACACTTCCGGCGGAGTGGGCTCCGTCCTCTACCTCCTTATGGAGTAGAGGACCGGTCTGCAACTGCTGGAGGTATGTGTTGCTTTGAGTTAAGAATGTGTTGTTCTTTGAGTTAAGAATGTGTTGCATGGTTTGTAATGCGTTCTTTTTTATTTCTTTTCATCTTTCACCCCTTTCCGGCAGAGTGGGGCTGCATCCTCTACTTCCCTATGGAGTGGAGGACTGGTCTGCAACAGCTGGAAGTATTCTCTTCGACTATTTTTCCGACTTGTCGGCAGTGGCCAGCGGATGGTGATGGTGTCTTTCTTTCTCTCTTTCTGAATGAATTTTAACCCACGAGTGATAGGTTTTGCTACTTACTTAACCCCTTATTCTCTTCTTTTAACGCTTTACTTTCTTCTTTCACTCGGGCTAACCTTAGAGTGGATCTTCGGGTCTTTGTTAGCTTTAGCTTCTGTAGATCTGTAGAACTCCGTATTATTATTATTATTATATGAAAAGATGCATTTCCGCTGACATTTCGATAAGCATTTCTCTCACTCACTCTTGTCATTCCATTCGTTCGGAGAAGTTGTGTACGTTTTGACGATAAGTTCTGATGCAAAATTCTTATTTGTTACTTAATTTTTAATTTATATACTTCCTTTCATTATTTTTAACTTTAAAAAGCGAGAAGAATTTCTTTACCAGGTGAATCGTGTTATCTTTCACCTAAGAAAGGGGATTCACTCCCACTGTTTACTCAGGTAAGACGAAAATCTATGTTTGTCTATTTTCTCTTTATTATTGTTCGTCATTTGCATGGACAAGAATAGTTTCTCGAAGGGATTGCGTATAGGTACCAGTTACTGGGCTTGAAGTTGAGGAAGTTTGGGACAAGGTTGAGACAAACTTGGTTTTTCATGGACCTAAAAGTTCGTAAGGCCACGTGTAATGTTTGATTTCTGGACACCTGTATGATTCACAATCTTATCCCAAACTTCCTTAACTTCATGTTAAGCGAGTCTGTTAGGTATTGAACTTCGTAATAAAAGAAGTTTCCTTCGATATAATGAAAATCAACATGCGAGGCTAATCATGGCTCTGAAGAGTAGTTTCGTTTTAAATTTTAATCTCTTGTTAAACGTTGTAATCAATTCAAAATTGTAATTCGAAAGTCTTTGCTTGGATTAATTTCGATGATAATAGGAAATTGCAGAATTTAGGTTATAATCCTCTTGACCACTTGGATAGTGAGAAAGTTCTGTTTAATCTATCTGATAAGGTTCTTACTGACTGCGAGAGTCTGATATTTCGGATCTTGTGGGTTATAAGCTTATAACCCATCATTTGAATTGAAATAGTATGGTGGTGATTATTCGTTTTACCCCTGCGGGTCGATTTTGATATGAGAATAGTTTTTTCTGGTGTATTTTGGTATTTTATTCAAATCTGACCTTCATTTCTTGTGCAAATAAATTATTGAATGCCCGGTTAGGTTAATTGAATACCCGGTTAGGTCAACTACACGCCCTTAATGATTGGTTAGGTTGTCGTGATATTTTCGTTAGTTGGATTAAGTCGTGATATTTTCATTAAAACTAAGGAAAATATCACGACAACCCAACCAATCATCAAGGGTGTACAGTTGACCTAACTGGGCATTCAGTAATTCATTTGCACAAGAAATGAAGGTCAGATTTGAATAAAACACACCGAAATACACCAGAAAAACCTATTCTCATATCAAAATCGAATAATTACCACCTTACTATTTCAATCGATTTTAATCGATCCAAAAATTGCTTATATCTCCGTTAATATCACTCTGCACAAGAAATACCATAGATGAAAATAGATTCAGATTTAAATTTTAAATAAGAAAAACCGGATCTTATGGGTTATTGTATTATATGAAAAATTAAGTAAATGATGGGTTACAAGTACAACCCAAAAGATCCGTTATTTCTGAAGGTCCAAAATTTTCTTTAAAATCCTTTAAACGTAATTTTGTTAAGCATTTTACATGTTTTAAAAAGGTTTTTAAGAGTTTACTGTTTGAAATCCCATTTCTTAACGACAGAAATTACAAGAATTTCTAAATGAATTCACTGAGCAGTATTGCTTATAAAAGTTACTACTCTCTCAATTCTCTCCTTTCGAAATCTACCAAAAATAAAGAAGAAATATCTTGTTTGAAAGAATTAGCTTCAGATCCATCAAGGACGGTAGCTAAGGAAATGGTGTAATTTGAAGTAAAACAAATTTCGTTAATAAAATTAATGCATTTATTCATGACAAAACTAAATTAATTCCTCCTTTTGACGAAATTAGTTGGAAGATAAACTAAATAGATTACTACGACAGGGAGTGTAATTTCAGACACCATTTATACTTACCCTTTGCCTTGTCCGGAGCTATAGGGCGCGTCCCTCTGTGGCCAGTGTGGCAATGCATCTTCCTTCAATGTAAGGGTTCTCTCTGCCTTCGTGGACCATTGGACTCGTCTGAGGACCGGCTGATCTCCTGCTTATGTTTCTTTCTTTTTTTCTCCTGTCCCCCACTCTTCTGGCTTTTTTTTCGTATTTGGCTTTGTTTTGGACTTTAGCTTGACTCTCTCCTTGGACCTTGGGCGAGTGAAGTGGTTGTCCTTCACCCTTGTCGCTCTTAAACCAAACCCAAGCCCTGTCCATGCCATGTCTCACCACGCGTTGGATGAGAGTGGCTGCCTTTTAGGCACGGGGACTGGGTATGGGTGTATCTCCCCTACGTGACTTCTACTGGCGGTGGGACCGAGTGTGCGTACGATTCGCCTTTTCCTTGTTGGAGTCGGTGGTGGCTGGATGGGCGCGGAGGGATGAAGTTTCTTTTGTTTGCTATAGTTTCTTCTACTCCTCGGCTTACGACCTCTGCTTCTAATTCTCGGACTACTCCTTCTCTTAGCACTCGGGTGGTGGGCAACCAGGCCCTCGAGTCCTCTACGACTGGAAGATCGGATCTTGATGTGGTTGACCCCCCTCGAGCTGCGGAACACTCGCGTCTTCCTTGTTCAAAGACTTCTCGTACGTCTTATTTCCGCAAGTCTTAACCCCTTCGTAGGGGCCGACGACTCTGACCCTGATTACCTTCGGTTTCTTGTCCTCAGTTCTTCCGCCTCAACCCCTCTCTCACAGCGGGATGTTTTTGAGGTCTACGATGACTTCACTTCCCGTTGTGGTGATCTCCGACAGATGTGTCCCCAGAACGATGGCTCTCTTGTGGTGGAAGTCTCCTCCACAGCCCAGCACCAGAAGGTTTCGTCCCTCTCGACCCTGACTTCTGCTCCCCTGGATTGTCTCCCCCACTGTACTTTTAACACTTGTACGTGTGTAGTGCGTGCTCCCCGCCTGTTGGAATACTGAGAGTCGGATCTTCTCACCCGCCTCTCCTCTCAGAAGGTAACCCGTGTTTACTGCCCACCCCGTATGGTTCAGGGAGCAAAGATTTCATCTCCCTTATTGATTCTGACTTTTGCTCGTTCCCAGTTACCTGAGAAAATTAGGGGCGGTTATCTTCAATTTCCGGTCCGCCGTCATATCCACAGACCACGCCGATGTTTTACTTGCCAGAGATTCGGACACGTCAGTAAGACATGCCGAAGTTTCCCTGTATTTGTGTCAACCACGCGTCTCATGGTTCCTCCTGTTCGAATCCTGCCCGCTGCGCCAACTGTGTAGAAGACCACGCCGCCTCCTCCTCCTCTTCCTGCCCTATTTACTTATTTGAGCGTGAGGTCCTGTCAGTCCGGGAATCTGACAAGGTTAGCGTTCAGGAAGCGAGGGCCCGCTTTAAGTCCCGATTCGCACGTACAGGCCTTATCTTTGCCCAAACACTGCGCTCTTCTCGCCCGGCTACTTCCCGTTCGCCCCCGGACTTCGAGCACCTCCGTACCGTCCTCTTCCACACCCTATCATTCTAGACCTGATCAGGCCTCATCCACCCAGAACCGTATCCCGTCCTCTACCTTCTCGTCGTCTCTCCCCCCCCCCACTTCCCTTCGCGACCGTCGTCTCCCCTCCTCCATTCCTGATGATGATTATGCAGCTTCTGAACTTCGAGTTCAAGCTGACATCCATCCTGTCCCCACTTCTCCTCCAATTCGCTCCCTTCTTGACCTCCCGATGCCCCCAGCATCCTCTTCTCCACCACCCCGGAAACCGAATTCACCCTGCCCTGCTTCGGGTTCCCCGTCTCCTCCGCACCGCTCCCTTCTTGACCTCCCGATGGCCCCAGCATTCTCTCCTCAACCCCCACCGGAAATTGGACTCACCCGCCCCACTTTGCAACCTCCTTTCCGTATTCCCCGACTCCCCCCCGAAACCCAAACTCCCTCAACCTCCTTTTATCTGCTCTTCGACCTTCTCTTCTTTAACCTGCCCCCCCCCGCATTCTCGTCTACTCGTTCCACTGGTCACTCTTTTAACTTTCGCCCGATAACGTCTCTTGCCCCCCCCTCTGTTTTCTGCACGTAATGACTATCATCCTCCAATAGAATTGTCTTGGCTTTCTCCCTAATTGAGAGGACTTCCTTCTACTTATCCAAGGTTTTTCCCCAGTATGTCTCTCTGCCTTCAAGAGACCCAACTTGGGGTTCGCCCTTTGCGTTCCCTCCGCAAGTTCACATCATACCTCTCCCACTCCCACTGATGCAGCCCCTCTTGGGGATACGGCCGGTTTTGTCCGCTCTGACGTGCCGTCTACTTCCGTTTCCCTTCGTACACCTCTCCAGGCTGTTGCGGCCCGGGCTTCCCTTGACCGATTATATTCAATATGTTCATTATATCTCTCCCCGTCCGAGGAAGTTTCTGCAAACGATCTCCCAACTCTCCTTTTACAGCTTCCTCCCCCTTCATCCTACTGAAAGACTTCAACGCCTGCCATCCTCTGTGGAGTGATAATATCACCAACCAGCTGGGTGGCGTTGTTGTCTCCCTTCTCTCAACTCCTTCTGTCTGTCTTCTCAACACTGGTCAACCCACAGCTTTTCACCTCCAGACCGGTACGTTTTCCTCCATAGATCTTTCGCTTGCTTCTCCTTCCGCCTTCCTTGATTTCTCCTGGTCTGTTACTCCAGACCTTTACAGTAGTGAGCACTTCCCCCTCCTCCTCCGTACATCCCAGACTTCCGACTCCTTTGCTCTTCCTACCCGATGGTCTCTTGCCAAAGCTGACTGGACCCTTTTCCGATCTGAAAGCCAAATCTTTGCAGTTCCAAGTAACTTTCTGACAATAGATGCTGTCTCCACCTACCTTACCGATCACGTCACTTGTGCCGCCCTGTCCTCCATCCCCAAGTCAACATTTCCCTGCACCTCCGCGCCTTCGGTCCCATGGTGGACCCCAACATACGCCTTAGCCGTCGAGCTAAGAAGTCAGCCTTTCGTCGTCTTCAACGCAACCCATCCCTTGCCAATACAATAGCTTTCAAACGTGCGCGAGCTCAGGCCCGTCGCACGGTCCGTGAGTCCCGCCGCCTTTCCTGGTGAACTTATGGCTCCTCTCTCACTTCCTGCACCCTTTCCTCCCGAATCTGGAACAAGATCCGGAAGATTTCCTGTAAACCGTCTTCCCATTCTCCTCCTGTTTTTATGGTAGACGGAAACCTAGTATCGTCCACTACTGCAGTGACCGAGGTCTTGGCCTCGACCATTGCGTCCATCTCCCGACACGACCACCGTGATCCCGCTTTCCTCAGACATAAGACTTTACTTGCTCGCTCCCCTCATCTTTTCCAGACCCTCAATAACTTCCCTTACAACCGTCTTTTTTCCATGTCGGAACTGCGCTCAGCGTTAGCTTCTTGCGGCAAATCTGCTCTCGGCCCCGATGGCATTCATTTTTATATACTCCGCCAACTACATCCTTCAGCTCTCTTTTATCTGCTCACCCTTTATAATTGGATTTGGGTGGAGGGCACCTTTTTTTCTGTTGGAAGGAGGCAGTGGTGCTCCCCTTTCCTAAGCCCAGTAAGGACCCGACATCTCCCCTTAACTACCGTCCAATAGCCATCACTAGCTGCCTTTCGAAACTCCTTGAGAAGATGATTTCTTGGCGCCTGATGTGGCACCTCGAACGCCAAAATTTGCTCTCTTAAACATAGACCGGTTTTCGCAAGAGCCGTAGCACCACTGACATTTTGCTTCAGTTGGAGGCTGCTATCCGCGTGTCCTTTGCAGAACAGCGTCATCTCTATGCAATATTTTTTTATTTGGAGAAAGCATATGACACTACCTGGCGGTGGTGGATTTGCCGTAAACTCTATCTCTTGGGTTTCCGAGGTCTTATCCCTCCCTTCAGCTCCATCTTCTTGTCTTCTCGTTCCTTTCGTGTTCAGGTGGGTACTTTCTTCTATTTTGTACACTCGCAAGAGGAAGGGGTTCCCCAGGGCAGCGTCCTGAGCGTCATCTGCTTTGCTTTGGCGATTGACGATGTAGTGACGACTATGCCCTAAAGGATTACAGCCACACTCTATGTCGACGATCTTTCTATTTATTGCTCCGGTTCCCGATCTACCTTTCTTGAGCGTTTCCTCCAGCAGGCCCTGGATTTGACCTCCAGATGGGCCACAGATCATGGGTTTCGCTTTTCCCCTTCGAAAACGGTGGTGATGCATTTTTGTCATTGCCGTCGCTGCACCGCCGTCCCTCCTCTCTCTCTCCTTATGGATCACCGCTCCCTGTAGTCTCCAAAACTAGATTTTTAGATCTCCTCCTTGATTCCCGCCTCTCCTGGATTCCCCACTTGAAGTCTCTGAAGGATTCGTGCCTTCACACCTGCACTCTTTTGATTTTCCTTTCCCATGCCGACTGGGGTACTGACCGCCACACCCTTTGGCGACTTTAGCACTCCTTTGGCCAAAGTAAGCTAGACTATGGTTGTCAGGCCTATTCCTCCGCTCCTACCTCCGCCCTGCGCATGCTGAACCCTATCCGTTTTCACCGGCGCTTTCCGGTCCTCTCCTATTATCAATATTTGCGGAAAGTGGCCATTTCCCGCTGGAGGTCCACCGCACCTTAGAGGGCTTGAAATACTTCTTTCGCATTCGGCAGTTTCCTTCCAACCCGGTCTACCAATCCCTCTTCGGCCCTTCCACTTCGGCCTGCTTTGACCGTCGTCCCCATTTCGTTCGACCGTACAGTCTACGGATGGCCCCCCCTCTTGTCTTCTCTGGAAGTGGAAGGACGAGTACTCCCTTCTCCTCCCTCTACCTTTCCCCTGTGGACCCTTCCTCTCCCTCCATATCTGTTCTTTCCTCTCTACTGCACCAAAGTCAAATTTCCACCCTTTTGTCCTCTACCAATTGTTTTTATCTCATTTCTCTACCCATTCTGATTCTATTCCTGTGTTCACTGATGGTTTTCGCTCGCCGTTTGTAGTGGGTTGTGCGGCAGCCTTCCCGTCAGTGGTTCAATCGCTATCCCTTCCCCCCAGTGGTTTCCATTTTTACGGCAGAACTCTCTGCTATTCTCTTCGCTCTTCGGTTCCTCTCTCAGCTTTCACCTACGTCTTTTGTTATTTATACGGACTCCTGCAGCGCTCTTGAGGCCCTGTCCTCTCTCGTATCGCCGCATCCGTTGGTGAGACAGATCCAGGACTGGCTTGTCCTCGCTTCACGTCGTAAGTTGGTCGCCTTTTGTTGGGTACCTTCCCACGTCGGTATTCCGGGCAACGAGTGTGCGGACGCTGCGGCGAGGAGGGTGTCCTCCCTGCCGTTTGACCCTAACACACCTCTCCCGGCGTCGGATTTCACGGGGGTTTTCCGGGATGCACTCCTTCAGCGGTGGCAGCGCCAGTGGGAGGATGTGTCCGGGAACTTCCTGAGAGCCTTGAAACCCACAATTCGTCCGTGGCCTTCCTCCTGCCAAGGTGATCGACGCTTTGAGACCACCCTGGTGCTGCTTCGCATTGGTCACACTCGTCTTACGTATGGTCATCTTATGACGGGGGATCTTGTTCCCTTCTGCCCTTGCGGCAGTCCTCTCTCCGTATCACATTGCCTCATGGTTTGCCCTGCCTTTGCCACTGCCCGTTCCCAGTTCCTCCCTGTTTGCCCTTCAGACGCCACTCTTACTCATTCTCTTTTGCTGGGTGACTTTACACCTGTACCGAAGGACAAACTTTGCTCTTTTCTCCGCCAGACTGGCCTCTTATTCTTTATTTAATGTGACTCTGGTATAATTTCTTCCTCATTTTGCTGTTTCTACTGCTTTCTCTCTTTTCTCACGGTCTTTTATCCGCTGCTCCCTCTCCACTGTTTCTCTCCCGTAATTTTCTCGCATTCTCTCCTTATTCTAGTATCGGCGCGATATGACCTCGGCAGTCGAAGCGCCGGTGAAGCACTGCTATTCATTCAATTCAATTCAATTCATTTATACTTACTGGTTGTCGTATCAGCTATAGGTAAAGTAAATGGTAAATTTTTACTTCAAATTTTACGTTGGCAATGATATGTTATGGACAGTTTTGATGTTAAGTCATTATCCACAACTATTTCGCTAAGAGAAACTACTTATATTTGTATAAATAACCTTTTTAGGGATCACGATATTGTTCAGGGTTTTAATAGAATTAAATTTCTTTCTCTGTTAGAATTGGTTGTCAATAATAGCATTTTCAATTTTAACAAAAAATTATATAAACAAACTGATGAGATGGTAATTGGGTCTTCTTTGGAATCAACCTATGTCAATGCTTTTCTATGTCATCACGAAGCTGCGTGACTTGACGAGTGCGCTTTATCTTTTGAACCTTTATTTTATAGGCGTTATGTAGATGACCCCTTTCTAATTTTTCGCTCTTCTACCCATGTATCTAACTCCTTTCATTATCTCATTTCGAAACACCTTTGTATAGAATTTACGGAGCTATTGAAGAATAGGGACCCCAGCCTTCTTTAGTTAGCTTTATAAGGCTAACTAACGAAAATATCATGACCTAACCTAACCAATCGTCAAGGGCGTACAGTTAACCTAACGATTGGTTAGGTTATGTCGTGATATTTTCGTTAGTTAGCCTTATAAGCCTAACTAAAGAAGGTTGGGGTCCCTATTCTTCAATAGCTCCGAATTTACCTGTGAAACCGAAACAGACAGTAGATTATCATTCTTAGGTATCCTCGCAACGAAATAAAACAAAGTGCTTATTACGACTGCATATCGAAAACCTACATTCGCATTTCTGAGCACAAATTCTCTTCATTCCAACCCCTTAAATTTAAGCAAAAATCTTGCTTCCATACTTACATATATCTCATTTAAACTCTGTTCTAGTTATTTCTCACCACACAAAAAAATGTAATTTCTCCGTAAATTCTTCATATTGGAATAGTTATCCGATTGGTTTTGTTAATTCAACCAGTGCTTCAACTTTAAATAAACTCAGTTGTGCTGTGCCCTCAACCATGAAGCCAAATATGGAAAAACAAACTATATTTTTCACATCCATGCACGACATAATTCACTCACCATATAAGTGGGTGGACATTTGGGTGGACTTGATCTTGAACTGAAGATAATGGAGATGCTTTTAATTAATAAACTCCAATCTACCCTGAACCTCAAATCCTCTTCTGTCAGCTCGCTAAGTTTTAAGTTTTTTAAATTCAAATTTACTTCATAAATAGTCAAACTTTGGCTTTATCAAATTTTATTGTACGAGTATATTAACATTATGTTCAGAGGTTTTAACAGTGAAGATGAAAAAAGGCGTTTTCGAAACATCTGACTTAAAGTAAACATGTTTTTCGTCTTGCTGGTAGTTTTATTAATTATTAAACTATCGTTTCCAAAACATGCATCATTGGTGTGTGTGTATATGTGTGTGTGTGTGTGTATATATATTATATATATATATATATATAGAGAGAGAGAGAGAGAGAGAGAGATAGACAGATAGATAGCATGTACCATTGGTATGTATCTTGGCTCGTCACAGATCAAATGGGACCCCAGCTGATCGTCCTAGATCAGGGAGGCCCTCTAAGCTTTCTCCATCTGATCTACAGTATCTAAAGATTACTTCCTTTCGAGACAGACGCAAATCCAGCATTTCACTTGCAGTAGATCTCGAAAAAACAACAGGTGTCTGAGTTGATCCCTCTACTATACGAAGAAAGCTTAACTCAGTAGGTCTTAAAGGACGTGTTGCAGAAAAAAAGTCACTTTTAAGGAATGGAAATAAAGAGAAGAGAAGAAAATATACTTTGGAACACAAGTATTGGACATCTGAGACCTACTGAGTTCAGCTTCCTTCGTACAGTAGAGGGATCAACTGAGAAATCTGTTGTTTTTTTTAGATCTGCTGCAAGTGAAGTGATGGATTTGCGTCTGTCTCGAAGGGAAGTAATCTTTAGATATTGTAGATCAGCTGGGGAAAGCTTAGAGGGCCTTCCTGATCTAGAACGATCAGCTGGGATCCCATTTGATCTGTGACGAGCCAAGATTTTTTTTTACGTCAGTTTTGGAAACACCTGTAGAATCGTTTACTTTTCTTTGACTCAGTCTCTCACCATGCGAATTCATTATTTTACATCTAATCTCATCAGAAATTGTACTTTTCGTGATTTCTTAAGCCTGTGAAAGAAAAAAAACAGCATGAATTAGAATTATAATGAGAAACGTTTTGGATAAATTTATTTGTTTTTCAGAATTTAAGTGAATATATCAATACTTTTAATTGTAAATATTGATATAACAATAGCTTCGGAACATTTACTGCAGATCCATCAGGAATAGTTCGCTAGATTTTTAAACACATGCGTTATAAGTAATATAATGAATCAACCCTAAAGTCCAATTTGTGCAGACTAGAGGGTCATCCAGTTTATACAACTTTATACACTTAAGTAATAACTTAGTTATACGTTAATATGAACCAGAGGTTCTACTTAATATGTATTTTAGTATCAAAACCAATTTTCATACAACAGATTATCTAATAGTTATCAGATCGACAGTGGTCTCTGACTTTTGTATCGTACTGTATATACTGTACATATAACTTGATTGAAGGGTTTGTTCTTAGGGAACAGCGACTTAGTGAGGAATAAGAGGACAAGAAGGTGGTACATGTTTATTGATCAGACGTTTCGGAAATTCAATTTCCATCATCAGTGAAACATTCATAAATTGAAGGTCGAAGTTGGCTTTTGTCCATTTTCGGTAAATGTTCTTTGAGTGTTTGACCTCTTCAACGTGACTCGGTCGTATCTTTCTCTAATAACTTGTTGAAGGGTTTGTTCTTAGGGAACCGCAACTTAGTGAGGAATAAGCGGACGAGAAGGTGGTACATGTTTATTGATCACTAAGTTGCGGTTCCGTAAGAACAAACCCTTCAATCATATTATTAGAAAAAGATACGACCAAGTCACGTTGAAGAGGTACAAGGACTCAAAGAACATTTACCAAAAATGGACAAAAGCCAACTCCGAACTTCAATTTCTGAATGTTTCACTGATGATGGAAATTGAATTTCCGAAACGTCTGATCAATAAACATGTACCACCTTCTCGTCCTCTTATTCCTCACTGTGTATATATATATATATATATATATATATATATATATATAATAAACCTCTTAACCTCGTAGCAGTTCCGTGCGATGGTCTCTTCACACGAAGGTCAAGCTGGTGGCCCCGCCTCTAGGCCTGGCTTGTTCGAGCAGCGAGTTGCTCTTGCGCCCTCCATCGCACATAGCCAGGCACACCCGGCTCATCTGATACCATCTTGAGCCAGGCATCTAGTCTTCTTTTGGAGATTCCAGTATTGACCCCTGTGACGTTCCTGAGGTCCTTTGGAAGCTGGCTAAAAAATTTGGTACTCTGGCAACGAAGCTATTTTCTTTCAGTGCTGAGGGTAGGGTGTCCCTAGCCGGGCCTTTAGTTTGGGAACACTACACATTCTGTCTTTCCTATTTTTCAGTGTTGTTTGGATGGTAATTGGGTTTATAATAGCACACACACACACACACACACACACACACACACACACACACACACACACACATATATATATATATATATATATATATATATATATATATATGATAGTGCGTGCGACAGTTAATACTTAATGCACTCCTAAGCATACGTAGCATAGTAGAATAAACAATATAAAACAATAGTAATAACAACAACAACAACAACAACAATATTTCTATCAATATTATCTTGAGTATCTTGAAGTTGAGGGTGAACAATTTGAACACCTTCTGTAATATTATGTTGAAAATAAAACATTTTCATAAAGTTGTATTACTCTTTCTACATATTTCCAATGTCTCCAGACATATGAAACACCCTGTAGGCTACGTATTTGTAATGGGTTTTTCATATGTGGCCCTGTATGGTTATGGAGATTTGTATAAGATAAAGAGAAATAACTATAGCATTCTGTGTAAGAATTACCTGAGTTAGATAATGGGCTGACCCTGTACTTCGCGGAAATAGTCATTTATATCTGCTTCACTATTAATCTGCCGTATTTGACCGGTGTGCAATTTTTTCATATAAATAATACCATTGCGCACGTAACATGAGTGGAAGTAATTTGGGCGATCTTTTTTTAATTTTAGATCTCTTTTGAAAGCTCTTGCTTAAATTTTGTAAGGTATTTATTCACATAAACACTAGGCTTTTTTATATACACTGTGATACAATTTCATTCTTTACTCTTTTATGCTGTACTTAATCGGCCTTCTTGAGGTTTGATTCGGTCTCCCTAATCTGGATGCTTCAATAATTATATCTTGGCTGACGGAGTAGTTGAAGTGGGTCTGTAGAGGCCCGATCACTATCCTTTTGCAATTTTCGCCCTGCGCTTCCGTAGGGAGAGAGGGACCACTAATAACCATCTTATTAGGGTGTTTGTCTTAAAGGAGATGTTCCAGCTTCGAGCGCTGTTCGTTTTGTTTCTTTTCCATAAGATCAACTTTTTGCTTTAAATCGATGGCCTCTTGTTTAAGTTCGACAATCTCTTCGTCCTTTCTTTTGAGGGCACAGTTAAATCACTCATAACTTAGGACTGCCGTGAGAAGTTTGACGATGGTCTTTCCCTCCATGCTCAAGGAATCGAAGAGTTCTTGCTGATCGTCGGCCAAACGGAAACTCTTTGTATTGCTTCTCGACGATATTGCTGAGACAACACTGCTGTCTCGGGAGGTGTCATTAGTTCTGTTGTTGCTTCTGGGGGAGTGTTCTCCTTCTGTTGAGGGGCCAGGAGCAGTTTGCAGGTTAATCGTTTCAGGATGTCTAATGTTTTCTTCGTTGTTGGCCCAAATAGATGATGAATTTCTTGTGTTTCTTCTTCTATGTGGCATGATGGAGAGAGACTCTCGGTCGAGGATAAAAGAAATGGGGAATATGGTAATCGGAATGTTAATCGGAATGTAATCACTCACGAGACCGGAGAGACTACGGGTCTCTGAACTCAGTTTTGATCGGGGTGTAGGATCGGGAGCCTATGAGCTATGGAGGTGCTGTGTGGCGGAGCGTGAGAGGAAAACGTCTTCTCTGCCCGGAGATCGGGACAAATATATGCAGGGTGCTTCAAAAAATTGCTACCACTTATATGGCGCTAATATGTCATTGCTTTCTACTTATAGTTTGTGTTGGTGTTGTTTTTTGTTTATTTAAGAGTTTGTGTTTATTTGCTTGTTTTTTAAGAATAATGTCGTTTTTTTCAGGGATTGTGTGAGTAATTAATAAATAAATACACAGAATTTAAATATATTTTTTGAAGCACCTCCATACTAAGTGGTAACATTTTTTTGTAGCAACCTGTATATTAAGAATTTTCGAACAAAAGCTTTTGTGTTCCATTATTATTATTATTATTATTATTATTATTATTATTATTATTATTGGTAGCTCTGCAACTTGTGAAATATGGATATGTTGTATCTCGCTAAGAAAGAAATTAATATAAATAGCGTTTTGATCTTAAATGTATTAACAATATTCTTTTTCTTTTTTTTTTACAGGAAGGGTCAACATCTCGCTCATTTCGCCTATGAGGTACAAAGAAAAATTTAAAGAAGAGAACAGGAGAGCATTGTGACTAATATAAAATTTTAAAATTTCCCTAGTTTTCACTTTTTTTATTTTCAAAACAAAATGATTTACCAACTAAAGCGTGAGGCATTCTGTATTATTTTATTGGCGGTTAGTAGCTTTTGTCATACCTTCGATTACGAGTATGATTATGATGATCTTCAATATTTTCCACTATCTTTCTGCTATTCTAGAGGACCATGCCAAAATTGTTTTTGTGATGATGCTTGTATTGAATATGGTGATTGCTGTCCAGAAGCAAAGACATTTAACATGACAGTGATGAAAACGGTTCACACTACATACGAGTGTATCGATGTTCGTGAGAGTGGAAGCTATTACATGAAAGGGAAGTGTATGGAAGGATGGACATCCCATGAGATATCCAAGCTTCGTCATAAAGCATCCCCGGAATCTTACGAACGTCATAGTGATCTTTTCCTTGACATACCTGTCACAAGTTTACTGTCAAATATTACTTACAAGAATTATTATTGCGCTGTATGCAACAACGAAACAAGAGAGAATCTCGAAATATGGAATGCAAAGGTGATTTGCCCATTGACACATCCTCCATTCAAAGGTAACATTGAACAAAATCTGCAATATGTCAATAATACGTGGGGTATATACGTAAATAATTATGAAGGAACCAGTAAATCATATTCAAAGTGTACTGTTTCTTCTGAAGTAAAAACAACTACTGGCCAAAAACTCAGAAAATGCAAAAAATATATATCTACTTGCTCTTTAAACTGGACAAATCCCTTTGTAAAAGATTTGTGTCATTCTTACACCAATTTCGTTTATGGTCCTCGTCCAGAATCTGTAAGCAGTCGGTTTGGTGGCTATGCATATAGAAATTATCACTGCGCCATTTGTAACTTCATAAATGCCAGTTATCTTACTTGCGAAACCAAGGACAGTGGACTTGACCTCACAGTACCAACATCCTTTTCTAAACTACTCGATTTTAGAGAGAAAAACACAGAATGCATGAAAGGAGAAATATGGGCCTTTTTTGCTAAGAAGTGCCGGCCAGTTGTTTGCTTAGAAGAAAACTTTAAATTTGAACATGAAAGGTGTGTAAAACTTTATAACGAGGTTAACATCACTAATAGTTTAACAACTTTCTTTCTGAATGAAGAGAATGCGAACTCAACAGAAAAAAATAAAAAAGAAAATGTCAAAATGGAATGTGATAACATTTTTATTAATGAAAGTGATTTTACAAGAGAAGAGAATGGCACGATTACAGTTAATGTATTTGAACGTATGTATGAAGTTGGTGAATATTTGATTTACAAGAAGGGTATTTTAGTTTGCATACCAAGTAATTACTCAAAAGTAAAGGGGTGGTTAACATTCGTCGGACTTGGTTTATCGTGTTTGTGTATCATGATACATTTAATTATCTTTTTATTAGTTCCAGATTTAAGAAATCTTTCTGGAAAAAATTTAGCTTCGCTGTGTTTACCCCTTTCAGTGGCGTACATTTGTTTCATAATAATATCATTCAAAGAAAACACCAACAGTTGTTCAGTTTTGGCTTCAACAATGTACTACTTCTTTCTAGCGTCTTTCTCGTGGATGAATAAGGAGAACATTACAAATGGGTGCTTCACAGTTAAGAGTAACAGCTGGAAAGCAATGGAAAAAGTTTGTTTCATATTCAATTTACGCTTGGTCACTTCCATTACTCGCTTTAATACTTGTACTAACACTGGATTTCTTGGATAGATCCAACATATCTCCCTGAGTTGGGTAAAAAGTTTTGTTGGTTTGGTCAAAGAAAAGCTGCTGTTTCTGTCAGCTCTAGGAGCACTCTCCTCTTCTCATCCTCCTCAAATACAGCTGAAATTGTGTTTGTAACTCGCTTTGTTAATGAGCCTTAGTTGGATCACTGGAATCGTCGCTGGTTACATTCAAAAGGAGTACGTGTGGTACTATTCATTTTGCTGAATGCATTCCAAGGTTTATTTATACTCCTTGCTTTTACATGCAGAAAAAAAGTGTTCATAGCCCTTAAAAGTACAAGCTATCTCAGAAATTTGTATGGAAAACGATCAAACATCTGGAGAGAGAATTTCTTCAGATTTAAATGTTTCCCACTTAAACCAAATTCGTACCAACCCTACTTAGTACTACTATTCCTTTTATTTGTAGGCCACTGATAGTGTACATTCTCTTCAGTAAATCTGTTTGTTAATTAACACGTTTGGTTTTATTTTGGTAGCCAGTTATAAGGTTTAGGTAATTTTCCATGTTTAGGGTCTCTATTCTTGGCTAATAACACTGACCAACAAAATGAAACTTTTTTTTCTATCACAAACATGATCACACTTTTCTTAATGCATCTTTCGCGCTGATTCCGAATCTGGTTTTATTTATTTTCTAGCACGTATAGTTATATAGATACACTGGTTTTGATATTTTTAAGTTTTTGATATTGCTATAAGAAAATTTATGGATGTATAGATCACACTTAGGAATGCTAAACAACAAATACATCATATACCTTATTCAATGTACTTATAAATAAAGAATATATACATTATTTTATTAAAAGCGCTGAGAGTGTGATTTTCTTTTGTAAATTTGGCCTGGATTGTCACGATACAGCATCCAACAATGGTCCGCCATCATGCTTTCATTCCAACATCCTTGGTAGCGCTTCTCCATCATCTGAATATCTTGATGGAAGCGCTCTCCTTGCTCGTCACTCACTGCACCAAGGTTTTCAGGAAAGAAATCTAAGTGGGAATGCAGGAAGTGAATTTTTAACGACATTCGACACTCCATTTCTTTGAAGGCATCAAGGAGGTTCTTGACTCCATCCTTATACGCAGGTGACTTGTTGCTTCCAAGAAAGTTTTCACATATCCATTTGAACGCCAGCCAAGCCTTCAATTCCAGCGGACTTAGGACTTTTTCAAATTCAGTGTCATTCAAAACCTCCCTTATTTGTGGCCGAACAAAAATTCCTTCCTTCAATTTTGCTGCAGTAACCTTCGGAAATTTCCTTGAAAGGTATTGGAACCCTTCAGAATTGACTTTACCCATTGCTTTAACAAAATTCTTCATTAAACCAAGTTTAATGTGAAGAGGTGGCAGATAGATCTTTTGGGGATCCACTAATGGGACAGACTGGACATTGCTTATCCCTGGGACATATGTATACCTAAGTGGCCAGTCACTTTTGGTGTAATGTTCTATAGTGGCGCGACTGTCCCACAGGCAAAGGAAACAACAAAATTTTGTGAATCCTGACTGCATACTAGGGCGGCTCGTTTTTACACTTTTTTCGATATTTGATTGGGAGTAGTGCGGCAAAGTTGCGATTTGGAGAGAAAATAAAGTGTGTAAAATTTTTTTGATCTACGTCAATACCTTCCGGTGGCGGCGAGTCCTTAAAAATCGAAAAATAGGCCTAACGGGGTAGATTGGAAAATGGTTTTAAAGACTTACAAAATAAACAATAAAAATTTCAGCACAATCTGTTAATAACTTCCGGTGGCGTCTTAGCCGTTAAAATATCAAAAATATTGATTTAAAGCAAGTTTTAACAAGATGTTATACAAATGTTAATTCTGGTATATTTCTGTGCAAACAACCCTGAGAACACTATTATAGGCTTGAATAAATTAATAGCAGTCATTGAACAATGAACATTATATAAAAAATTATATAAAATTATATAAAATTTTTGTGTTTTTAGGCCTATTTTTCAATTTTTAAGGACTCGCCGCCACCGGAAGGTATTGACGTAGATCAAAAAAAATTTACACACTTTATTTTCTCTCCAAATCGCAACTTTTCCGCACTACCCCCAATCAAATATCGAAAAAAGTGTAAAAACGAGCCGCCCTACTGCATACCCATAAGCATTCCTATAACTTTTAGATCTCCACAAACATTCCATTGATGACTGTCGTATTTGATTGCCTTAAGTAGTATATCCATATTGTCATATGTCTCTTTTAGATGGACGGAATGGGCAATGTGGATGGATGGCATTATATTACCATTATGCAAAAGAACTGCTTTCAGGCTTCTCTGCGACGAATCAATAAAGAGGCGCCACTCAGATGCCACATACGTCTGAGATATGGCTGTAAATAGTCCATTGATGTCATAGCAATAACAGAGAGGACCGTCTACTGAAAAGAATGCTGTTAATTCAAAATTCCGCTTTCGGTAGTAACTAATACGAACATTGTTCTCAAGTAAATTGTTCTCCTTCAGTCTTGAGGCGAGAAGCTCTGATTTCTCTTTAGACAGCAATAAGTCTCTAACAAGATCATTCAACTGTCCTTGGGTTAACTTTTTAGGCTCTAAATGTCTACCTTCAAAAGTGTACTCTGGTTCTATAGATGGTCCGGAAACGCCAGTTGCACCTTCATCACTTTCCATGTCATCTATGATAGAATCTAGCCTATCACTTGGGGGAATTGGAATGGGCAATGTTTCATCATGTTTTACTGGTCTACGTGCTGAATCCAAGTTTGGATATACAATCTGGTGTTTGTTCTTGGCAGAAAACCCCATTAAGTTCACACTACAAAAATAACAGTCTTCATGATGATCTCTCGGCTCCCTCCATATCATGGGTATGGCAAATGGCATTGACGCTTTCTTTTTGTTAAGCCAATCACGTAATCCATTTGAACAGCCAGAACAGATTTGATGTGGCGCCATGGTTTATCTTGGTCACCTAGATGGCAACCAAAGTATAGCTTGTATATTTTCTTAATGTCGGTTGTAATACTTCGTCGCTGTGTTTTAGTTGTCAACTGGCCGCATACGAAACAGAACTTGTCGGGGTCATTCTTACATTGTCGAGGCATGTTGACTGACCTGAGCAAACTATAAATTTAAAAAAAATGTACACCAACTTGACACAACAAGTTCTTGGACTGGACTGATCTTTTGACACACAAAGCACGGCGTTGTTGCCTGAATCACAATGCTGCTAGACGTAAAAGCTCACACCTGAAATACATAAGATGTATAATTAAGATAATTGAAATAAATAAGATGAATAAACTAAAAAAACACAATAAAATAAACACAATCAAATGTTGAAATATTAGTATTTTGCCTATTTAAAATGGTTAAATCTGTGTAGTTATATATATGCCTTCATCTTGAAAACTATACGTGCTAGAAAAACTCTGAATGCAGTTTTGGAATCAGCGTGAAAAATGCTATCCAGCCACCACAAATTGTACTCTGATGAAAAATCTTTGTTGACCAGTGTAATTGTATAAATATCATTTTACCAAGAAGTTGAAAGAAATCGTATTTGAGGAAAATACATGAACAATTATTGTAAGGATTACGATTAGAAAGTAATTTACGAGTAATCATTATTAGCATAAGGTGAAATTGGAATTTCATTCAGAAAACTGTGAACGAATGAATAACTCTTGCCGAATTCTCTGACTGTCTAAAAGAAGCCTTAATATGTCTTATATTCAAATTAAGATTCTTTGACGTTCCATACTAGTCGAAATAGGATAAAAAGGGTATCAACCAGGAATAAATTACCCCCAAACAAGTTTGGTATCGTTGGAAGCGCAATTTTATGTAGATTAAGAAAATCATATGCCTCAATTTGTCTCCTTTGGGCAAAAAAAGTTACCTACATTTGAAAAGAGGGCGTCTAACACAAAATGAGTCCTAAATCCCAACATGTCAAAAATGACAAAACTATATTAATTCTCAATTTATTCAAAACTTCTGGCTTTTTTGTAGAACATATCATAGTACGAAAGTTGCATGTTTGTATATATATATATATATATATAGAGAGAGAGAGAGAGAGAGAACAATCGAATGCACTGTCCTGTCTCTGTGTAGTGAAAATGATCCAAGCATGCTATAAATATTCACTCATCATTCGAAAGGTCCAATATGTCTCTATCCAAATCAATATCATCTGTGACATCGACATCTGCAACTAAGACTCGATTTTGGCATTGCTGGCCCCTACAGTTACCACATGCAAAAACATTTCAAACCGTTCTTCTTGCAAGAGCATGCCTGAGTGCCGCAGGTGTTCTTTGAAGATGTCTTACAGTTGCAGCGGATGTGCTTGAGGAGCTATGCATACATTACCTTCAACAGTAACAGACAATTCCACATTATCGAGGAGATAATTCCGAAATAGTGATTTTGACGGCTTCCTCATCATACCATCATTAAATAGATACTGGCTCTGGGGTCAATTCATAGAAGAATGTTTCGGCAACATTGTCCTCACGCTGAATCATTGCTGTTAGCCGTGTGAACAGGATCAACAGGTCAGTGTATACGGTCTTGTCATCAATTTTCACACCCGGTCGTAAGCTCTTCAGTGTACGGATTCTGTCATTTCGTTTGATTTTTGCCTCCTCAATGCATACATTGTCAAGGCGTTGCTGAATGATCCGTCCTATGTTTTCAGCGTCATCGCAGTTAACTCCATCACCTTCCACAGCTGTCAGTCCCGACGCAAGACTTCTCAGCAGTGGTTCATTAGGATTAAATGGCTCGTGCGTATCAAACCACTCAATCAGCTTCTGTAGGTCGGAGTTGTCACGTTTGATTCTGCTAGCACCTAGTTCGATGTGTTGCTCGCCAGTTCGATGGTGCTGGCCCTTCAAATTGCCCATGGCGTTGTGAACCGAAGCACACCGATGCATACTGCTGACCCACAGGTGGCGCACTGATTCAGTGATACCCCTTCCTCTAGTAAGTCCTCTGCGACTTTTCAGCGACCTCATCAGACATTGTTCAATTATCAGATCTGACCATAGGCCTGCCCAGTACCGATCACTCCGCGAACCGTGTGGTAGCCGTGTTCAGCAAAGCTTGCATACACCCACGGATAATTTGCTGGTAGCTCCAGCATGTTCTGAAGGTGGAGCATGGCGCATTTTGCGTAGATGATGTGACCAGTTGCAGCAAAGACATTTATCATTTTACTGAGAGCTACAAGATGCAGGTTCCAGTTTCCAGTTCTCTCCGCTCGAATGAAGAGCTTTAACACGTCAATGTAGTCGAGATATTGAATCTAGAGCCTTAAGGTCCGAGATGCATTAGAGAGTTCATCCTTCAAGTATTGAAGATTTTTATTCAGAACCTTCAGCTCCGCTGACTCTGAAACACGATCTACAGCAGCACTCGGGTCATCCAGGATTAAATCCACAAAATCTTTCAGTTTGTCAACATCAACTGTTTTGAATGCCGACTCTCCTAAACTCTCCATCCCATCTCCTTCCTCATTTTCATCTTCCTCTTGATCCACCTCTTCCTCGTCTACATCTCCATCTGCATTACTCTCTGATTCAGTGTTCGACCTCCAGAAGGTCCTCTAAACTTTGAAGCGGATCTTCAAGAATGAATTTGCGGAGGAGTTTGGTTATTAGAGCAGACTCAGTGAGGAGATGTCCTCGCAATGCTCTCGAAATTGCTTTCCCTGACATTATATGTTCGACAGCATTTGGTCCATAGATGGTCTGGAATGCCTCTGTGAGACCAGACCTTTTCATTAGAGTACCTACGCCACCTAGAAAGCTCATCATCAGGTGGAAGCCGCCAAGAATGGGGACGATGAGCAGGGACTTTGCCTTCATTATTTCCATTGCTTTCAACCAGAGAGGTTGGTCAAATATAACCACAGGTGTCTCGATTCGCAGTTGTTTTGCTTGCTCAGACATGAAAACAAGGACAGAGTAAATACATGTGCGATCAGATGGGTCCATGTCTAGTATGGGAAGGAACGAGATTATGGCTTTTCCTGGATAATTTCCAATGGTGAAGTTTGTCAGGAAACCAGACCAATTTGGACGTTGACTTTTCTCGAAGAAATACGCAGCATGGAAAAGCATATCAAGACCGGTGTCGGGTGGAAGAACATATGGCATCTGCAGCTGTAGGTGGTGTTTGAAAAACACTGTAGACAGTCCGGAGTTCTCGGAGGCATGTATTCGACAACTGGGATGCCTTTACCTCGGATGACCTGGTGTGCGAGTTTACGCTTTTGTCGCTTGATTGGTTGTAGATTTTGCAGAGGAGTGTTTCCTGCGTATGTTGTAGCGGACACACACCCCATCGCATGCAATGAACCTTTCCCATCAAGGTTCATAAGGTTATGGTCCACGTTGTCGGCCATCCATTGCGTGAATGAGCCAGGCAAGTAATCTCTCGAGAAAGTCGCTGGTATTTTCATTCTCAGTTATTGACTGCTTGTATCGGAGAACTTCATCCGGACTCACAGAAAACCCTAATGCACTCAATTCGTTGAGTAACCATTTGAACCCGAAAACATTGTCTACTTCAACGCCTAGCCCAAAGGGAACAGCGGGGATACAGGATCGAGGGAGGGTTACACTGACAATACACTGACCGATACTCACTTCGTGAAGTGGGTATTTGATCAATTTTTCCAGGAACAACGGCAATAATGGTGGTAACCATTCCTTTCCCTTCTCTGTGCTTTCAAGAATTTCATTTGACGGGTAGTAATCACAATCAAACTCTGCCGACCGAATATCCCCAAGGATCAATTTGGCTGCTGTAGTTACAATTCGTTCAGTCGCATCTTCAGCTCTCTTCATCCTATCTGCATACCATTTATCGTTGATGATGTAATCAGCAGTATTCCGCAGGCAAACAACATTTGATCTTCCCGCTAGCGCACCAACATATATGTGGTCACCGTACCTTTCCTCTAACTTCTTCTTGGTCCATTTGGTGTCATAAACATCTTCAGATCCAGCAATTTCGATCAGCTTCTGGCGTACATCTGATAACGAATACAGTTCACCTTCTGATTCGAACCACTAACAAAGTTTTTCGAAGTCCTGAATTTTCGTCCTGTTCACTGGCCGACCGGGACTACTCAGTTGAGGAACACCGCTCTTCTCAATAAGTTTCTTTCTAAACCTGTCATAACATGCTTTGTGATATCGAGCCTCAGCTGCGACAACGTCATGGCAGCTTAGCACATGCTTCTTTACTTTCAGTGCCCATTCATCATCATTTCGTTCGCTGCAACCCTTCAGCAGGTTTTCTCTGATTTGCTAAGTTCGGACTTCAATTACGTTGTCTCGTTTGGCATGTTTTCTGTCAGAATAACATGGACGTTCACAGAAGTGACAGCTACTTTTCCAGTCAAATTGTGTAATTCCTTCTCTCGTTTCAACTCGCAGAACTTTACCGGTAGATCCCGTTGCATCTTCAGACCTGGCAGTAGATTTGCGCTTTTTATTGTAGGCAGCTTTCTGACAGTCACGCTGGATTTTTACCGGTACGCTTTGCAACCTTGTTTCTGTAAGATATTTATGCAGAACATTGTCTTCAACTGCGATACTGTATTCTACAATGGTCTATATTCCCCTCTGCTGAACATTTTGTAGTTTGTCTGAATTCGTTTCTGGCCGTCGGCACTTCACACAATTATCACTGTTGATTACATGGACAGTGCTTGATGCCGATGAAGATTATTGAGAAGCAGCTTCCATTTCACTCATTACAGAATGTCCTGAAACAGAGAAGTAAATTGAGGATTAGTATAGTTTTGTCTTTTTTGACATGTTGTGATTTAGGGCTCATTTTTGTCTTAGACCCCCCTCAATTCAAATGAAGATACCTTTTTTTGCCCAAAGGAGGCAAATTGAGGCATACGATTTTCTTAATCTACATAAATTTTCACTTCCAACGATACGAAACATTTTGGGGGTAATTTATTCCGGGTTCAATTCTAATTCGACCATACTATACAGTTTCCTCCCTGTTTCGATGTTGCCAACTTTAGAAAAGTGTTTTAAATACTGTACATAATGAACTTACTATATTTTTAGCAGAATACAAAATTTTAATTAAAACCAATTTCGGTACGAGGGCCTAAATAAAAAAAAACACTGTCTTGGGTTTCCTTGACTTGTCATAAGCCTTTGACACCCTTTCACACGAAATTTGATTTCACAGGCTTCACATGTACAGTTCATGATTGGTTCGAGTAATAACTGTCATATCGTCACTAGTACGTTAAATTAAAAGATATTACATCCGGCAGTCCGGTCTTAAAGAGTGGAGTGCCACAAGTTTCTGTTTTGGAAATATTATTTTTAAATCATTTCAGTGGTTTCCATCTTTCAACCACACTAAATGGTGCTTAATATGCAGATGATACCACAGTAACTGCTTCGCGTTCTAGTTTAGACTTTGATACATAACATGAACAAGTAATGGGTCACGTTGCTCATAACACACACCTTACCCTGTATTACTCACTCATGCATCACACTAACTGTATGGTATGCAATATGGAATAGCTTAGAGAGGTATATAAAACATCCCTCGTATGGTATCCCTATAACATCCCTGCAAAATCCCTTAAGTAATGATAACAGTCAAAGCCACTTTTCCTCAATGTTTAGAGATCTAAATGTTCTAAAATTGAGTGACTTCTTTCAAACTTTAGGGTTCATGGTTTGAAAATGTTTTTTCCCCCTCTCCACTTAACACCGATATTGCTACTTTCATTACTCGTATATTTATTTTTAATCCTGTTTGCATTATTAATATCTGTATTATGAAAGTAATTTTTTTATTTGGACAATAAAACTTTTCATTGTTACTTTTATTTTCGCTGCATTTTCAAAAATCCAACGTTGTTGCACAAGCCAAATTATACAATGGAAACATTATCATAAGCTTAAAAAGTTTTAGGGATTTGAATATAGTGTTTATGTGTTCTTTGTTGGTTTCAGCACCTGATATGGTTCTGACAATTTTGTATAGTTTGATGGATAAATAATATAATGATTTGTATTTCTCCAAACTTCAGTGTTATATAGATTGTAAGAGTGTTGTAGGACAAAATACAGACTAAACAGTACATACTGTAGTTTGGGAGGTGGTATTTTAATTTATGCAGTATAGAGATAAATTTCGACTTTATTTAAAGTGTGTTCAATATGCAATTTGAAAATAATTTTGTTTTAAACAATTATAACTGATATTTTCATCTCTGATATCTACTAATAATGATGCTCTGTTAATTACAGTATTATCTATGTATATGTATATATATATATATCCATGAGTCCTGCCATTTATCCTCTAAGCTATGGACTTCTTGGTACGAAAACGTCTGTCTGTAGCTCCACTTAACTTCGACAGTGCAGTATTATTTCTAATCAATTGTATATATTTTTATCCTTAGTGTATGAACTGTCATTGTATTAATAATATTTGTCATATGGACTATAGTCTGCCAATAAACCTTTTCATTTCATTTCATTTCATTTCATATAAATTTATATTCTCTTTTCTGTTATAGTCATATATGAAGTCTTTGACAGATATGAAGATAATTCATTTGCAGTCAACCAATTATGAAGGCAGATGAGTCTATGACTGTTCCTTCTTTTAAAGTATAACTTTTTTTTTATCCAATATGCAGAATGTTTTGTCTTCTGCGTACCAAATACTTGTTGCGTTGTGTCAGTTATGAAAATCACTGACATAGCACAAGAAAGATGGTATTCCAAGGTTGAATCCTGTGCTACTCAATGTGTGATTGATTGACAATAATAATAATAATATTAATAATAATAATAATAATAATAATATTTACCATTTCAATACCCAAACGTGATAAATGAACAGCAATCCATTGATTCTACCTAAAAAGCTTCCATGCTTCCTAACGTCATATTAAGATAAGAATGCTTCGATTATATGAACTACAAATCCGATATTAAAATAGTTTGGTTTGAAAATTTACCATTTCCGTCTTTGGATATATATTTAAAACTTTATATAAATTACATCTTTTTTCTGATAATGTTTATTCAGTTTTAATTATTATTATATATATATATATATATATATATATATATATAATATATATATATATATATATATATAATTTTCGTTGCACCGTTGCCTTACTTTCCCCTTCACTGCTGTAACAGCCAATGCATGAATAATTTGGGCCTGAAGTTAGAAAAAAGAGATGTCTAAATGTTTTACAACTGGGAAATTTCAAAATAACCCACAATTTACTATTAAACGGGTTTTTATGTTGATTCAATTGGATTGACAATGGTATCACCGACTACAAAAGTCGGGATACACTTGGCTACATCTACTTTACGACACAGTGTATTCTGATTTCGGTATTAACTGATGATACATGTACAGTGAACACACAACTCAAAAGGACTATGCCAGCATCCATAGCTCAGTGAGTAACATCATCTCCCAGTAAGTGAGGTCAAGGATTCAATCCCAATGGCGCTGAAGGCCATCATAATCGATTGAAAATCTACCTGGTTACTGAAGACGTTATGACCATTTCGCAGTACTCAGATGTCAGCAAATTGAAAGAAATGAAATTTTAAATACAGGGTAAAGAACAGAACGTGCAGAATGCTCAAAGGTAAACTGACAAACATGGTAGTTTATCAACGACACGTAGACTATTAATAAAACTAAATCGTATGATCACAAAGTTTGTTATTCACCTTTCAGTAGGAAAATCAAAACTCGCTCTTAGAATTTTAATTTCTATACGGTACTGTTATGGGAGAAAAAATATTTTTTGCTCCAAGTAAAGTTAATCCAATTATCCACGTTCATCTGATATACTGAACTTCATAATGTTTGTAGATGATACAACTGTCTCTTTTTCTTGCAAAGATGTTAATACAGCTAAGAATATATTTCATTCAAAATTCATCAGTGTAATGAAATGGTTGACCACCAATAAACTCTTCCTAAATACCGGTAAAAAAAATTTCATGATTTTTACTAATAAAAGAAATGTATATCTTGATGAACTTAATGTTAATGAAATCGCCATAAAGGAGTGTACTGTAACAAAATTTCTTGGTGTAATGCTAGATAAGAATTTGCAATGGAGTGATCATGTAAATTAAATCGCGAAAACAATTTCAAGGAGCGTTGCTATAATGTTTAAACTTAGAAATGTAGTCCTAAACAAGTTTTATTGACTCTTTATCATACTCTTGTTCTTCCTTATATAACATACTACACCCTTGTCTGGGGAAACTCCGCTAAGAACACATTAAATGGTATCTTTGTCATCTCAAAACGAGGAATAAGGATCTGATGCTGATTTCCTTGATTACTCTAGTGCATTATTTAAAGAGCTAAACCTACTAAAGCTCAACGATATAACCAAACTGGCACATTTTATTTTTATTTACAAGTGTCAGAACAAAATCATTAATTTGCAATGGGTAAATAGATATTTTGTAACTCATCAAGAAATCCACTCGTATCAGACCAGAAATAGATCAAAGCTTGTTATACCTCAATTTAGATTATCTTCATCTCAAAAACTACCCATTTTCATTGGATTGAAACTATGGAATGACTTGCATGCCGATATAAAAAATATTGTGGCTGTAAATTTGTTTAAAACCAAGTTGAAATCCCGATTAATAATGCCATACTAACAAAAATCTAGGAGTAATGTCCACTAATATTGTTTAATATTGTCCATTAATATTGTTTAATATTGTAATGCGTGTTTTAACTATTAATAATACTTATTTACTTGTTTATTAATTTATTATTATTAATTTATAACAACTAGCTGCTTATTTTTAATAAGAGCCCAGTAAAGCCTAAAGCTTCAGGGCCAAATTAAATAAAATAAATAGTCGAGCTTCACAATTATTCATGTCATTTAAAGTGAAAAAAATTTATTTATTTTATTATTATTAATAAAGGTTATTATATCTAATCTATCTATCTATCTAACGTTCAAGTTTCGGGAAAAAGTTCACCTAGAAGCATAAAATTTTTATAAGCCATAAAAATTACTAATCAGTAATGAGGGGATCTTGTTTTTGTTAACTTTTTTCCAAAATTCTCTCTCTCTCTCTCTCTCTCCCTTTATATATATATATATATATATATATATAATATATAATATATATATATATATATATATATATATATAATACAGGGTGGGCCGTAAGTTTCCATACATAGGAAAAATTAAACGTTTGTTTTTATGTTTCAGATACCCTAAGAATATGCGTTTGACGTAAGATCTTGTTTACTGATGAAGCAAATTTTTACGTCAATGGAGAGGTTAATCGGCAAAACATACGTTATTGGAGTAATGCTAACCCTAACTGGCTGAGTCCGACGAAGATGCAAGGTGCCGGTAAAGTGATGGTGTGGGCCGGGATATCGGGTGAAAGAATTATTGGACCAATTTTTGTCAGTGGAAATCTTAATGCCGAAAGGTATCTTAACATGTTGTAAGAAGAGATTTTCCCATCCCTGCTAAACGAGGAAGGTAACTTCCCAGTTTACTTCCAGCAAGATGGAGCTCCACCTCATTATGGTCTTCACGTGCGTCGGTATTTGGATCAGCAGTTTCCGGATGCTTGGATTGGTCGGCGTGGTCCTGTGGAGTGGCCTCCCAGATCCCCAGATCTCACCCCCCTTGATTTCTATCTTTGGGGGCACTTGAAGGCCATGGTGTATCAGGAAAAGATACGAGACATAAATCATCTAAAGGAACGTATCACCAACGCCATTACAAGCATAACGTCAACTGTGCTAATGCGTGTTCATCAACAGTGGGGAACACGTATTGAAATGTGTTTTCAAAACAATGGCAACCATGTAGAGCATATTATATAAATAAAAATGGTTGTCCATAAAAAAATGTTTATTTTTCCTATGTATGGAAACTTACGGCCCACCCTGTATATATATATATATATATATATATATATATATATATATATATATATATATATATATATATATTAAGGTGGAGTGAAAATATCATTTTTGGATTTTTAATTTACTTGAGTGTGGAAAAGTTGCCAATGGGCTTTAGAAACAAGCATGTGAAATTATAATACAATTGAAGCATTGCTTGATTGACCACCAGCGATTTTAATATATGGCATATTTCATGTTTTAACGATCGCTTTGCCCATCAGGAGTCATCCAAGATGCTGGTCTTTCATCCATGTTTATGCAAATAATTAACAGCTTAGTTTGCTGTAGACTGTGTTATTGCATACTTGAGGTTGACATTTAAGATTACAACATGTGTGGAATGTAAATTAATGGCAATTACAGAGGGTGGCCAAATTATTAGAGCTGATGTGAGTAAGTGAGATAAGAAAGAGTTTAGTTAACCATACATTGATTTAATGCTAGTTTCAGTGATGGTAGTGATTTGGTGCGATAACATATGCAGTCCGTGAGTCAGAGGGGATGGGAGATTGGGAGTGGGGGGAGAGTGAGTAATATGCAAAGCGCGGCTGCTCCGCCAAGCTCAGTGCACATGTGGCAGTGAGAATTGAAGGTTATTTGTGCTGTTATCATCATTTTTTCGTGAAACTTGATATTAAAAGTAAGTTAATTACATATTGATATCTGTTTATAGGTGTTTGACAAGTGAGTGTGACAGTATTAATTTGATATTTCTTTTTCTTGCAGAAATTCTTTAATAGTCTTACATTGCTTACAATTTATAATAATTGGTTTTTTTTTTCAGAATGGAAATTATTACGAGGGAGAAGGCGGCATGTGTGATTTTTGGCGCGCCACGCGAGATACCCACAAATGTTCTTCCCACCTACGCTGATGTTATGAAGGCTTACATCCATACAAGACAACAGCTGACAACGAAGAATAACAAATATCCACCGTTCGCCGAAGTATCAAAAAAAGTTTGCGTTGATGTTGAACTTGTTTGGGAGAAAGCGTCTCTTCCGACCGTGACGCACGGACGAGTGATTGAAACGCTCAGACCGTACAACGAGAAATACAAGAAAATCTTGAAACCATACAAGGCTCGGAAGGACAACGACAACTACAAGCAACAACTTGAACAGTTCAGAGAAGACGCAGATAAACTCTTCGACATTAGCAAATGCAAATGTGTAGATTTCGTCATGAGCTGTAAGTGCGAAAGAGCGGACAAAGTACCACTCAAAGAAAGAAAGTTTCTAGAGGACCAGAGAGGAGCCAGAAAGATGATTATAGGAGGCATCGATTTGGTGGAAACAACAAAGCTACAGAAGAAAATATCCAGGAAAGTCTGTGAATCGAGAAGACACAGCATTCACCAAGAACAATCGAAGCAGCAATGCAATTCTGGAAGCTACAACGAGGAAGACAAGGACGACGACACCGACAACAGCGACGAAGAATACACCCTATCTAAGTCACACTGTAAACCTGATCTATCGACACTGGAGAGTAAACGTCAAAGAATGACGATGACTGTACGATTACCATGTTTGGCTAAAGCGTGCGATAGAACGGGCGTCTCAGATCGAGCAGCAGCCGTTATTGCCTCATCCGTGCTACAAGACATTGGAATTGTGTCTACAAATGACACCTCCAAAGTCATTGATCGTAGTAAAATTCGCCGAGAAAGAAGTAGAACTCGTCAAGAACTGACAAAACTAGACAGCAGTATGACAGACTTGCCTGGATTGTACTTCGACGGTCGAAAGGATAGAACGATGAAAAATGTACGAGACGCCGCAGGACATGGCCACCGAGACAGAGATACAGAAGAGCACGTCAGCATTATTTGGGAACCAGGTTCATCGTACTTTGGCCACGTGACGCCGTCAAGTGGATCAAGCAAGGCGATTTCCAAAGTAATCTTTGAATGCTTGGCTGCGCGAAGTGTGGATCTCGACAGTGTGAAAGTCGTCGGATGCGACGGAACCGCTGTCAACACTGGACATAATGGCGGAGTTATTCGGCAGCTTGAGGAATTACTACAAAAACCGCTGCAATGGCTCGTGTGCTTATTACATGCTAACGAGCTCCCCCTGCGACACCTGTTTCAGCATTTAGATGGAGCAACTACAGGACCTAAGTGCTTCTCAGGACCGATAGGGAAATCTCTCACAGCATGCACGGAACTCCATATAACATCGTATGAACCTATATCTCCATTACAGCCACTGCCGCATGTTGACGTGAAGGACCTGAGCACTGACCAGCAGTACCTGTGGCAGATGTGTCAAGCTGTCAGTGAAGGACACTGTCCCTGTGATCTAGCATTGCGAAAACCGGGACCATTGAACCACTCGCGATGGTTGACAACTGCCAACAGAATCCTCCGCCTCTATGTTGGCCTCGATGCACCATCCAACAACATCAAAACTCTTGTCACATTCATCATCCGGGTCTACGCCCCAACATGATTCGCCATCAAGACGCAGCCATCATGCAAAGATGGGAGCCAAACATCTGCACGGGATGATGGTGAGAACACGGTACCTCAGCTCTCTCTAAAGAAAGTCGTCGACCCGGTGATTCGGCGAAACGGCCTGGGAACTTGCTGTGGGACACCCCGAGAACGTGCTATTAGCCATGATCACAGATGAGCGACCACAATATAAGGGAACTCGGACTCAGAAGAATCATGAAGGCAAGATCACATGTGTCTGCAAACAAAATCCGCAGGTTTCGAGTGCCACCGCTCAACCTCGACGCGACCGAATACCAGGACATGGTCGATTGCAGACTTTGACCGTGACGGAGCCTCCTGTTACGATGGATATGACGGACAACGAATTGAACGACATGATCTCTGCTCAAATTTCACCAAGTGTCCTCTTCCCTCGCTTCCCTTGTCACACACAGGCGGTGGAAAGATGCGTGAACCTAGTTACCGAAGCTTCAGCCGCTGTGTGTGGCGAGACGTCCCGCCATGGATTTATTCGGGCTCGCGTCGCTTCTCGGCAGCTTATGCCGAAACTTGAGTCTAAACGTGACTATCAATTCTGAATTAACCATGCATGCATAACTCAGACTCTATCGTTAGCATAATAGTGTGCCAAAATAACTAAAAATATATAGTCTGATGTTTACTCGTATTTTAGGTATTTTGTGTAAAATCGTATATTATTGTAAACTTATAACGTCTGGTGGTCGATCAAAAGATTGTCTGATTTTAATAAACTTTTTTGCATATTGTTCTATTAGTCCATTGGCAACTTTTAAAACCTCAAGTAAGTTAAAATTCACAAAAAAAATTTTTTGGGCCATTTTCACTCCACCCTAATATATATATATGTATATATACTATATAAACACCTGCCTGAGATGAGCTCATGTATCATTGATACCCCCTGATTGATTTATAACCCCAAGGTGGTTCCATATGGTTCAAAGATGAAAGAGTTGAAAGAGTTTTACAATATGAAGGAAAATAAAATACATTTCCCAACAGACGTGGAAAAAATAAATAAATAAAATAGACAATATTAAAAATACTTTCTTAATAAATTATTGGTTTTACTTCATATTGGTTAAGAAGTTTATCTGAAGAATAATCAACCAAAGAACAAGTAAAAACCGCATACATGCCTAGCAACAAGTCGTATGAATGGCTTTGGATTTGGTATAAACGTTTTTTCTGAATGGTCATGTTATTGGCAAGAAATCTTTAATTAAAGATTAATTATCTCTTAGATGTGTCCTCACTATGTTTGACTGCTAAGCAAAACCTAACCCAATAGTGAGCTTCTTATGTGGTCAGTGGCCATTGTCCTGTAATCTGTGATAAAGCCGGGCAATCATGTAACCTTAAATAGGTTTTAAAAGGTACTCTTAAGCATGTAATTATGAACATTATACTGTATTGTCTAAATATTATACAAAAGTCTATAATGAGTAAATAAGACAGTTTATATATATATATATATATAAACTAAGAGAGAGAGAGAGAGAGAGAGAGAGAGAGAGAGACTTTTCTGTGTGTTGGAAAAAATAATTTGACCAATAAAAAACGGGGATTCCTCTACTCTGTCATTCCTATTAGTCTGCTATTATTATTATTATTATTATTATTATTACTATTATTATTTGCTAAAGTACTTCACTTATGAATTCCTGCTGAATTTTAAATGTAAGTGTTATATCTATAGATTTTATTTCTTTAACGAACCTTTTCTACAGAATATACTACTTACTTTGTGTGTTACTTTGAGTGAGTTCGAACGACGGTTCAGGATCGACCTGCGGTCGACCCCTCTGCGGCATCCCGCCACATTTGCGGGATTTGGTGAAGGAGGGAATTGCTGTCTGATCTCTTCCTGCCCTCGTAGCCAGCCACGCATGGCTGCTCAGGGACTTTGCACAAGAATCTGTCGGTGCTCTTCCAATATGTGCTCTACCGCGAAACTGTGATCTACCATATTCCAATACGTGCTCTACCGTGAAACTAGCCTTATAAGGCTAACTAACGAAAATATCATGACTTAACCTAACCAATCGTTAAGTCAACTATACGCCCTTGACGATTGGTTAGGTTAAGTCGTGATATTTTCGTTAGTTAGCCTTATAAGGCTAACTAACGTACCTGCTGCTAATCCGAATAATCTAAGGTAGATCACGTATTGGAATGTAAATTTTAAGGTAGAGCACATATTGGAAGAGCACCGAATCTGTCTAGCTGGTTCTTGAAGCTATTCATGTCGGTGTGCTGGAGATTCCTCACTTCTTTTGGTAGGGCCTCGTATTCTGAGGGTAGTTTCCATCCTCGTTTTCATGGCCCCCTGTCCCACAGCAGCTGTGACTACAAAATCTGCCTCTTCTCTCATTCCAGTTTGTTTCTATTTCACTTCTAAGATTAGGGACAAAACCCTCAAGTATTTTCCATATGTACGAGGGCCACTCAATGTATTTTGCCCTACCTTTTTTTTCTTTCCAAGTTTCCTTGTAAGTTCAAGAAATTTTGTACACAAGTAGTTACATACCTCTTTTACAAGTTTATATTTTTCCACATAGTCTCCATCTTTTTCTACGGCTTTCCTCCACCTCGAAACAAGGGCCTTTATTCCTTGCTGGTAAATGTCCACTGGGTTCCGCTCGAGCCACCTCTTAACCTCCTCAACAACCTCATCGTTACCCTGAAACTTTCTTCCACGAATAGCATCCTTCATTGGCCCAAACAAATGGAAGTCTGAAGGTGCCAGATCCGTGCTGTATGGAGGGTGGGGTAACACAGTGAAGCGCATTTTTGTGATGGCCTCTCTTGTTTGCAAACTGTTGTGTGGTGTTGCGTTATGATGTAAAAGAAGGACGTCTTCCAGTTTTCTCTCCGGTCGAATTCGTTTTATACGTTTCTGGAGTCTCTGTAGGGTAGCAATATATGCCTCTGAGTTGATTGTTTGTCCTTTCTTCATAATGTCCACCAGAATCACCCCTTTCATGTCACAGAAGATGGTGGCCATAACCTTTCCTGCAGAGGGAGCCATTTGGAACTTTTTCTTTGGTGGGGAGTCTGCAGTGATGCCACTTCATGGATTGGCGTTTTGTTTCAGGTTCAAAGTGGTGTACCCAAGTCTCATTCCCGGTCACAATTCGTGAAAGGAAGTCATCCCCTTCTGTCTCGAATCGAACCAATGACTCAGAAGCAATTTCTTTTCTTTGGGCTTTGTGATCTTCAGTCAGTTGGCGAGGAACAAACCGTGAACACATTTTTGAGTATCCCAGTTGCTGAATTATTGTATTCACACTTCCTTCACTAATTTCTAGCTCCAGTGATAGCTCCTTGTATGTGACGCGCCGATTTGATCGAATGATGCTGTTAGCACGTTGTACAGTGTGAGATATCACAGCCGATGCCGGGCGACCGCTGCGTGGCTCATCATCGAGGCTGGCTCTCCCTCTCTCCGATGATCTCACACGTTTAGACCAGCGTCCAACTGTGCTTCGATCAACAACAGCATTTCCGTAAACGTTTTGTAAACGTTTGTGAATATTTCCAACTGTTTCCTTCTGTGCGGTTAAGAACTCGATAACAGTTCTCTGTTTACGACGCATATCACTGTCAGACGCCATTTTCGAAACTGCGTTAACCATCGGTTTTATAGAAGGGCGTTTAAAAGCGGTTTTATACAAAGAGGGGAGGTTCAAAGTGGAAAAATCTGTTTATGTGAAGCGCAGAAAGTTCAAACTTACGGCCTAAAAGACATTTCAGCTCCATGGCCTATTATTTAGCTAAGAAAAAAGGGTGGAGCAAGATATATTGAGTGCCCCTAGTATATAATTGTGTACTGCTCGCGCCTTCTTTCGAGAGAGTAGAGTTTCTGGGATTGTAGTCGAGACCAGTAGTCTTCACCTTCTGTTTCCTCTATCTTAGACGTAAAAGTCCTTTGTATAGCTTCAGTGTTCTCAATGTCTCTCGTTTTATATATGGGCTTGTGAGTACTGAGCAATACTCAATTATTGGTAGGACTAGACCCTTCCATAATTTCAACATGATGTTTGCTTTTCTGCTGCGGAAACTCCTCCAGATGATTCCCATTATCTTTCTAGCCGTTGTAATTTTGATGTTGTAGTGCTCTCTGAATTATATATATATATATATATATATATATATATATATATATATATATATATATATATATATATATATATATATATATATATATACTGTATATATATATATATATATATGCTACGGTCCTGGAGCCTTACCCTACCAGGACAAGAAACTACGTAACCTTGTCGAGGTGTAGCAGCTTAAACCGACTGGAATGTCTGCCTGGAAATCTGGAAGGAGATTTCTGTAACTTGCGGGGGGCAATAGGCATCCGGAAGGTACTAATTAGTAGTTTCGAACAAGCCAGGAAACAAGCCTCTGGTGGTTTTCTTTTGCTCAAGTACAACGCAGAGAGCCTCGGAACGGACGGACCACGGTTACGACTTTGGCTGGCGCGAAAACGGACTTTCTTTTGGATTGCTACAATAAATGTCGGAACACTTAGAGATAAATGCGAAGAAATAGTTGAGTTCATGGAATCGAAATCTGTACATATTATGGGAATCGCAGAAACCAGATGGAGAGGTGAAGGAACCAAGGTACTGCACAATGATTATAAGTACATATACAAGGGCAGAGAAGAGGATACCAGATCGGGGGTGGCAATTATACTGTCACCCCGATTTTCTGAACATGTTGTTGGAGTGATAATGAAGAGTGAGAGATTGATGGGAGTGACCCTGAGCCTAAACGGAGAGAGACTATCGGTAATCCAGGCATATGCACCGCAGAGTGGAAGATCACAGGAAGAAAAGGAAACTTTTTATAAGGACCTTCAGGGAATGATAGATGAGCTGCCTTGTGGACCAAGAATTTTGATGGGAGACCTAAATGGCCATGTGGATGGAGATCGAAACGGAAATGAAGACGTGATCGGGGCATTTGGTGTTGGGGAGAGAAATTTGGAAGGGGAAATGCTGGTAAATTTTTGTGCAAGAAATGTTCTTAGTATAATGAACACATTTTTTAAGCACCAGGAATCACATCTCTATACGTGGTATGGATGGAATAGTAGAACCGGAAATTATGATAAGAAGTTTCAGATAGACTTTATTGTGGTGGATAAAAAGTCATTGGTGAAAGATGTAAGAGTAGTACCATCTGTGTCTTTTGACTCGGATCATAGACTTGTTAAAGCCAAAATTTTGCTTCCAGTACCAAAAATATAAAAAAGCCTAGAAGTAGAAGAGTGTGCACGGAGAATATACCAGAAAAACTGGAAGAGATTAGAACTAGAACTGAGGAGGCTTTCGGACAAAGGGTAGCTACGGAAATAGTGGAGGAGGTTTGGGTTGAGTTTAGGAGAACGATGGAAGGAATACAGCGAGAGATGATTGGAGAAAGGGTAGTTGGTGGGTCAAAAAAGAAAAAGACGGCATGGTGGACCCAGAAGGTAAAGGAGGCAGTGACAAATAAGATGCGTGCTTTTAGGAGATGGCTTAAGGATAGAAATGAGCAAACAAGCAAGAATATGTCCAAATGAGAAACCACACCAACGAGGTTAAAAGAAGAGCGAAACCTCTGTGTGGGAGAAAATAGGTAGAAACTTAGAAGAGGATTTTCAAGGCTCAAAGAAGGTACTGTATAGCATGGCTAAGAAGTATAAAAATGGAGAAAGCAAGAAAACAACAGTGGCGATTAAAAATGCACATGGTGAAGTCCTCACTGATAAAAGCGAGGTGGCCGCATGCTGGAACGAATACTTTAGACGGCTTTTGAATAACGAGAACCAATATGATGAGGTGAGACGGGAGGAGCGGGTAAATCATGAGGAGCATGAGGGGGACAGAGAGATCACTAGAGAGGAGGTTATTCAAGCACTAAAGAGGGTGAAGAATAATAAAGCTCCCGGGCCGGATGCAATTGTCACAGAAACACTAAAAGCAGCTGGTGATCCTACTGTGGACTGGCTGCTAAGCATTTTCCGGGTGGTGTGGTCGCAGGGAATTGTACCGGCAGAATGGGGCAGAGCAATTATGTGTCCTATATATAAAAAGAAGGGAAGTGAGCAGGAATGTCAAAACTACCGTGGCATATCTTTGATGCGTCATGTGGAGAAAATATATGAAAGGATTTTGGAACATAGAATACGAAACATACTGGAACCTGGGTTACTGGAGTATCAATGTGGCTTTCGTCAGGCCGGAGTACTATAGATCAAATTTCAGCCATAAGACAATATCTTGAGAATTTTCAAGGCTTCAGGATTTTCAAGGCTCAAAGAAGGTACTGTATAGCATGGCTAAGAAGTATAAAAATGGAGAAAGCAAGAAAACAACAGTGGCGATTAAAAATGCACATGGTGAAGTCCTCACTGATAAAAGCGAGGTGGCCGCATGCTGGAACGAATACTTTAGACGGCTTTTGAATAACGAGAACCAATATGATGAGGTGAGACGGGAGGAGCGGGTAAATCATGAGGAGCATGGGGGACAGAGAGATCACTAGAGAGGAGGTTATTCAAGCACTAAAGAGGGTGAAGAATAATAAAGCTCCCGGGCCGGATGCAATTGTCACAGAAACACTAAAAGCAGCTGGTGATCCTACTGTGGACTGGCTGCTAAGCATTTTCCGGGTGGTGTGGTCGCAGGGAATTGTACCGGCAGAATGGGGCAGAGCAATTATGTGTCCTATATATAAAAAGAAGGGAAGTGAGCAGGAATGTCAAAACTACCGTGGCATATCTTTGATGCGTCATGTGGAGAAAATATATGAAAGGATTTTGGAACATAGAATACGAAACATACTGGAACCTGGGTTACTGGAGTATCAATGTGGCTTTCGTCAGGCCGGAGTACTATAGATCAAATTTCAGCCATAAGACAATATCTTGAGAATTTTCAAGGCTTCAGGATTTTCAAGGCTCAAAGAAGGTACTGTATAGCATGGCTAAGAAGTATAAAAATGGAGAAAGCAAGAAAACAACAGTGGCGATTAAAAATGCACATGGTGAAGTCCTCACTGATAAAAGCGAGGTGGCCGCATGCTGGAACGAATACTTTAGACGGCTTTTGAATAACGAGAACCAATATGATGAGGTGAGACGGGAGGAGCGGGTAAATCATGAGGAGCATGAGGGGGACAGAGAGATCACTAGAGAGGAGGTTATTCAAGCACTAAAGAGGGTGAAGAATAATAAAGCTCCCGGGCCGGATGCAATTGTCACAGAAACACTAAAAGCAGCTGGTGATCCTACTGTGGACTGGCTGCTAAGCATTTTCCGGGTGGTGTGGTCGCAGGGAATTGTACCGACAGAATGGGGCAGAGCAATTATGTGTCCTATATATAAAAAGAAGGGAAGTGAGCAGGAATGTCAAAACTACCGTGGCATATCTTTGATGCGTCATGTGGAGAAAATATATGAAAGGATTTTGGAACATAGAATACGAAACATACTGGAACCTGGGTTACTGGAGTATCAATGTGGCTTTCGTCAGGCCGGAGTACTATAGATCAAATTTCAGCCATAAGACAATATCTTGAGAAGAGCCGAGAATTCAATTTGGACCGCTTCATATGTTTTTCGGATCTGGAGAAGGCATTTGATAGTGTGCCCAGGGAGAAGCTGTGGGTGGTTTTGAGTGAGAGAGTGCCACCCAAGCTTCTGAGAGCAGTAATGAGCACCTATAGGGTCTCCCAGAACACGGTGGTGGGATCGGAGGAGTGGTGTGATGTAAGTACAGGAGTTAAACAAGGGAGTGTTCTGTCACCCATTTTATTTATTGCCTACATCAACAGAGTTATGGAACACATAACTGAGGAAATTGAAGAGGAAATAGAAATTTTGGGATATGCTGATGATGTGGCTGTTGGGACTAACACAGCACAATCCCTGGAGAGAATTATGCAGAGGTGGGATGAGAGATTGAGGGAGTATGGACTGAAACTGAATTATGATAAAACTGAATATATGGTGGTAACGAGATGAGCGAACGAGGATGGAATCTTTGTTAGGGGAAGGGAAATGAAAAAGACGGACACATTTAAATACCTTGGTAGTATGATAGCAAATGATACGGGTATAGATGCAGAGATGAATGAAAGAATTGCTAAATATAGCAGAAATGTTCCTTCCTATACCCCCTATTGAAAGATCAAAACATCCCTAAAAAGGTAAAGACGCGTATATACTCAACAATATTGAAACCAATCTTACTATACGGCAGCGAGACTTGGGCCCTAACCACAAGGACGTGGGGAAAACTGCAAGCAGCTGAAATGAGGGTCCTGAGATTGATAGAAGGAGTAAGTAGATTGGATAAAATAAGGAACACTGAAATAAGAAGACGATTGGGTGTAACTTCGGTTAATGAGAATATTGAAAGGAACCAACTGAGATGGTACGGGCACGTCCAACGAATGAAGAATGCTGGAATGGGCCCCTCAAAACAGACTACCAGTTGGAAGACCCAAGATCCGATGGATGGATAACATCAAGAGTGCTGTCGAGAAGTGTGAAATCAGTCTCCAACGGGCGAACTTGATGTGTGGCGATCGTGAGGCATGGAGGACTCTCGTCCGAGAGTTCCCAACTGACAGACCACTTTAGGTCTACCAGGCGCCTGGTAAGAAAGTAAGTAAGAATATATATATATATATATATATATATATATTGTTATTATATACTGTATATACTATATTATTATATATATATATATATATATATATATATATATATATATATATATATATATATATATATATTATATATATTGTATTTTATATATTTACACACACACACACATATATATATATATATATATATATATGATGCAAACCCGTAGGGAAAAATGAAAAGTGATTCCAAGGTCTTTTGTGTATTTATCATCATTACTCGAGATGTACTGACAAATACACGAAAGGCCTTGGGATCGCTTTTCATTTTCCCCTGTGGGTTTGCATCATATATATACTCGTATATTCTGTAGAAAAAGTTCGTTAAAAGAATAAAATCTATAGATAAAACACTTAAATTTACAAAATTCAGCAACAATTCATAACTGAAGTACTTTAGCACATAATATTAATAATAATAATAATAATAATAATAGCAGACTAATAGGAATGGCAGAGTAGAGGAATCCCCGTTTTCTATTGGTCAAATTATTTTTTCCAACACATAATTAAGGTTTGTTAAATTTCAAATATTCCATTGATTAAGTCAGGATGCAATGGACCGGAAATTAGGTGGGGCCCACTGTATATTGATTTTTTGTAACTGACTGTTCATCACCCAAAAAATCTTTATTTAACCTAAACAAAATATTAGGCAAAGTTTTTTTTTTTTTAAATTGAACTTAATAAAGGATCTTACTTCAAAATAAATTTGGTTACATTAAAAACATGTAAGATTATATTTACTTGGAATTAATCATTTTCAAACTTCCCACATGACGTAAAGCCCAATTTCAAGTAAATGAGTACAGGGTGTCTCAAAAGTCACTGTGCACACACATATATATATATATTATATATATATATATATATACACACACGTATACTCTCTGAATAAGATAAGTATTATTCACAATATCTATATATATATATGGTCATCCTATAAGTAATATCGTGTTTTTGCATTGCTAAACTCGCGCCATGTTTGCACATGTTTCTGTGTATATTTTGTGAAAAACTCGAAATTTATGTGTTTAGACATGTTACCTCTCAGTCTAAGTGAATTTTCATCGCGTTAACAATCTTTGTTTATTTCACCCTTACGGATAAGATGGAGGTGTCAGAGGAACACATTAGGCATATAATGCTTTATGATTTTAGAAAAGGAAATAACTCGACTGCAGCCACAAAAAATATTCAGGATATTTATGGTGAGGAAGCTTTAAATGTAAAGAAATGTCAACGATGGTTCCAGAAGTTTAGGTCTGGTGACTATAGCTTAACTGTTGAATCGCGCTCAGGCCGACCTGTTCAGTTCAATGATGACTTTCTGATAGCTACACTTGAAGCAAATCCTGCTGTAACTGTTGAAGAACTTGCCCAGCAACTAAATTTGACCGGTTCCACAGTTCATCGCCACCTGCAACGACTTGGAAAAGTGTCAAAACTTGGGAAGTGAGTCCCCGTACGTTGTCACCAGACAACTGTAGAGATCGTGGGAACATTTGCTCTTCATTGCATTCTCAGCAACTTCAAGCACCGTTTCTGAATCGACTCATTACTGGGGATGAAAAATGGGTGCTTTATCACAATGTTAAACGTCATCGGCAGTGGGTTAGTGCTGGGGAATCTACTACACCACAGCCAAGAGGACATCTGCACCCAGGAAGGTTTTGCTCTGTGTTTGGTGAGATATTCAAGGAGTGGTTTATTTTGAACAGTTGCAGCCCAATCAAACCATTACAGCCAAAGTCTACTGTCAGCAACTTCAAAGATTGAGCTCTGCATTGCAAACAAAACGCCCTTCTTTGGCCAATCGCAAGGGTGTTGTGTTTCAACAGGACAACATACATCCTCATACTGCTCGAATCACCACTGCCAAAACTGAACAGCTTAGTTGGGAAAAAATTCCACATCCTCAGTATTCACCAGACCTTGCACCATCAGATTACCACCTATTCAGAATTCTTCAAAACTATCTTGACGGGAAAGAACTTGAAAGTTTCGAGGCTATCAACATTGCCCTCTCCGAGTTTTTTGCTTCTAACCCGAAGGAATTTTGTCAATATGGAAGTGAAATGCTTGTAGAGAGGTGGTAGAGAGTCATAGAAAGTGAAGGAAAATATATAATTCATTAAAATTTATTTTCATGTAGTTTTATTTTCATTTGGAAATAAAGGTAAAAAAACGACATCACTTTGGGATGACCTGATATAATATATATATATATATATATATATATATATATATATATATATATATATATAGTATATGTATATATACACATACACACACAGTATATATATATATATATATATATATATATACTGTCCCTGAAGATGTAAATATATCACGAAAGCGCTCGGATTTCGTGTTTCCTTTTCCTTTTTCCCTGTGGTTCTTTGCTTATTAAAAAATCACGTGTTGTTCTGTGATTTTACTGTATATATATATATATATATATATATATATATATGTGTGTGTGTGTGTGTGTGTGTGTGTGTGCACAGTGACGTTTGAGACACTCTGCATTATGTATGTTTTTAACCTTTTAACGCCAGAATTTTTTGGAGGATTAACGTGATTGCGTGTGTTTGAAGCAGTACCAATTTGACCGAGTCCTTCATAAAAGGGCTGTTATATTTAATTTATTTAGTAAATGATTTTAAAGTAACCAGGCTTGGAAAAATTACATTTGTAATTTCCGTGACACGACAGTTGGGCGCAGGACAAATGAGCGCCGACAAATGATCGCCGACAATTGAGCGCCAAGACAAAAGAGCGCAAGACAAAAGAGCGCAAGACAAAAGAGCGCAAAACAATTGAGCGCAAAACAATTGAGCGAGAGCAAGCAAATAAAAACTGGATAAAAGAATCGAAATAAGCTTGAACAAATATTTATTAAGGATGTTAAAAAAACAATATTTATTAAGGATGTTAAAAAAACAATATTTATTAAGGATGTTAAAAATAATGTAGTTAGGTTATTGTCTTGCGCTCTATTGTCTTGCGCTCATTTGTCTTGCGCTTATTTGTCTTGCGCTTATTTGTCGGTGCTCATTTGTCGGCTCTCATTTGTCTTGCGCTCATAAGTCGGGGTAGCTGTAATTTCATCTGAATGTAATTAATTATACATTTGGCTAATTGTAATTGTAATGAAAATGTTATATTTTACTATAATTATAATTGTAATTGTAATTGAAATAATCCAACTCATCTCAATTAAGTTCATTTTTACTTTCTTCACTGATTTGAAAATTTAGTGTTTTTTAACTATTTATTCAAATGAATTTAGTTAAATTAAAAAATTGGTTAGCAACAATGAAGCGTTCAAGGGACTGAGTCACTCAAGAGTCTCAGACCAATCAACAAATCACCATTTGAAATTCAAGGCCGTGAGCCCGTGGCAGTAAGCATCGGATACCCGTACTCAGGATGTAATCAACCATGATGTTCATTTCTAATTGGCGAATATGATCTTGCCTATTTACTGTTTGATAAATGATATCATTGTAATTGCAATAGTAATTATAATTGTGATTATCGGAGCCAAAGTAATTGTAATTATAATTGTAATTCCACATTTCTATAAAGTGATTGAACCGTAATTGTACATAATTCTTCCAAAAATAACGTAATTTTTCCAAGCCTAGAAGTCACATTTTTTTATTTGGTTCAATTTTAGTAAAATTGCGCCTCATAATTTTGACCAGAATACTTTTTTTTTAGTCTAAAGCCCAAACAAGTTTTTTGCTTTATATATATATATATATATATATATATATATATATATATATATATATAATAATATATATATAATATGTGTGTGTGTGTGTGTGTGTGTTACGCCTAATGTTGATAGTTGCCTAATGTTGACATTATTCAAGTTACACGTATCAACAGTAAGCCTAACTGCTTAATGTTGATACGTGTAACATATGTTACCTAACCTAACTTAACCTAATATTAGTTAGGTTAGGTTAGGTAACATATGTTACGCTTAATGTGGAAATTTCGAATATGAAAATTAGGCAATATCTTGCATGATGTCAACATTAGGCAACTGTCCACACTAGGCGTAATATATATATATATATATACTGTATATACAAAAAGCCAGTGGAACAATTTGGCTTTGGAAAACGTTTTAAAATAAACTGTTTATTTATGACTAATTCTCGTTTGGGAAGAACAAATATGAAAATCCAATATCGCTTTAAAATACTGTAAAAGAGAGTTTTGCAAACGTTTCTATGTTTTTATAATAAGAACATTTTGGACCAGTATTTCAAAGGACCTGAATTATTTGAGTACATTTTTAACTTCAAAGAAATGATTGTGGAAAGGAAGAGATGACTTAAAGGTTTGTATCTGCAGCGCCATTAAAGTCTTTCCTATACAAAACTGCAATTAAAAATTTGATTATCAAAATACCGATCCTCGCGTTTTATGATGCAAGATATAGGAAACCAACCAAAGTCTGTTGCTCAATGGGTAACAACGTTTCTCTAAAAGCGAAGGAAAGTTACTGAGTTTGGGGGTTCGATTCCTGATGGTGTTAGTTAATAATAATAATAATCTGGGAGTTAGCGCGTTCGTTTGTCCTGAACACTGTGCCAGTTTCTGACCCTTCTTAATGACTATTATAGGAAACCAAAATGATAGACTGATGTACTGAAATAAAAACGCTTGTAATGTACAGTATGAAGTTTAAAAACAGAACTTAAAATTGTCTGACCATTAGAAAACCAATTATTTTAATATCTAGTTTGAGGCCAAATTTAGCAGTTTTTTAATTACAAAATGTTGGTGCATTCACATTTTAGACAAAGAGTGGAATTATAAATATTTCTTGAAGAAAATAGTTGGAACAAGCAAAAACGGGATATATCATTCATTCCACGAGTCAATATAAGTTGTCTGTCGCTTAAGAATGCACGATCCTCAACGCAACACGCTGAAGATCAATTTAAAGATAAAAAGAAATTGGTCAAACTGAACACTATTTTCCCGCTGGATAATCATAAAAAAATAATAGTAACTTATATTAAAGTTTCAAATAAACTTAAAACAGTAGTATGGGTCATGTTAGATATTTTTAAATATTATCATTCCTACTCAAAGAAAGATCCATTCCAATTTTAAAACCAGATTGTTTTAAAGAAAAAATCGAAGCCGTATATAGGTAACCCAACACACATGTACAGTCGATTCAAAGGGTCCTGTGGTAAATTGGGGTTGTAACATCTAAGGTCATATGATGGATCTACATTTTAACGCGAGATCCGAACCTATACCCCATGAAGGGATATCCTGAAAAACGCCTGAATCGCTGAAATCTAAAGTCGAGATTCGAACCCAGGATCTTTAAATTAATAACTCAGAGCTTTTTCCCTACGATCCCCTGACGAATACAAGACAATAAAAAACTAAAACAAAAACTCAAAGCGGTCGAAGGTCCTTATACTTTCCTTTAAATTAATAATTGTTTTTAACTCGCTTGCTAATTCATTACTAAAAATTTGTTAATTAACATAAATAATTTTGCATTCTTGCTTCCTTCATGAAAATTCTTCAAGCGACTCTTCCATGAAACAAAATATAAAAAGAAACAATTTTTGTTTACACAAATAATTCACACCAATTTTTCTTTTTCTTATTTTTGAAAGACGAAAATCAAATTTTTGTCGTCTCACAAAATAAAATTAGTTTCGTTATTTTTTTTAAACTTAATATTTTCTTAAGAAAAAAGGTGAAATTGAACAAAAAAATAAATGTATATATATATATATAAATCAGGGGCGTATATTTAGTCGAGACGAAAAAGATGCCCTAACCCTTAATTCCGCGCTCGACTGTTACACTAGTCGAGATGAGAAATGAGCTATTTCAATTCAGTTGTTCGGTTTGTCTTCACAACCATTCGGTAAAATTTTGGTACCGAGCGATAGAAGCGTCCCTAGAGCTTGTTTGAGGTGCGAAATTTCAGTATTGCGGTGCGGCGATATATATATAATATATATATATATATATATATATATATATGTATGTATATTCTTCTCCCCTACTATGGGAATATAAATTTATGTTTACCCCCATGCCAAATCAAATGCAAAAGGGAGAGGGCGAGGGATCAGGGCGGAGAGTGTGCGGTCTGTGGATAGAACACTCTCCATATATGGTAAAGTGGGCGGGGCCTATGTTGCCATGGCCCGCGTCAGACGGCTTCTCAGTGAGCGAGTCAGTGACTGTCAGTTTCCAGCCAGAGCTCATGGGTGAAAGTCTTTCTATCCAATGCTGATATATTACTTTTTTGTCCTTTCCATAACCATGCCAAACACTGTACAAAGTATATTAAGCACTCCTTTTTCAACACTTAGTTATGAGGACAAGTTGAAAGTGTTAGAGGAAGGAAGGCCATGTCCAGCACTCTCAAACTTGATTAGTCAACACAAAGATAAAAAGTCTGGATATACAAGGCATTTTTCAGTTTCTCAGTATAAATCTGTTGAGTGGCTGACTGGTTGTGAAGAGCGTTCTAAACTTTTCTGTTGGTCATGTTTATTGTTCTCAAAAGAGAATAATATCTGGAGTAAACAGGGATATTCTGATCTCAATCATCTGTCTGCTGCTCAGCAGAAGCATGAGAGATCGTAAGGCCATGTCCAGTCTTTTCTTAGCCATAAAATGTTTGGCAAGCAAAGAATTGACACATTAATTGATAAGCAAAAGGCACATGAAGTAAGCAGACACAATGAACAAATAAAGAAGAACAGAGAAATTCTAAAACGGCTTATTGATGCAATATGCTATCATGCTAAGCAAGAACTTCCTCTGCGAGGTCATGATGAGGCTTCAACTTCAGTGAACAGAGGAAATTATATAGAAATTCTAGAATTGCTTCGGGAGTATGATTCTCTTCTAGATAATCATTTAAATATATCCACTCTGTTTCAGGGAACTTCTACTGTGCAAAATGACATAATCAAAGCTATAGCCTCTGTAATGAAAGACAATATAAAAAAGGAAATTAATTCAGCAAGATTTCTTTCTATAATGCTTGATGAAACCTCAGATGTTACGTCAAAATCACAGCTCTCAACAGTTTTGCGTTTTGTTCATGAAGGTAAAGTATATGAAAGATTCATTGGATTTACTGATGTTAGTAGCGACAGAACCTCTGGTGGCCTGTTTAAGCATGTAGTGAACATAGTTGAGGAATATCAGATCGAAAGCAAGTTAGTTGGACAGACTTATGACGGAGCATGTGTAATGAGTGGACATGTAAATGGCTTGCAGAAAAAAGTCATTGAAGCTTATCTCTTGCCATTTTTACGCATTGCTATGCTCATGTGCTGAATCTAGTTTTACAGCAAAGCCTTTCCAGTATCAAACAGTGCAAAAACTTTTTCCAAATTCTGAGTGGAGCAGCTGCTTATTTTTCCAAGTATTCTAAAAGAGTACATGCTTTAAATGAATTTGTTTCCAAAGATTGCCCTCTGTTGCTCCAACGAAATGGAACTTCACATCTCGTTTAGTAAATACTGTAAAAAGTTACAGAAGCAGTCTTACTGATTTCTTCAAGGATGTAATCGAAAATTCTGCAGATTGGGACACGGATGCAGTAGTAAAAGCACAGGGATTCCTGTCATTCTTGAAAGATTTATTTTCAAACAATATTGTTCCTTGAGATTATTTCAAAAGTGTTTGGGTATACTGATGTTTTGTACAATATATTACAGAGTGAAACATTTGATGTGCTGTACTGTAGTAAGAAAATAAGTGACGTTACACAACAACTGAAATATGATAAAGATCACAGTTTTGAAGAGCTATGGCTTTCGATTGTGTCTGAAAAAGATGAGCTCCATGATCCACACCCTAAAAGATGCAGACGAGAGATAGAAAATGGCGGCAAAGATGCTTATCACCAGTTGTTTTGCAAGATCATGAATAACATCATTGATCAGATTCACACTAGGTATTCTTCTCTCTCTAAATTAGAGTTTTTTCACCTTCTTGCGCCTGAAAAATATGAAGAGTACAAGGTAAGCTTCCCAGATAACCTATTGAACAAAGTAAGAGACTTTTATGGAACCCTGTTTGAGAATGTGCGTTTCAAGAATGAACTCATGGTACTCTATTCAAGTTCAGAGTTCTCTGGCAAACATGTTCATGAACTAATGAACATAATGACAGTGAATCAACTCAGCTGTGGATTCAACGCAGTCTATAAATTAGCAGAATTGATCTTAACAATTCCAAGCACCACTGCTTCAGTAGAACGTTCTTTCTGGGCCCTAAAACGAATAAACACATGCTACCGGGGGACACAAGGGCAGGAAAGGCTATGTGGTCTTGAAGTAAAGAAGTTCCTTGTATGATAACGTTATTGCTCACTTTTCTTCTCAGAAAAGAAGACTTGAGTTTATATATAAATAAAGTCGGTTGAAAGGATGCTGTAGGAAATTGGTGTTAGATTTTTTACAGTTCACCTAAATTCTTCAAGTGTTTAGTGCAATATTAAGAAGGTGGATTGCGTATGCTTACCATATTACTATTAAGATTTATTAATAACTAAGTTAACATGAATTTCAGTTATTAATTTTACTCCACATGATATTCCGCACATCCAATTCACACAGTCACCATCCGCCACTGATATATATATATATATATATATATATATATAATCCTTGCACAATGTGAGTAAAGAAAATAAATGAGGCAGAATCTCAAAACAAAACCCTCCTAAAATGTTATTTCGCTTTATTTTTTTGACTAACAGTTGCGTTAATTTATCTTTTAAACTAAAAAAGAAAATGTTGTGAGGTAATTTTTAAATTTTAATTCTTTATTCCGTAAAAAGAATTAATAAAATCATAATTTATTTCATATTATAAAGAAAACTTATCAATTTTATCAGGGTATAACTATTTTAAATACAATTCAATCCTATCATTTAATATTAAATCACTTACAAAGGATTAGTGTTATATTGTACTGTAATTTTGTGTAATATATTATAATATAATATGATAATATATATATATATATATATATATACGGCTACGTCGTGGCCGATGTCGTAACACCGCTTTCCGGAGATCAGCGAAGTTAAGCGACAATGGGTCTGGGTAGTAGTAGTTGGATGGGAGACCGTCCTCTGCGCCCAGATTATGTAGCGACCCGTGGTTCGGATCCCATGTAAAGTTGTAGGTCCCCTCTGTCATATGACCTTAGATGTTGCGAAGGAGGTTAAACAACCCAAATTAAAAAGAAAAAAAAATATATATATATACCTTTCAAAGGTTCCGCGCGATGATTCCTCATTTTACGAAAGTCAAGCTTGTCGCGCCTCCTCTCGAGTTGGCCTGGTGAAGTAGTGAGTTGATTTCTTGTACTCTCCACCTCACATAGCCAGGTACGCCCGGCTTATCGGGGATTGTTCTGAGCCAGGCGTCTAATCTTCTTTTGAAGATGTCCACTGCAACACCATTCGTGTTCCTTAGGTCTTTGGGCACCTGATTAAACAGTTTTGGTCCTCTCACAACAAAACTATTTTCTTTCAGGGTTAAGGATGTTCCCTGTCTCGCCTTTAATTTGGGAAGACGACACAGTCTTCCTGTTCTACTTTCCGCCGTTGTTTGAGGAGTCACAGGGATCAGAGTAAGATTAGGGACTAGTTTCTCCATTATTTTCCAAGTGTAAATGATGGTGAGTCTCTTTCTTCTCCTTTCCAGTGAATATAGATTTAATTCGCGTAACCTTTCCCAGTAATTTAGGTCTTGCACCCCTTGATCTTGGCTGTGAAGCTTCTTTGAATCCCTTCTAGCTTAATGTCTTCTTGTTTATAAGGGCATGTTAGGACCGAGCAGTATTCCAATTTGGGTATGATCAGTGTTTTCAGTAAAGTAATCATTACATTTCTATCCATTCGTTTAAAGGTTCTCAGTATCTGCCCAGTTATTCTCTTTGCTCTGTTTACTGCTACCTTGTTTTGTGTTTCAAATTTCGCATCATCAGTCATTACAACCCCTAAATCGTTTGCTCTAGAATTTCTCTGAATTTCCTGTCCATTTTGGGTATAATATTCCATGGATTTTAGGTCTTCTCTTTTTCCGTACCGTAAGAGCTGAAATTTCTGTGTTGAACTTTATATTGTTGTCTTCCGTCCACTTGTAGATTCTGTTCATGTCTGTTTGTTGAGATCCTATATCTTCTGGGTTTCTTATTTTTCTACTGATCCTTGTGTCATCGGCAAAGGATGTTACTGTGCTGTCTCTGGTAACGTCCTCGTCCTCATGTGTTTCAAATTTCGCATCATCAGTCATTACAACCCCTAAATCGTTTGCTCTAGAATTTCTCTGAATTTCCTGTCCATTTTGGGTATAATATTCCATGGATTTTAGGTCTTCTCTTTTTCCGTACCGTAAGAGCTGAAATTTCTGTGTTGAACTTTATATTGTTGTCTTCCGTCCACTTGTAGATTCTGTTCATGTCTGTTTGTTGAGATCCTATATCTTCTGGGTTTCTTATTTTTTTACTGATCCTTGTGTCATCGGCAAAGGATGTTACTGTGCTGTCTCTGGTAACGTCATCGTCCTCATGTCAGTTAGCATCATTATGAAGAGTAGTGGAGCTAATACTGTTCCTTGTGGTACTGAGCTGAGGACCTCTGATTCTGATGAAGATATTCCTTGTACTGTAACGACTTGCCGGCGCTCACTAAGTCACTATCCATTTCTCCTGTTATTCCCATATATTTCAGTTTATGTATTATGATTCCATGGTCACACTTGTCGAACGCTTTGGCAAAGTCTGTGTATATTACATGATAGTTTTCATTACTTTAAAGTGCTTCAATAATGTTGTTGTAGTGTTCCATTAGTTGTGAAAGGCATGATCTGCCTGACCGAAACCCATGTTGGTTATCATTTATTTTTTTCTAAGTTTTCAAAAAATCATAGATTTTCTGTCTAATTATTCTTTCAAATATTTTAGTGAGATGAGATGTAAACGACACTGGCCTATAGTTTATGGCCTCGGATCAATCTCCTCCTTTATATATTGGGACTATGTTCAGTTGTTCACCCTCTTCGGGATGCTCGGTATTTCTCCCGTGTCTAGTAATCGTCTCCATATCCAATATAGGGGCGCAGATATTGCATTCTTGCAGTTTTTGATCAGTGTGGCATTCCATTTATCCGGTCCTGCTGCTGAGTGTGCATTTAGTTTCTCTATAGCTTAAGTAATATCATCTGTCGTAAAGCCGAAGTCCGTTATACTTTCCCCTTGTAGTTCTTCTTCAAAGAACGCGTTTCTATCACATATCAGTTTGTCAGTTATTGGCATACTGAAAGATGATTCGTACTGAGCTCTTAATATTTCAGATACTTCAGTTAGATCATCAGATAAAGCACTGTTCTCGTTTTTCAAAGGTCGATAGTTGCATGGTTTTTGGACTTTCTTTTTGCAAAATTATAGGCGTACTTTGAGTTAACCTTTATCGCTTCTATAGCGTCGTCGTCTTCTTTTTCTGTATGCTTCTCAATTAGTTCCTGTATGACATCATCGATACTCTGCAGTTTGTCATTTAATATTTTCCTGATGTTGTTATCTTTACAGTTACTTAATTTTGCAGTCACTCTTTTTCTCTTTCGCAACAATGACCTCTTTTGTCTCTCGAACCAACCTCTCTTTCCTATTTGCTATATTTTTGGGACATGTCTTTCCACAATTTCCAGCGTCTTCTCTAAAATCATTAGCATCTCTTCCATTCTCTTGCCCTCGAAAATGGTTTTCCAATCTATAACTTCCATGCTGGGTGCACCCTCTTCCCAGTTTATAGCTTCGGAGTGAAAATTAAAAATTTCGAATTTGCTTCTTTCTATTGTTCGTGTTCTTTCCTTTCCTGTTGCTTTTATATTGGTTGTTATTTCAATAATGTTGTGGTCGGATATTATCATATAATTGGGGATATTTCTAGATTATCAATTAGGTTGCTGTTATTTGTGAATACCAAATCTAGGCAGTTGTTTTTTCTTGTGTTTTCTGTTATTTCTTGTGTTAACATAAATTCATCAGCTAGAGCTAGTAGCATTTTTACCTGCTGCTGGTCTTCCCGTGTGCCCCCCCTTGTCATGGTGTATGCATATATTTTTTCCTATCCGTTTATATTTCATGAATGGGAAATTAAAATCACCACAGAGAAATATATATATATATATATATATATATATATATATATATATATATACAGGGTGTCCCCAAAAAACTATATACTCTTTATAGCATCATATATTTTTATAATTTAAAAAAAATATATATATATTGTTATAGCAATTGCCAATGAAAGGTAAATTAGTAATCTAAGTGATCAAAATGTTATAGCGAGTTGTTTGCATATCAAATTTAATTAACTACGCCAAGTGCTCAAAATGTTCTCCGGCGGCATGAATGCACTTTTGAATGCGTCGACTAACTGATTCGCAGACATGGACTAATGTGGATGCTGTGATGGTCCCGCACTTTTCCCTAATTGCATCCTTAAGGTGTTCGAGTGTTGCAGGTCTTGTACCATAAACTGCATCCTTCAGGTAGCCCCACAAGTAAAAATCAAGTGGAGTCAAGTCCAGTGAACGTGGAGGATACTCAACGCTTCCTCTTCGTCCTATCCAACGGTTAGGCAACGTTTCATCGAGGTACCTTCTGACATCACAATGATAATGAGGGGGGGGGCTCCATCTTGTTGAAAGTAAAAGTCGCCGTTTCCAAACAACTTCCGAACTGCAGGTATAATTTCTGTCCGCAGCATGTCGAGATATGCGGCACCGGTAACTGTCCCATTAAAGAAAAATGGTCCAACCAAACCCCTGGATGATAAACCACACCATGCTGTTAATCCTGGTAAATTAACATGTTTATCCACATAAACGTGTGAATTATCAAGTGACCAGTACCTGCAGTTGTGTCGATTTACTGTGCCATTCAGCTTGAAGGTAGCTTCATCAGACCACACGATTTTGTTGTATTGAAAGTGCATTCATGTCGCCGGAGAACATTTTGAGCACTTGGCGTAGTTAATTAAATTTTATATGCGAACAACTCGCTATAACATTTTGATCACTTAGATTACTAATTTACCTTTCATTGGCAATTGCTATAACAATATATTGTTTGGTTTTTTTTTAATTATAAAATATATGATGCTATAAAGAGTATATAGTTTTTTTTGGGACACCCTATATATATATATATATATTATACATTTCAACTGCAAAGAACACGCAGTATAATTAACGTAAAGAACGACGCTTGTATAGGAGAACATTCCGCGCAAGATGAGGAGGGAGAACGAACAAATGAAAAAATGAGGTAACCACCCGGGAATCGAACCCGGGATCTTCCGATTGCCGGTCAGATATGATAACCACTACACCATGGTCCTCACTCAATCAGAAGTCGTAATTCTCCTACACACGCGCAGAAACCAATGCCCCAAGGGGGGCACCTCCCGCATTAGGGTGTGTCAATTTGGGAGGTGAAAATTAATTTTTGCTAATTCCTTCACTGAGGGGTTTTAAAAATATGTTTTGGATGTGAAGAATTCAAATCTGCTATTATTTTTGTGATTGCTCAACACTTAGCTTGGTAAATCTACGTTTGATTAAAAAGCACATAAATTGCTCTCGGAAAACAACATTTATTAATTTTAGCTTCTCAAAATGTCAGGTAATGCCATAAAAATTTTAGTTTCTCTGCATAAAACATATCCTAGTAATCATAAAACATATCCTTGTAATCATAAAACAACATTAGAAAGTAATGACATCAGTAAAAAAAAATATTTAAACAACAAGTTTCATCAGATTCGTTCTTGGACATCAGCCGCCGACTTGCTTCTTGGCCTCTGATATAGCCCTCACGTTTCTCATGTGTATACACCCTGCCTGCTGCCTCTGTGACTTGTTTCACACTTCTCTATTGACTGAGCGTGACAGGGCCACTGTGTAATTTGCATAGGCTTGTCAAAGAACTTCTTTACTTCCGCTGTAGTCAGTTTACATGTCAAAGGAGGTTCAAATACCCCGTCAGACCAGTCTGTCAGCTCCAACACGGAAGAAGCACTGGGGTTGATGGAAAGTGTCTTCCTGGGACGTACAGAAAGATCTCCAAGTGTGTCATCATCTCCACCCCTCATGTCAACAATCTTTTGGACACCAGCTCTCCTCTCCTCACTGTCATCTGAGCACAAGAGTGTCTGGATTATCATTTCGCTGAATGCATACCATGCTGAGCGCTTGATGGTTGGCAAAACAGCATCCACTACAGCAGTGCTCTTCAACCTTTTTATGCTTACCGCCCACTTTTGTAACTTTTGAATCTCCGTATCGCCCACCAAAATAAAAAATGCAAAAACTCAAACTAAAAGTTATATACCCTGCATAAAACAATAAAATTAATTGCAATTACCTTTAGATTAATGAGATCCTTGAGCCACTAGTGGGCGGTACCGCCCAGGTTGAAGAGCACTGCATTACAGCCTTCTTTTGCAGCCTAACTAGCCGCAGCTGAAACAAGATTTGGCGTGGGCCTTCCACCCAAGAGTGTTTTACTTTGATGTTGAACCAACAGGGGTAGTACACACCAACAATGTATTCCACTATCAGTCTTAAGTTGTTGAGGGTTTTTCCTTTAAGGCCATGTTTTGAAACCCATATGCGACAAAGCCTGTTTGCTGTTGTCAACCACCTTGAATGGCTCACTGGACCAATTTCAAGAAGGGCCAGATCTGTGGGAAGTTCTCCTGTCCTTATGGCCTGTGTGATCCTATACCCGTACGCTTGATCAGTAGAGAGATCCTTTACGACATTGTCACTCAGTGAAGTAAGAGGCTCTCCAATTGAGAGTTTGGTGAATGAAGGATCAATTTCAAGTTCGGTTGCAGTGTCTAGCATCTTGCCAATGTTACCTGTCCACTTGTTGTTAGACAAGGTCTTCCCATCCCGTGCTGTGATCAAGTGTCGCAGGGGTAACTCGTTAGTGTGGAGGGCACAAACCAACCAGATCAGCTTACGGCAAAGCTTGACCTCTACCCAATGCATGGAACCACCCTCCCAGCCAGTGTTAACATTTGTAGAATCACCTCCAATGGCCTGCAGGCTTTTATCAATGCCCTTCTTCTTCATGAAATCTACAAGATTATCAGCAATAACTTCAGCAGGGTTTTTCTCGTTGAGCCTTTCTCAGGAGTGAAGTGGTAGAGATATCTTCCACCTGGCTCACTGCACACAGAATAATGCTCTTCTTTGATGATGCTGGGGAACTGACGATCTGAATTGTCTGCTTTCAGCATAACTTTAGTTGTATCTTGACGGCCGTCAAAGAAGATGCAGTCAATTTCACCCTTCTTACAAAGCTCATCAAATTCCTGATCCAGGGATCTCATAACTTGTTCTTGGGCCCTCTTGACTTTATTGTGATCACCTACAAGTCTCTTGTCTTCTTCAGTGATCAAGCCAGCATCCATAAAGGCAGCAGTGGTGATGGCAGCTGTGGCACGCAGGCCAACACCATATCTGATGCTATGCATAGCAACATTAGGTATTTCTAATGTGTTGTACTCTGGCTTTTTATTGGAAGTTGAAGACGTGCTTGGTATTTCTAATGTCACTTCATAACTTCCATCCTTTCCATCTTGAGCATCAGCTATTTGTTCTTCATTTTCATCATCAGAGAAAATTATTTCATTTGATGGCATTGAAACATCCTGCTTACTTGTCTGCTTATATTCATATTCAGCAAGCCTTCTTCTTTCGTCTTCTTGCCGCTTCTGCTTTTTGACTTGTCTGTTGTGCTCAGGTTGATCTGGCAAGCCAATCTGATGTGGTCCAATAGAACCAGACTTGTCTCTCTGACCTTTAATGAAAGCAAGTTCCTTCACAGGGATCTTCATCTCCCTAGGGCATGTACAGTTAATGTGAGTTTCGTTTTTGCAACCAGCATCTGCAAGGCAGCCAAATTCAGAGCAGAGAACAATTTTACACTTGCAACTGAGGATGTCAAAAAGCTTGTCAAGTTTTGCAATGAAAGCCTCTTTGACATGTAGCTTTCCTCTCCCAAGAGATATGTTTTTGGCCTGCTCCCAGCTCTCTTGGATCTTGTTTAAGATTGTGACTCGTGAATTTACAACGGGGGCTACAAAAGAACTGTTTGCTCGTTCCCACTTTTCAAGCACTTTAGGGTAAATGTCCTTTGCAAGACTGGCTGCTGGGTAGTTTCTCACATCCTCACCACTTTGTTCTCTTAGCAGTAGCCCATATTTCAGAACGTCTCGCAGAGTTGGGAGTTCAGAGGGCAACAACTCTCTACCAGTTCCAATTAGGTTGCTCATATGTGTGAATGTCCCCAGTCTTGTCCTCCTTTTAGAAGCCATTGTAGGTCAATTCCCACTGGTTAGGATGGTAGCACTGACGGACAAGTAATCTTCAGCACACTGATGAATATGTTTCAACCTGTGAAATAAGAAAAAACAGCAGTGCATTATATAGGGTGATCCAGAGAAATGGGACCCAAAAGAAACCCCTGTAACTCTTAAAGTATAAGTCCTTTTATAAAATCATACGCATCATTCGAAAGAGGATAGTTACAAGTTTGTACAGGATTGTATAGGTTTTGACAATACAAGACAAGATAAGATACAAAACAAAATAAAAGTGTTAGTTAAAACTAACCCTTCAAGATGACTGCATGGACTGTGGAACAGCTGCGTTTCATAACTGAGCAATATTATGAGCATGGAAGAAGTGTAGTTTCAGCTCAAAGATTTTTCAAGACAAATTTTCAGATGTCAAAATCACCTTCTAAGAAAGTAATCCGTCGGTGTGTCAGAAATTTTTCCCTAACTGGCAGCATTGGAAAAAGAAAACCAACTGGAAGAGTGCGCACAGCAAGGATAGACGAGATCATTAGCAGAACTCATGAAATTGTACAGGATAATCCTAACATAAGCATCAGACGTGCTTCTCAGCTGTTAGTTGTTGGATATGGAACAACACACCGTATATTCAAGCAAAATTTAATGCTCTTTCCATATAAAATTCAAACAGTGCAACAACTAAACGATGGAGATTTCGCACGAAGACGACAATTCTGTCAATGGATCCAACAGAAGGTAAATGACCACCAATTTTCTAGCAACTTTGATTATGTCAGACGAAGCCCATTTTCACTTGAATGGAACTGTAAACAAACAAAATTGTCGTTTCTGGGCAACAGAAAATCCATTGAATATTACCGAAGTCCCGTTGCATAGTCAGCGTGTAACTGTTTGGTGTGGTCTTACTGCATCTCAGATCATAGGGCCGTACTTTTTCGAGGATTCCACCGGAAACACGGTCACTGTAAATGGTGATCGCTACGAAAAAATGTTGACCGATTTCCTTATTCCTAAATTAAGAGATCTTTGTCTAGAAAACCACTGGTTCCAACAAGACGGAGCTACCTGCCATACCACGAGGAACTGCATGGCAGTTTTGCGTCAAACGTTTCCAGGCGAGTTAATCTCAAGATTTGGAGACGTTGAATGGCCCGCAAGGTCTCCGGATTTTTCTCCCTTAGATTATTATCTCTGGGGATATTTAAAGAGTAGGGTCTACAGAAATAACCCAACGACCTTGCAAGAATTGAAGGCCGCCATCACAAATGAGATACAGGCCATACCACCGCACATTCTTGCAAAAGTGATGCAGAACTTACAAGCGAGAACACTGGAATGCTTGGCAACTAATGGAGCACATTTGAAAGGAGTCATTTTAAAAAAATAAATATTTCATAATAAACTTGTAACTCTACTCTTTCGAATGATATATAGTTTTTATGAAAGGAATTAAATATTAAGAATATTTGGCTTTTTTTATGGGTCCCATTTATCTGGATCACCCAGTATATACAGCATATATAATTATTATATAATTCCACAAAAAAGTAAAAAAAGTCACTGTTTTTATGTAGCTTCTTACCAAGCAAAACTAAATTATATTAAATTAACAAAAATATCTTTAGAATTCCTAAGTCATGCTGCAACTTTTTAGCACCCCTCATATTTGGAATTTGAAAGTTGAAAAATTCGACACACCCTACTCCCGCATGCCGCACCTATATATACATTTCAACTGCAAAGAACACGCAGTATAATTGAAATGTATATATAGGTGCGGCATGCGGGAGGTGCCCCCCTCGGGGCATTGGTTTCTGCGCGTGTGTAGGAGAATTACGACTTCTGATTGAGTGAGGACTATGGTGTAGTGGTTATCATATCTGACCGGCAATCGGAAGATCCCGGGTTCGATTCCCGGGTGGTTACCTCATTTTTTCATTTGTTCGTTCTCCCTCCTCATCTTGCGCGGAATGTTCTCCTATACAAGCGTCGTTCTTTACGTTATATATATATATATATATATATATGTATAATTTAAAGATATTTTAAATTCTTTGTATTAAAAAGTCTAGTAATAAAATAGGAAATAAAGGCGATAAAAAAACCAAGTAAAATGTCAGATAAAGCCAAAAACCAGTGAATTTTTCGCAGTTTGAATGATGTACATTATATGTCTTATGGCATTACCCTTAATTCCAAGGAATATTTTCAGAGACTGTATAAAATCGTCTGGCATCAGTGATAACAAATTCAGAAATGTTTCGTTGGGAGATAAAGAGATAATAAATGTTTCTTTAATTAATATAATTGTCTCATATAAAGAAACGTTTGATAGCAATGGAAAAACATGTTTTTAATATTCCGAAGTATATGAAAGAGGTCGCCATTGCCCATAGCTCAGTTGGCAACGCCGTTTCACTATGGACGAAGTGTAGACACTGAGGTCGGCAGGGGTTCGGACCCCGATGATGCTGGTAATAATACTCCAAAAGTTAGCGCAGTGAGCCGCATTCGTCTGTCCTAAAAACTGTACCAGTTTGTGACCCCTTTTGATTGATTTATTATTATAGAAAGGATGTCATTTTTTAGTAAAAATAATTTCCTTTAAAATATCCAAAAGTGCTTTTGTAAAGTTTGTGAAACAGAATGGTTTTTAAATGGTGTAATAATAATAATAATAATAATAATAATAATAATAATAATAGTAATATTAATAATAATAATAATCAAATAAAAACATTCAAACCTCATTTCGTATTAAATGTTTTTTTTATCAATACTTTAAATGTATTCTTTATATCATTATGAAACTCTATTGAAAGTTAGTTTCAAAATACCTTGTATCCTTTAGTTCAATATCACAAATTGCCTCCGAATTAACCAGGGAAGTACTCCAGGGGGACGTTAGGCAGAAGACAGTGAGTACTGCAACTCCCGTTTCCACTGTCATTATCTTCTTTAGCTGATCCTTTTCCGCGTCTCATCTACCTTGTGAGCAGTCCAGCATGCTCTCAAACACACTTCTCCCTCTATTCTTCACTACGCATAACACGCAATGGCTTCCATATTAGCCATTGCGTGTTATTCTACCTGCAACAAAAAAAGGTTACAAAACAAGTCATCAGTTTGAACATTTGTGTTAATTCTAATGTATTACTTTTGTAAATTTAATTTAAAATAAATTTTCCTATGAGACCGGACTTATGGGACACCCTGTATAATAATAATTTAAATTCTATTGCGTAAAATTAGTTCAATAAGTCTTTTATTCAGAAAAACGCATTTGAATTTCATTTCTTTCAAGTGAACTGGTTATCATTTTCTTAAATTGATGCAACATCATAGTTTGATAAATTTAATATCAAATGCTTAGAAATCTTCCTCTGTTCTTATTTTTTTGCAAACTTTTTTTCTGGTATTCAATTCGATTTATTTTCTGTAATAAATATTTCAAATAACATTTATGAATTATTAATTTCTCAACCTTTAATTTAAATTCTAAGTCGAGTTTTAAGTGATGTGTAATGTATCGCTTCTTATTAACAAATTACAATCACAGCCGCAATGCATCCAATCACAGCTGAGCGGTTGAATTGAGGGTCTAGCAATCGAGTTTGGACGGAATTCAAATAACCTATAAATTTAATTATAATATTTAGCGTATAAAAGAGAGAGAGAGAGAGAGAGAGAGAGAGAGAGAGAGAGAGAGAGAGAGAGAGAGAGATTTTGTTATAATCATTACAATAATGATAATGTTTTATTAAATATGCTAAACTAATAACTGATAAATCTGTAATCCCAAATGAAATGAAGATTTAGTGAAAATTCATTTCAGCTTTTTGAATGATGTTTTTAAAATATATACAGTAATTTAACTTTTTCAATGGAGTGATTATTATACCCCTCTTTCATTCATTTTTCTTTTTTGTTGTCGCTGAGCAATTAGCGTAATTAATTTTCTATTAATTAGTAGAACATCTAATTAATAAGGGAGTGACCATGTTATACAAAGTGGATTTGAATTAAAATATGTAAATAAATGTACACGAAAGAATCATTCATTACATTTATGGAGAAATTAATTTTTTAAAAGCTCATGTTGTACCGTTTAATATTATACTTGTACATACGACAGTTTATGAATTATAACGCAACTTATTAGCATCTTTGCGACCTATAGAGGAATTGTCTAATTTTGTATACGCAAGATATAATGCTTGTACGCAACTTTTTAAATTGAGTGCATGCCGAGTTTAACTGTATGTAATTAATTATTAAGTAAGCTCTGTACAGTCACGACTCATACGAGTGATTAAAATGATGGGTTTTTAATAATGAATAATCGTACAAAGTTAAAAATTCATTTATACCAAATCTATATCTTTTATTTTTGAGGTACTCATACTCATGCGTGTTAACTACTCAACCGTGAGGCCTATACGATGTGGACAAGTGCCGTAACACCGCTTCTCGTCAATCAGCGAAGTTAATCGACATTCTGATTGAATGGTATATAGTTGGATGGGGGGGCCGTCTTTTGTGGCTAGATTATGTAGCAACCCGTGGTTTGGATCCCACGTAAAGCTAAAGGTCTCTTCCTAAATATGAATGATGTTGAAAAGGAGGTTAAACAACCCCATCACAAAGCAACTAATTCAAAACTTTTCCTCATTTGAGACGGTAAATAAGCTATGAAGCTACTCTTTCTGCAGTATATACTGTACTTAGAACGCTTAAAAGTGAACGCATACTGTCTTATATACTGACCCCCGTTGTAGAGAGTGATTGAAAAATCTGTCTAATTTGTTTTTCCGTTACTTTTGCAGGAAGCATAAAATACAAAACGAAAGAGCAGTAGTGGGAACCTTTCTAATCACGAAAGTTCTGACTGCACACAGAAATATTTTTTAATTGAAAGACTAAACTAGTCGGGCAACAGACACATCCATTTTCAAGAGTAAATTTTTGTGTTAACTGACTCAAAACAGAAACTGTAACTAGTCATTAAACTTGGAAGCTTGACTTTTACTACTATTCATGTGACGAAACCTCCACTGAACGGCATAAAATATATTGACTAACTTCATTTTTTCGTTAACTAATAGTTGAACTACATGTAAAGTAGGGGATCAAGTCAAATGCGCAGTCCCTTAAGTTTTTGTTATTTTGCAGGCATCCTTAGTATCTTCCAGATACTTAACACCAGTCTAGATTACAGTCATAAAATGGTTAATTTACTGTGCTGGGAAGATTAATTACAGTGGCAGACAACGAATCATACAATTGTATTCCCAAAGTATCATAAAATTACAATTAAATCATAATCTAGATAAGGTTCAGTAAAGTAAATGATTATAAAATGATCAGAAAATACTATGAAATGAAACATTCATATAGTAATTTAACGCTTGAAGGGCGATACTTTTGAAGGGCGGCAGAGGATCATAATGATAAATCATATTTATTGAAAGCATATTAAGTAAGAATCTGCAAAATCGGGTCAAATTGGCCCGTTCGTCCTTCTTTTCTTTAGTGCAGGATGGAGGGGCCAAGGGGTTTTCGAGATGTTTAAACATTCTGCGTTTGAAAGATGGATTGAGGGAGACTGTTCCAGAGTTGACTGGTTGAGTAGATGAAAGACTGAAAATACCGATTAACCCTTGCATAAGATAGTTCGACAGAAAAGGAATGAGAAAGTGTAGAAAGTCTGGTACTGCGTGCTCTCCTTAAAGGAGAAGGCATGCAGTTAGAGAGTTCAGAAGAACAATGTCTGTTATAAGAGCGATAGTAAAGAGAGAGTGAGGGAACATTGCGGCGAAGAGAAAGAGATTGAAGACAATCAGTACGAGGCGGGGAATTGATGAGACAAAAAAAACCTTGATTCCACCCAGTCAAGTACGGCTGTGTGGGTTGAGCCACCCCACACCTGAGAAACATATTCCATACAGGAGCGAACAAGAGTTCAAGATCCCTGTACAGAGACAGCAACTGAGTGGGGGTAAAGAAACCGCGGAGGCGGTACAGCACACCTAACCTCTTAGAAGCTGTCTTAGAAAGAGAGTATATGTGATGTTTCGAAGAAAGATCACGAGAAAAGGAAACGCCAAGAATGTTAATAGAAGAAGAAGGATTGAGTTGTGTTGTTGAAGGTAAGGGGATAGTTATGTAGATGGTGACGAGTAGACAGATGTAGGAATTGAGTTTTGAGGCATTGAAAGCCACAAGGTTTTCTCTGCCCGAATCAGATATAGCTGGAATATCAGAGGTCAGATGTCCCATAGCCGTCCTACGCGAATCATGAAGTGACTGCTGTGAAGGACGCTTTGGGAAGCGAGTGGAGAAGTGAAGAGTGGAATCATCGGCATATGAGTGAATAGGACAGGAAGTGCGAATTAAAATATCATTAATAAATAAAAGGAAAAGAGTGGGTGACAGGACAGAACCCTGAGGGACACCACTGTCAATAGCTTCAGGAGAACAGTGGCCATCTACAACTGCAGATATAGATCGGCCAGAAAGGAAATTAGAGATAAAGGCACAGATAGAAGGATAGAAACCGAAGGAGGGCAGTTTCGAAATTAAGAATTTGTGCCAGACTATCAAAAGCTTTCGATATATCTAGCGCAATAGCAAAAATTTCACCGAAATCCCGAAAGGAAGATGACCAAGAGTCAGAGAGATGTGCAAGAAAATCGCCAGAAGACCGTCCCTTGCGGAATCCATACTGACGATCTGAAAGAAGGTTGTGAGAAGAAAGATGTTTAAGAATCTTCCTATTAGGGATAGATTCAAAAACTTTGGAAAGGCAAGAAATCAAAGCAATTGGACGATAGTTGGAGGGTTGAGAGCGGTCACCCTTCTTTGGGATAGGCTGAATGAAAACGAACTTCCAGCAGGAAGGGAAAGTACAGATGAGAGACAAAGACGAAAGAGTTTGTCTAGGCATGGTGTCAGCACAGAAGCACAGTTCTTAAGAACAACAGGAGGAACACTACCAGGACCATACACCTTCCTAGAGTTGAGCCCAGATAGGGCAGAAAAAACATCTTTAGAAGAAATTCTAGGTTCAGACATAATAAAGTCAGAGAGGGGGAGGAGATGGAGGAAAAGCACCGCAATCGTCCAGGGTTGAATTGTAAGCGAAAGTTCGAGCGAAGAGTTCAGCTTTGTCAGGAAAAGAGGGGGGAAAGAAGAGGAAGAAAAGTTGTTGAAGAGGTTCTTAGCTAGATGCCAGAAAGAGCGAGACGAATTAGAATTGGATAGATTTTCACATTTTTGTCGGATGATGGAATTTTTTGCAAGTCGAAGAACAGATTTTACAGGATTCCGGGCAGAAATATAAGCTGAGTGAGAGTCAGAAGTTGGATGGCGACGGTACCTTCTGGAAGCCTCCTCTCTGTTGCGGATAGCATTAGAACAAGTAAAGTTAAACCCAGGTTTTTTTTGCATTAGTAGTAGTAAGAGAATATGGAAAGTACTCCTCCATGCCTGAGAGAATCACCTCTGTGATGCGCTCAGCACACCCAGAAGGCCTCGGCCACATAAGCAGTAATCATTCCATGGGAAATCAGAGAAGCACTGCCTAAGGGCCTTCCAATCAGCGTCGACGAAGTATCAAAGGCACCTCCTCTTGGGAGGATCCAAAGGCCGAATTGGAGCGATAGGACAGGAAACATATAACATAGTGTTAAAGACATCAAAACATGCTACCAGAAATGAGATGCAAATTGTTATATGTAATAAAGAACACTCACTTATATTTGATATATTTATAGTAAATTTTGCATACATACATTTATATATTAAATATATAAATTTCTAATTACAGTTTATCAACTAAGCAATTTATCATTTTATATGTTAATATTTAAAACGGTGGGGTCTTTTCCGCCTAGGGGCTAGCAGCGAATTTTAATGACAATCGGTATACTAATGTAGTTTTGGTCACTGATTTCAAAAATAACTTTCTTTTTTTGGAGAAATGAAAAACAAACATGTTAGAGCACTTTAAATAATTAATGTGTTTTAACTAGCTTAAACTAGTTATAGAGGATTGTGTTAAATTTAGCCAGAGTCACAAACTGCTACTGTTTATGAAAAAGTGCTCTAAGTGTGGGAAAGTGTGTTTCTTTGATAAAAATACCCAGTTCTTTCGCTGTCAAAAGCGTCGGTCAAACGGTAAAAACTGCAACTTTACGAAGAATACGTTTTTTGAAGGATCCCGGCAGATGTGTAAAAGTAGCAGAAAAAATCAAGAATTAATGCCCAGTTAGGTCAATTGAATGCCAAGTTAGGTCAATTAAATGCCAAGTTAGGTCAACTGTACGCCCTTAACGATTGTGGTTAGGTTAAGTCATGATATTTTCGTTAAAAACACATTAATTATTTAAAGTGCTCTAACATGTTTGTTTTTCATTTCTCCAAAAAAAGAGTTATTTTTTTAAATCAGTGACCGAACCTACATTAGTATACCGATTTTCATTAAAATTTGCTGCTAGCCCCCAAACGGAAAAGATCCAAACGCTGAAATATTTCTATATTTGTTTACCGATCCTTCATTTCCCTAATCCCGTCTAACTCTTGTATCGTGTATTCGAGATATGCGTAGCCACTGAAATAAATACATTAGACAGATACAAAATTTCCCATGCTAAGTTATACCAGCGAGCCCTTCAAACGTCAGTCTGTAGGCTATTGTAAATACTTACTCAGAATTAATACTTATGTAAAAGTTCATTTTTTAAATGTTTGTGGTGGCACTTATGAGGAACCTGTAAGGGGAAAAGAAAGGGGAAAAAAATCACACACACACACAAATATACATATTTTCAAAGGACACCAAACAGCAATAGACCGGCTGGTTCCTAAGAAGCTGTCTTTATAAGCATGAACGAATTAGGTTTAGTGTAGCCCAAGGCCCAGGTAATATTTTGGGCCCTCTCATATTCCACAAAATCATGAAATTCATAAACAAAGTTACATCATTTTTATTATCATATATTCGAAAAGATACTCGATCCAACACAGAAAATAATAATATATGATGGTACAATACAGGGTATACATAAAGTCAGGATCTATTTTTGTGAAATAATTATTTTTTTCTATTTTTCTTTTCAGAAGCCCTTAGAATGAATACAGAAGAGCGTGTGGCAATAGTAATTTGGCGAATCGAGGGAAAGAAATACAATGACATCAGAGAGAAGTTTAGAAGGAGATTTCATAAGCCGGGGCCAATAGACAAGAAAATACGAAAATTGGTGAACAAATTTAAACGAACGGGATCTGTAAATGATGAAGCAAGATCATGACGACCGTGTATGTCAGATCTTACCGTGAATGCAGTACGCAGAATTATCACTGAGGAGCCACGTACGTCCGTTCGTGCTGCATCACACAGACTCGGCCTCCCAACGTCATCTGTGCACAAAATTCTGAAAGTTAATTTGCAGAGGAAAAGCTATCATTTGCAGGTTTTACATGATTTACATGAGGAAGATTTCCCTCGACGAAGTGCTGTGTGTGCTGATCTCGTAGAACAAATCTGGAGTGATAATTTAATGGACAACATTCTCTTTAGTGATGAAGCCACTTTCCATACGTGTGGAAAAGTAAATCGCCATAACTGTCGAATTTGGGCAGATGAAAGACCGAATGATTTCGTCCAAAATTGGGAAAGAGACTCACCTAAAGTTAATGTCTGGATGGGTTTAACAAAATCTAAGGTTTATGGTCCTTTTTTCTTTGCTGAAGCACGATTTGAGCTGTGCAGGGATACTGATGGGCGTCACGTCGAATCCTACTCTTAATTATTTAATAAATGTTACTACTTTATCATTTTATGATTGAATTCCATATAATTTCCAAGTGCTTCACAAAAATAGATCCTGACTTTATGTACACCCTGTATATGCAGGATATTAACTGTTAAAATGCACAAAAGAAATGTAAAATTAATTATCTCACAACTCATTAATATCCATACTGCATACCTTCTACCTTTGTGCAGGCATACCTTCTGTGTTTGTACAGGGTAGAGTCCAAAACATTCATAATGCAATAGCAGAATTAAGAAATGTTGCAGCCAAATCGCTGTTAGCCAGTAACTTGTACAAAAAGAGATAAAAAAATTATTTGGGTGGCTGATGGGCCCCTGTATGGTCAGGGCCCTAATCCCGGGATTAGGTGGCCTGTCCGTTAATTCGGTACTCTCTTTAAGTCGATGTCACTGACATAAATAATAAAAAGAACTGGTCCCAGAACTAATCCCTGAGGCACGCCGATACTTACATTTCTCCAGTTACATGCTTTGCCATTAATGACCACGCTTTGTTTGCGTCCGCTTAGCCAATTTTTAATCCATTAGAGGACATTACCATCAATTCCTTGAGAATGAAGTTTAGCTAATAATCTTCTATTGGGCACATCATCAAACGCCTTTTTAAAATCGAAATATATAACATCTACTGTTTTACTCTCGTCATATATATTTACAATATCATTAAAGAAATCGAGCAGATTAGTAAGACAAGAACAATTACGTCGAAATCCGTGTTGAGAATCTTTAATTAAATTATTAATTTCTAAGTGATTAGCTATTTTGTCCCGAACGATCGTTTCCATCAACTTATCAACTAATGGGGCGATAATTTCCGAGAAGCGATTTTTCTCCTTTTTCTTTTAAATATTGACGTAATGTTTACAAGTAATTTCCAATCGAACGGAAATTCCCCAGACTGTAACGAATTATGGAACAAGTGTAGTTTACGTCCCCCTGTGGTGTCTAGTGTAGTTTGCGTTCCCCAACTTTGTCCGCGTATACCTAATCAAATAAAATGTTAACATTTTATTTGATGGATTCATTTAAAAAATGTCTCCTAAAGATCCTAGTGTAGTTTACGTTCCCCACTTTGACCTAGTGTAGTTTGTGTCCCCTTTTGCGTCAGGGGGACGTAAACTACACTTGCTCCTGAATTATTATTATTAAATATATATGTAAGAGGAGAAACTATGATCAGTTTATTTTTTTTAAGTACTCAAGGGTAGAGCTTGTCTAGTACTGGAATTTTATTAGGATTAATTTTATCTATGGCCAAGAGAGCTTCAGTTTCACTAATGGTAAAATCGCGAAGCTTTAAATAATCGTCACTGATCATAATTACGAGAACAGGAATGTTGTTCATATTTTCGTTAGTAAACAGGGAAGAGAAGAATTTATTTAAAATTTCTGTCATTTGTAAGTCTTCGTAAATTTGTTTGTTGTATTCGCCTATGAGTGGACCAATAGTCTGCGAAGGTGCTTTTTTATTCAAAACATAATTATAGCATTCCTTCGGATTCAATTTAATTTAGTCCACTATAGTAGTATGGTCGCAAAAGGAGTGCAATGCAATTGAAAATGTTGATGAATGTTGCAAGAGCGCCACCCCCTTGGCACCAGTGCCAACCCCCTTTGTTGCAAGGCACACCCTCAAGGGGGAAGGAGGTTGTTGCAAGAGCAACAAGGGTTATGCAACCTGGAGGCGGAGTTAACCCACAATCGAAAGAGAGAGGAGAAGGAGAGAGAGGAAGAGAGGTGTTCGCCTGGCTGAAGCCGAGCGCATATTAAGACTTCAGCCGAGCGGCCGTTGTCTTATAGGTCCCTAATCAGCCAGTTGACTTAAGCAGCCAGTGCCTCCTGGCACTATCAGCCAGTTCACACAGTGTATACATCGTTTTGGCGTCCTTCCACGGTTGGTAGCCATGGTAACCTAATGATCCGTGTTAAACTGTAGGTCTAAGGTGGAGTGTAAACATCCTTTCACGAATGGTAGATAAATGGGTAACCAGTCTCCCTCTCGCTCTCTCTCCCTCCCCTCTCTCCCTCTCGCTCTCTCTCTCCTCTCACCCTCTCGCTCTCTCCCTCCCTCTCTCTCTCTCTCTCCTTCCCTCTCGCTCTCTACCTCTCTCGCGCTCTTTTATATATATATACACACACACACATCCCCTTGGCGGCGCGTCCTTCTACGTTGGTAGCCAGGGTAACCTAATGATCTGTGTTAAACTGTATGTCTAAGGTGGAGTGTAAACATCATTTCACGAATAGTAGATAAAGGGGCAAACAGTCTCCCTCTCGCTCTCGCTCCCCCCTCTCACCCTCTCGCTCTTTCTCTCCCTCTCTCTCTCTCGCTCTCTCTCTCTCTCTCTCTCTCTCTCCTTCCCTCTCGCTCTCTGCCTCTCGCGCGCTCTCTTATATATATATATATATAATATATATATATATATTATATATATATATCCCCCCGTTAAAAAGTAGGTCTAGGTTGGGGTGAAAAGATTGACAGTCGTCAGAATGAGCAAAGCGGGCGGAAGCAATCGAAGGGTTAACCAAAGAAACCCTATATATGTACAGTTCCGGAAAAAGGTTCATCTAAAAAAATTCTGAAAACTATAAAAAAATTAGTACAAGTGTGCACAAAATTTATAATTAACAATCACGTCAAAGTGTATTAATTAACTCAGCCTCTCACAATTCTGATAATTATTCTTCTAAATTATTTTATATCAATGTAAAACCCGCTAATTTCTTCATATATATATATATATATATATATATATATATATATATATATATATATATATATACACACAGTTATATTTATCTTCGTTCACATTTAAAAATAAAATTTGAAACATCTGATATTCAGAGTTTTTCTACAAAAAAAAAATTTAACACGAGAAATATATGGACTTCATGCTCCACTGATTCCATTGCTATGGGTGAGGATATAAATACCCTCTCACTTCCATTCTGAACTTCTCTCATATATATATATATATATATATATATATATATATTAGGGAGGTCGAAACATATCAAAAATCGAGTTACTCCAATTCCACAGTATGCACGTAGTTGGAAATGATGATCTAAACATCTTGTAAAAAAATGAGTATATGCGACCCCCCTTACCCCTTCCATAGCATCCCCCCATTTTACTCTCTCCACAGATATGAACCCCAAATGTGACAATCATGCATTATATTAAGTCTCATTAAGTAGATTAGATTAATTTGGATAGATTATTTAGATAGAGTTTTAGGTAGATTGAATAGATTGCATAGATTAATTTAGATAGATTAGATGAATTATATAAATTATTGTCACGTTTTTTTGTTTAGTTTCAGATTGTTATTTTCAGATTGTTTATGATTGAACAGTGGTGGGCACCGTTAACCAAAAAGTTAACTTCGATAACGATAATCCGTTAACCCCAATTTTTAACTCCGATAACGATAATCCGATAATTTTACTACAAAGTTAACGGAAGTTAACGATAATCCGTTAACGATAACTATTTCTTTACTAACATTTAAAAAAATCAAGGAAAAAAGCTTTAAAACCCATAGAAAATTTTTATTTATGCGAAATCCAACAATAAATAGGTATTTAACTGTATTTTTATCAAGTTTTGCAACTTTTTTGCTTAATAACTTTTTTTTATTTTTAATAAAAAATGTACTAATTACATGTTTTGAAACCCTTGTAACCACCAACCATTAACTAAATTTTAATTTACCAGAGAATTATTATGGCGGGAACTGAAAGGTAAAATTAAATTTTAGGCACATTTATTAAAGACTATGACACAATGTGCTGGTTGCCCTTCAGAAAGACCAACTTCTCAAAGTTAGGCCCAACTGCCAGTCTTGACCTCTTGGGCCTCAGGATGTCCTTGCCGAGAGAGAAGAGCCGTTCCACTGCGGCAGAGGACGGAATTGGCGTATTGTACTTCAGGAAGAGGTTGATGAAGATCTGCTCCCCCATGAAGTCAGAGTCGACTTTTACTAACGTTAAAAGAACCTTCTTACCTTCAATAAAAAGCGCACAACCTCCCCTTGCGAGATCTGGAAGCAGACTGAAGTAATGGCGGTTATCATTCCGATAACGATAAATAGAAATTAACTTCCGTTAATAGTCCATTAAAAAAAGTTAACTTCGTTAATTAACTGTTATCGGATTAACGCTTTAGTGCCCAACACTGTGATTGAATGAGTTTTGATTTAATTCCGAATGAGTTATATTAAATTCAGATTGAATGATTCAATTGCTAGAATTTAACAATTAGTTTCTTGCTATTAATGCTACTAGGCCTAAATAAGTGAAATCATGGCGACAAGAAGCAAAACGCACAATTCAACATTTGGTCACCCTGCAGAATTTCCACCTTCAATGACTCCTTCAAAGGCTTACTTATTTAGGCATTATTTATTGGTAAGCAAACGAGAAGAACTGATTTCGAAAGGTTCTAGAACAGCAAAAGAATGTTACAGAATTGTCACTAAAGATGTGGAAGCCATTTGGGAGACGTTTTCCTTTTCACATATAGAATTTGAAGGAATAGCTATAAAAGTTGAACGATTAATAGAATCTGCAGCAAAGCTAAATAAAGTACCATTAAAACAAAGAAACAACAGTTTTCAGCAGAAGGTGGAGACATTCGATGAAATGTTTAATATTTGCACTTGTACTTGTTACGATAAAAAATCAGTCGAACGGATTGCAGATGTGATATTAGAGTTCCAATGATTGAGTGGGAGTCTTTTGTGGGGCAGAAACAAAGAAAAAACCAACTAGGACCAATCGACAGAGTAACGACTTCCGCAAGAAAAAGGACTCACGATAGAGTTAAAGGATTAGAAACAAGAGCCAAGATAAGCCTAGATATGAATGTCGCCTCAACCAGCAAACTGGACCCTTTACATATTATGGAAGATGAGAGCATGGAAATTGATAATGACAGCGACGATATTGACTTTGTTCCGGATTTTCAGCTGAGAGAAAACCATCAGAACAGAATTATTTATGATAACTTAACAAAAACAGCAGATAGATACCGTGTAAGTTACAGAGCTACTGCAGCTATAGTAAATGCAGCTTTGAAGGACATGGGAATATTAGACGAAACCAATATGTTGGACAAGAAAAAAGTGGAAAGAGAAAGAATACGTGTGGGTAAAAAGAACATAATCAAAGTGAAATCAGAGAACACACAGATTGAAGGCATCGGATTTGATGGTAGAAAAGATCAAACTAAGCCAAAGAAGGGAATGGAGTACGAAGAACATTATGTAATAGTTAAAGAACCTGGTGATGTTTACATGGATCATATAGCTCCAGATAACGGAACTGCTTGTTGTATTGCAGATGAAATAATAGCTTTTATAGTTGATTCTAATAGCAAAGAATCCCTCAAAGCTTTGCTATGCGATGACACCCCAGTAAACACTGGCAGGATTGGCGGAGTGCTAAAATTGATTGAATTATATCTGGACAGGCCGGTACAATGGCTGATTTTCCTTTTGCATGCAAACGAACTGCCCTTCAGGCACGTATTTGAAGCAATTGATGGAAAAACTTCGGGACCAAACACCTTCAAAGGTTCTCTTGGAAACAGAGCTGGGCACCGCAAACTCAAAATCACTTCCGCAATCGCAAATCCGCAAACTCAAACCTTACCTTCCGCAACCGCAAATCCGCAAACTGCTTGCCATTTTTGGTGCCGCAAACGCAAATCCGCAAACGCAAACCATATTTCCAATTTTTACAGTGCTGGGCACTTCCGCAAACACTTCCGCAAACCGCAAATTCCGCAATCGCAATTTTAACTATAAAAAGTATCCAAAACATTAAAGAGGTATAAAAAGTTTTTATATCTTTTTAATGTTTAATGTTTTAGCCTTGTTTTTATTAAAAACAAGGCTAGACAATTAATTTATTACAATAAATCACTATTGTAGAAGAAATAAAAATACGACATATATTGATATATTATATTGAACAAAAACCACGTGGCCACGTGGGAAATTTGCGGAAAGATTTGCGTTTGCGGTCTTAGTTCCGCAACGCAAATTCACTAATTTGCGATGACTTTGCCGCAAACGCAAATCCGCAAACGAAAAACATTTCCGCAATTGCGGAATTTGCTGTTTGCGGAAGTGTTTGCGGAAGTGCCCAGCTCTGCTTGGAAATAAACTCCGAGAGGATTTGACCAAACTGGATATAATTGATTATACCCCTGTAGAGGGCAATATTAAAGAAGTTTCGCCCGATATTGTTAAAAGTTTCAGCAGTGACCAAAAATATATGTATGAAATGTGCATTAGCATACAGTCTGGACGCATCTCACAAGCGTTAGCCACCAGAGCCCCAGGTGCCCTCTATCATGCAAGATGGCTAACACGAGCAAACAGGATCCTGCGCTTATATGTCTCTACACGGAATCCAGACAAAAACATCCAAGACCTAGTAAAAATTATAATGCTGGTTTACGCTCCAGGCTGGTTTTGGATAAAGTCTCATCCAAAGGCAAATGAAGGAGCATCTAATTTTTAGTATATCATGCACTTGCTTAAAGGCTTAGATAAAAAGCATCGGATGATTATGGAGCGTGTTCTCAGAAATAACGCCTATTTTCCCCACCCAGAAAATATCTTACTCTTAATGATAACAGACACAAGAAGAGAGGTCAGAGAGCTGGCTCTTCAGTACATCATTCGAGCAAGAACTAGGAGCACCAATGCGAGAAATTTTGAGCTGCCAAAAACACTGAACTTTGAAGCAGACGATTATCCTAACATGATCGACTGGGACAACGAAACCATCACCCCCTCCACCTATTTTACAGAATTTGACAAATGATGATCTTCTTAAAGTTCGAAATAAACCACTTCAGCTTATTCCTTTTCCCTGTCACAGCCAGCGAATAGAACATGCTGTAAATGTGGTAACAGAAGTATCACAAGATAGAATTGGTTATGAAAACAGGCATAAATTTATTTTGAATGTATTGGAGTCGAGAAAAAAGCTACCTGTGTTCCAATGGAAAGGCTAGTGGTGTCAGTAATTTACGATTTTAAATTTCTTAAGGTGAATATTTTGGTCTTAATATGCTTCAATTAGATTTCTTAAGGTGAATATTTTGATTTTAGTATGCTTCAATTGATTCTTTAAGTAATATACTTATATCATTATTTACTTTAATCTTTGTCATTTATCAGGTTTTTTAATTCAAAGAATTGGTTTCAATTTCATTTCAACTTAAAAAAAGGGGGGAGGGGCATATGCAACGGGTAGGGAGGGCGCATAGCGGTGTAATTACAGTATGCTGTTTAGGGGCCCAAAGGAAACTCCGAGCAGTGTGTAGAATAAGAATACAAAGTTTCGAACCCCCTAATATATATATATATATATATTGTTTATCTAATTCTTTATTGCCGTTTCTCTTGTTTCCAAGATTCGAGATAAGGCATGCACCATTAATTTATGACTCAGCATCGGGTCATTAATTATACGAACCATGAGAAGGTCGAGTTTTAAATAGCGATAATTAAACGAGTCTTTGTGAAAAGTTGAGGTGATATTTTTTTAAAAAGCATTTCCAGTTCCAGACGATTTAATTTACAGGGCATAATAAATTTTACGAAGTTAATTTAGAGGGGTACCATAACTCGCTCTATTTTCACCGACACGTGTCCTCAATTTCCTCTGAAAAGTCACATGATGAGGCGTAGATTATTTTTTAAAATTTATTTATTTTATCGTTTAAGAATTCCGCGATACAATAAACTTTTACAGCGGTTTTCTTCATGGATAATTGAATCTGAAATTACTTTCCACTTTTATATTTCAAGATAGGGCACCATAAGCCGATTCACAAACCATCCTAATCTACCTCTGGCTCTCTCTCTCTCTCTCTCTCTCTCTCTCTCTCTCTCTTTCTCTCTATCACCCTCTCTCTCGCTCGCTCTCTCAGTCGAATACAAGATAAAAAAACAAAGCGTTTCTCTCTCTCTCTACGAATAGGAATATCTGACACGCCCCAGATTTCACGAGGCAACCAATCACAGCCCTGTGGGCGGAGCCCAGGACCTCTGTTTGGCCGCTATGCAGCTATGCAGGCCTACGCGTTAAGCCCCGTCCAAAATTCACTGATAGTTAATAGGAAGCTCGCGAATCGTGTGTTCTGGGTTGGTCACAAGCCTCCTTTATAAAAGGGATCAGTTCATCTCAGAGCCTTAATTCGTATGTCTTTTTCGCTTAGTGCTTTTCAAATATACACTATGAGTCAGTTATCGCTCTACAATTCTCCGAATTTGTTTGAAGATCAAGATTTTTACGCATCTGCTGCGCTCCACCTTTTCAACGCGGTGGAACAGAGTGAATTTCTCTCAACGCAAGTTGTTTCAGAAATTTGTGACAGCGGGAACGAATTTCCCGCTAACGACTTAGAGATGTAAGTTTAATATGTGATTATACATATTGCAGTTCATTCAGTGTTAATTAACTTATAAGTGCCATAATAATTGTTTTGAAAAATAGTTTGTGTTTATTCTCGGTCTATATATAACGTTTCAACCGGTGTTAACTTATAAAAAGCCATAATAAAACGAAGTGAAAAATATTTTTAATTATGCTCTGTTTTCATCGTGATTATTTCGGTATATATATATATATATATATATATATATATATATATATATATATATATGGTGTGTTTTTATTTGCACATTTCTTGTACAGGCAGGATTTTAGAAATATTAAAAACTTACAATAGAAATTTTAAAAACTATTAAGATTTGTCTGCGGATTCGAGACCCGTTGCAGGCAGACGGAGCATAGCACACTCAGCTAATCTTACTTTTGAGCTGTAAATTAGCGTACTTGTTTTTAATTATTCTTTGAGATGTCTTAGACACCCAGCTAATCTTCCTTTTGAGCTGTAAATTAGTGCACTGGCTATTAATTATGCTGTTTCCTTCGTGGTTATTTCGGCATATATATATATATATATATATATATATATATGGTGGAGCTTTAATAATACTTTTCTCGATAATTTAAAGAGAGCACCGCAGTAGGATTTTTAAATTACCAAAACTTTTAAGAATTATCTGCTTTTTTATTATAATTTTTAAAATTTGTGGCATTTTCTCTTATTGTAGCCCTTTGATTAAACTAATTTAATTTTACTTAAGTTTATAGGACCAATGCGGAACTTGATCGTGTTGTAGCTACTTTTCGTTTTGATGAAAGGGGAATAAATGCTATGGATGCTTTACCCCACAACCAAACCAGCGATCTGAACACAGAGGTCGTGGTATTGGCTCACATCCGGTCCAACGAGTGCTAGGTCAACGGGGAACTAATATAAGTATTTTTGGGGTGTTAAGAACAAAACACATTGCATTTTCATTTAATTTATTAAATGGTAGAAAACATGTACAAAGCGGAACCAGTGTCCATTAAATAAGACTTAATGGCTACAAATAGGCCTTTACACAATATAGATATACACCTTTACACAATACAGCGGGTGCTAACATATGGGAACCTTTTTTTTTATCTGTCTGCATATCAACTTGTCATTCATTTCAGTGTTGCACAAATCGAATAATTTAAAAAAAATTATAAATCCCTTCCCACGTGACATGTGCATGAGAAATGAGAGGCCGTACATTCCGTACGTATTACTATAATATCCTTGAAAGCGATACGGGTTCCACACAATCTCAGGTACATGTATCTGTTCGATAAACTGCAAACCACAGAATCATTCCAGGGCTGAGCGCCGAGTGAGTCAAAATAGTACATTCTTTCCCTATTTTTAAAATAGATTGCAAACCAATGAATCCCCTCATCCCCCATAATATCGGTGTTAACGATAATCCTGTACGAATTTCTCGTAGTTGGCAACTTCAATATTTTATTCTTCGCAAACACCGATAAATTTGGATCGTGTGAATCGGTCACTTTTCATTACTCTCTGGAGTGTATTCACGTCCATTTTAAAAGTCTGTCACCATGTTCCTGAAACGATCAACTTCTATTAGTGCCTGTGATTCGAGGTAAACTAGCACACTTATAGACGCGTCTATAGGCTTGGCAAATTCCAACCTGACTGAGATGTTTCCACTCTGTTGTGGACTTAAGTGCGTATTTACACGAGCAGACAAGTCAGGTGTAATATCAAATGAATAAATGTTAAATTCTTTGACAAATTCTTTCTGCGTTACACCGAACCCAAGCTCGTCACATGCACCTGTATTATGAGCCAGACTACTATAAGTTCTCGCGCAGAGGGGGAACACAGCGTCTGATGAGTAATCAACAGTCATAGTCCCTCCCAAAGCGATGCCATTTACGTATAGAGTAATATTTTTAAGGCCGAAATTCCTGAATTTAAAGGCACTCTTTTTATATTTTCCATTCGTCGAGGCGTGATCCTGCATTCCAATTAATATCCTTTTAGGTAGAACTCCAAGGGCCACGTTTTCTAGTTGCTTCGAGGCCAACTCAGCGGGCACCGTGTATAGTTTGATCTGTACCATGTTAATTGGGTATTTTACTGTGGCGTGTATTAAGTCTTTCTCAATTTCTATTTGTTTTGGCGAACTTAATTTCACTCGGCGTAGACGCAAATACGCCTCCATGATGTGAATCACAACGGATTTCGCGCCCCATTCTTGATCAGACCCCAGATTTATGCAGATCTCAGGAATCGTGCGGGTAAGCCTCAACTTCATATCCACCCCGTTCATAAGCAGTTTCTCCTGGAATGTGAAATCTGTATGAAGAAGTCCAAAACATTCGTATATCTTTTTTTTAGAATTTTTAAATTTATCCTTTATACCATTTTCATCTTTAGTATGGTAATATCCCTCAGCGGTTAAAAAGGTGTCCTTCGCTTCTTTTGAAAAGTTGAGGACATTTTCCAGATAGGCTCGTAGGTGATAATACCCCGTTCCTGCCGAGTTGTTTACCTGATTTAAATACACCTGTCGTGAATAACTTTTTCATTATTATAATTCCTTATTTACTTTACTTTCTACTCTTTATTCAATTTCTCTTCTACCATTAATCATTCTCTTTACACGCTTTTCACTCGCTTTTCGTGTACTTTAAAAATAGGGTAGCATGGTTGAGTCGAAAACCGTTAACAATGCAAAGGGAGACTGCGGTTAATTATAATCTTCATTACACTTTTTACTACTTTATTATTGCCGAAACAGACTTAGTTAAACGGAGTAATGCGAGGGAAATTTAATTATAATACTTAAGCCGAGAGAGACACAAAAGAATAGCCTAAATTCACAATTACATTCTAACACTCAAAAAGACACCTTCGTAAACGCGTCGCTGCCCATTGACTGAAGGGCATTTCTACCAAGCCTCCGCGGGCCGACTCCTTGTGTTGCCAATTCGTATTTTATAATTTCAATAAACAAACCATTATTTATCTTAATTACATTTGTTAAACATCATTATACTCTCTATTAATTTCTTATAACCAAAACATTCTAATTAAATATAATTATAATATAAACAACCATAATTTATCGTAATTTCATTTATTTAATATTATTATCTTCTTTTAATTTCTTATAACCAAAACATTCTAATTTTTAATTAGACATCTACACACCTCACACTGGCTGAATATGGAGTGTAAAAAGTTGGTTTCAGGGTACGCTGAGTAACTATCATCGCAGTCCGTTCCATCAGAATGGACTATACGCAGTTTAGCGTACATGTGTATGCAGCTCAGGTCAAAAACGTAATGGCCTGAGCGGGGTATCACGAATTCTATAGGGGCACTCGGCGAACTAATTGTGTTTAATGGGTTAATTGTAATAAAGTCTCAATAGAGACCTGAGTGGGGGGCATATCAAAGAGGGACAGTTCCAATTTACAGCATTGTGAACTACACGGATGGATGAAACGCGCCATGACGAGTCAGAAATAGTGCCACCTCTCTCGACAACTAGTAATCAGCCTATGATTCGTAAGAGTAGTGTCCTCAGCTTATATCAGTTAAAAAAATGATCAGCCATAGGTTTCATACGCTTAGAGCACTTCTTTTTTGATTTCCTTTTAAGTTTAGTGCCACGTGATGGTATCCCCTTCTTCCTGGCAGATCTCTTCTTTCCGCCACCACGCTTTTTTTTCTTTGCATCTTTGATAATCTCGTCCCGTGTACGTTTTAAATGTTTTTTTAGAGCTTCTTTAGGTTTAGTTCCACCCATTATGTCTTCTGCCGCGTTAAAACCTGTTTGTAACGCCTTCCTCCTGAGGTACCTGGCACCCCTCTTCAACAGTGGGACAGCGGTGCGTAGTATGGATGAAAAAATGGATCCAAGCCCACTCTCACGCTGGTATCTCACTCCGCGAAAGACTGTGAATGGCCTTCGGGTTATTATAAACGGCGAAAGTGTAGTTTCACTGTTAAGCTCCCATCACCGAATGGGAAATTTTTTCGCTCAATCGTTCTTATATACAGTATATCGAGATGTTGTTTAATAAATTAGTCGCAACATTCACATAATGGGGTTGTCATATGTAATGCTCAAACTTTTCCCTCTGGTTGGGGATGTGTGCAATGCGCAGCAGGCGCGCCTGAGTGTCCCCAACACTTGGTGCTCTACGATATTGCTGTAAATATAGCACATGTCTGGAGGTGGAGAGCTTTCACCCAATTTTTCCATCTTCAATTGATACATTAAGCTGGACATGTCATGCTGTGCCTCGTGAAAGTTATCTCTTTGGAGAGCTGCGCTATATCGGCCCTCAGCCACAACTGTGAACAGCTCTTTTTCGTTAATATTTCTACTAAGCGTTGATTTTAACTTCAATGTACATGCAGGCGTGTCTATGTTAACGACTTCAAAAAGTAAATCGTTTGTCAGGTACGACTTTTCAAGACTTGTTTAACCCCGTCACAATGTCCATGGCTGAGTCATAATGCGCGATTCCTAGCGAAACATTTGTGCTATAGTACTGTTCCTCACCGAACAGGACTGATCGCAAAGTATTGTCTAAGGTTATGTCTAATTTTTCGCACTCATCGATTCTTTTAAGGATCAGACATATGATTTGCTCATTTTCAAGAGTTAAAAATTTGGAGACTAAATGGAGTTCACATAAACCCACCTCATACGAATCACGCTCCAATTCAATGGGTCCGTGGAGTTCTGTCACAGAGTTGGCGAGGGTGTTGTTAGGATGTACAGAGAGAGAAGAAGAGGACGGGAGTGTGACATAGAAGTGGCTAGGCGCTATGTTGTATACTAATTAAAGCTTCATTCTTGCAGCAGCTTTTATATAGGTGTTGAAGCTTTCTGTATAACGCAGCCATTTCACCTGGTACATTTTTCTCTTTCCTGAACCTTTGCTGACTAAAATTTTTAAAATTTTAAACACACTTTTTCCTAAATTAAATGTCACTTTCTGCAACTCCTCGCGGTAAAAGCCTCCAGCGATCTCTTCCCCATTCAAATCTTTAACGTAGTACATCATTATCTCACCTTTAGGTCTCATAGCATGAACTTTAAAAATCTCACGTGTCTATCCTTGCTCAAATCCCTTCGCGAATTTATTTCCCGAACCTGATAGCCTTACATAATCATTGATTTTGAAATGTGTAGACTGCGGTGGTGGTGCTGCATCCCTTCTTACCTCTGGCAGCGCACCATTTTCTAAAATTTCGTTAGATGTTGTGCCAATCGTACAGTGGTGTGAACGGTTGTATGATGATGCCAATGACCAGAAAACGTTTATATATCTGTATGTGTTTTTATGTGTAAAATAGCGATGCATGCGTTCCTTCATGGTACGTTGAACTCTTTCAGCTAAAGAGGCCTTATGTATAGAACTGCTAGTGTAGTAACTGATATTAAACTCTGTCAGCATGTTCTGCAAAGCGCGACCTATAAATTCTTTCCCCATATCCGTACAAAAATAGCCAGGAACCATTTCTTCTTTTAACATCAACGTTTTGGTCGCTTTAGCAACTGTTTCAGGCGATTTATTTTTCAGGGGAATTAGCCACAGATATCTAGAGAATACATCTATTATGAATAGGATGTAGCGGTATTCGTCATTATACACTGAATATCTTTGCATGTCTGTTAAATCCGTTTGCCAAATAGAGTCAATCGAATCCGCGGTTGTCTTGGCCATTTTAAACCTTTTTCTCACCGGTTTATGAAGTGTATAAGCATCCTGCTCCCGCAAAAACCGCTCAACATCTTTTTTCCCTACTCCGTAAACACTTCTGTACAGACTATTAACGCAATCATAGGAGGCGGGGTTAGAAATGTCATAATAGCGTTTACTTAATATGTTAGCCATTTGCGTATTTTAGAGACACGTGGATAAGGTTGGCCGTTTGTTCTCTTCTTTCTCTTCTTCAGAGACGCTGCCGGTGGGGGAGATGGCGTACTCAATTGTAACACATGCGAGACTTGATCCAGGTCTTTTAACCTATTCAGATTACCTATCAATGTTTTGGGGACATTTATTTGTTGTCGTCTTGCTTTAATATGCTTCCATCCTGTTGGTGAGGACCTGCCCACTTTCTCACCAGATCATGAACAATGTCAACGATGTTGGATCCTTGTACCCTTGTTTTTTCAATAATGACCTCGCCTGTATCGGCCCAATGTATGATGGGGTCCTCACTCAATAGATTATAAAGAATTAAGCCTTTATTCCTCAATGTGTGTGGGAGACTGTTTTTTAACACATGTTCGATGTGTTGTGTTCCCTTGTTCTTTGGTTGGTCATCTCTAACGTCGGGCTCACGTCCTGTGTCGCCATGCTCAGCGCTACTCGCGCTGTGCCCAATAACCACGGGGTGCTCTGTAGGATTCTTATAATCTTCGTACTCATGAAGAAATTTCTGCAAAGCCTCTTGGTTCAAGAACCTTTTCTCATCAGGTGACTTTTCACTGTTTAATAGGGCTAGCAACTCGTTTTCCATTCTTTTAAGCTTACTTTTACGAGGTTCTAGAGTCGTGTCTGGAATCTTTGAACTTTGCAATGAAGTATACACCTCGTGCGGAATCACAACCACCTTCTTCATTATATTAATCCAGTCAGTCAAGAGCCCAAAACTGAAAATAAGATAGGTAGGCATGATCCTCCTCTTTGTACAATAATTCGCTTTTTCTTACCCACAGTTTGACTTTTATGAGCAAGCGCTCGTATTATGTTCTTGTAACGACGTAAGCGATCCTTCTGAGAGGGTTTCATTGGCACATTACATTTTATAACATTAAGACAGATTTCACAGATGCAATTTAAAAAGTTGGAGTCGAATTTCTTAACAAACATCTGTTGCAGTGCCCGGGGCAATCGTTGATAGATTTTTATTAATTCACGCTATTTCTTCACCCGATTTGTCATTCTGGAATATACACCGTTTCAGGTTCGCTTGGGAATATATTCGTTCTTAGAAGCACCCTAAACGTGTTTCGCGGGTGAAGGTCACAAAGCAAATATCCATAACGCTGGTTTGTGGCTTCTTTATAAACCTCCAAAACTCCTTACGTTGATTCGGGAACATTTGATTGGCTAATACCCCAATTTGTGACACATCTCTACGTTGTGCGAATAAGACAAGATATTTTGTATTTAGTGACACATCGCGCATGTATCTATTTTTGAAAAATAGATTCTGGTTGATGAAGAATACGCTTATGTTAAGATGGTGGGAGAAACTGTAAATGTCTCGGCAAACGTTTTATCCATTTCCAACATGAGATCGTCAAATACAATAACTGTATCGTTGAACACTGACTGATACGTCGAATAGCACCATATTACTTTATGCACAAATTTTGAGAACATCTCCCCCTTATCTTTAATGATTTTAAGCATAAATACAGCTTTTCCACATCCTGTAGGGCCAGATATAATACATGTGGAGGGGCTTGTGAACCTGAATTTTTCTAAAGAGTCCATCTCTAACACGTCACACCCCTAAGTGGGTCATTTACAAAAGGTTGCAAATTTTGAGTGCTGCTCCTTATATTTTGTTTTCTTCTTCCACAGAACCGTGAATGACGACGATGTACAGCACCCCATCATCGATATCACAGACGAACCCAATGACCGCACAGCGACAGAACCCATCCCCGCTGACGAACCCTGACCAGCGACACTTGTAGCATGCGACAGTTCAAAGCGGAAGCATGATGAAGAACCCTCCACGTCAGGTATAAAGCGTGCCAGGATTGCTCCGGTTCTTAGACCTCCAGTAATAGAGCCCCAACCCTCTACGTCTTACGACACAACCCCACAATAGTACCTTCCTCAAATATGCCCCATTGTTCAGTTCCGGGTATTTCTTCCACAGCAGCTTCTCATAATGTGGAGGATGGTATAACATTCGAGTTGGTGCGCACCGTTACCCTCACCCCTGCCCTGACTAGAAATCGGTACGTGGTCAGGGTTGACCCTGGATCCCTGTATACCAACGGACTGCGACTCGTAGTTGAACGTATTGTGGAGTTTGCCCTTCAGAACCGCGACGAACGTGACGTCCGGCCGAGGTTATCCTTCAGGTTCGGGTCAGATGAGGGGGATGATTTTTGGGTGGTAATACCGTTCAGACGTTTGGCGGCTGTAGACCTAGAATATATCTTGGGCCGTATAATGCAAGCCTCTGAAAGTGGTACATCCTTCAATATGGACAACTTCATGATAGATATTGACAGAGTATTCCGGGTTGCGGGTCATAGTGCCACACCTTATACTCTTAATTTCAATTCTCCGGTTATTTACAGAAAGCATTTAAACGTCGATCGTGGTTGTGGTTTTATAGCAATAATCTTAGCTCATATGTTCACTGTGCTAAATACTTCGACGCAAAAAATTGTGCTGCCCACGGTTGTGCAGCGTGCCCGGAAAATGGCTTCAGATTGTAAGCTTGAGTTTGAGTGTAATATGGGTCCTGAAGAACTGAGAAGGGAGCAGGAAATGAATGCACGTATAGTCGTATTTGGAATGGATGATCGTCGTAGGACTGTGTATGTTTTTAAAAGCAGCGTGAGAGATCGTACAAGACCTACTTATTTTAGGATTGTCAGGAACATCGTATCTCCCCATCCGTAACATAAGGGCTCTACGCCAGTTATGATAAAAGTCGAAAATATGGAAGGCATCATGATTTGTGTAAGGGTTGTCTCGAGTTTGCTGATGATATGGTGAAACATTGTAAGGATTGCTACATGGTATGTGAGCAGTGTAAAAGCCCCAAATGTGAAAGTCGTGTAGTTGAAACCGAGAAGAGGGAATGTAATGTGTGTAGACGTACATTTTTCAATAATAAATGCTTTGAACTCCATAAATCAAATGGCACTTGCAGGAAAATGAGGATTTGTAAGTGCGGCATGTTTCACATGATGGATAATTGGGGGAATTTGAAACATAAATGTGATGAAATTCACTGTTCTACATGTCATGAAAAATATAAGGCGGATGGAGTGAAGCATGTATGTTATCTGAAAGATGCTAACCCTAAAAATAGCCCTTGTATAACTGTGTACTACGATATAGAAACTTACACGAACGCTGAAACCAAAGAGGTCATTCCACATTTACTCGTAAGTCAGACTATCTGTGATGAGTGCATGGAGATCGAGTGTAATGAGTGTCTCAAATGTGGAAAACGGACAAACGTTTTTAAAACGAATGCACACGGCAGCCCTGTGAAACTCTTTGTATCCTATATTGTCAAATTAGCGGACAAGTTAAAAAAAATGACTGTATATTCTTGCCCATAACGGGGCGAAATTTGACACACAGTTCCTTTATAAGGAGCTGCTTGAACACGAGTCGTCTGCGATATTTACAGGTGATCCCTTGAAAAGAGGTAACAAACTAATACAGATGCAGATAAGAGGTAATGTACAGTTTAAAGACACCCTGCTGTTCACACCTTGTAAATTAGCAAAGCTGGCCAAGGTCATGGGCGTAGCCGCTGAAGTTTCAAAAGGGTATTTCCCTTATACATTCCTCACTAACGAAACTTTGAATTACGTAGGACTACCTCCACCCAAACATTACTTTAACTACACCAACAAGAGTGATAGTAAGCGTGAAGATTTTGATCGCTACTACAACAGTTTTAATGAAGCTAGTCCATACAATATAGCCGATGAATGTGAACGTTATTGCGAGAATGATGGACGTGTACTTAGAGTATGCTTTCAAGCCTTTAGAAGGATGTACATAACCCGTTTCAAATGCGATTCGCTGCAAGTCGCGACCACGATCGCCTCTTTATGTTTTACAGTGTTCAAGAATAACTTCATGCCTAAAGACACCTTAGCAATCATTCACAGAAACAACCCCCGCAGTTATGGGCACAAGGCTATTTACTGGCTCATATACCTACAGCAACAGACTGGGGTATACATAAAACATGCTCGCAACACGGGTACCCGTTAAGGTCAATGGTCGTGTTTTTTTGGTTGACGGGCTAAGTGAGGATCCAGCCACTGATGAGAAGACTGTCTATTCCTTTAACGGCTGCTGGTAGCATGGATACCCCCGCGCTGAATGTGCCTTCACAGGGGACCTTTATGGAAGATCTCCCGCCGACAGCCTCGCATGGACCCGTAACCGTGATCAACTTATAGGCTCCCAGTTCACTCACAAAATCGTGTGGGAGCATGAGTATGATGCACGGATGGAAACAGATGCCCAGTACCGTGAAGAAATAAGGGCCATCAAACGTTCAATGGTGCTGGAGCTCCTCAAATGCGGTGACAGCTTGTTTGGAAGGCGCACAAACCCATTCAAGCTATACTTTCCGCCTACGGAGGGCGTGAAACTCCACTACTACGACTTCTGCTCTTTATATCCCTACGTGATGAAGAACAACCCGTATCCCGTAGGTGCGCCTGAAAAAATGGTGGTTCCCACGATACCAACCATCCAGGAGTTTTCAGCTAACTTGAATGAGCGCTACTTTGGACTCTCTTTCGTAGACGTGCTCCCCCTTCGCGATTTATGGATGCCGATCTTACCCGTCGTTATAGATCACAAGCTCATGTTTCCCCTGTGCGTGAAGTGCGCAGAAGAAACAACGGTGATTGTGACCATACAACCACCAGCGTAAGATCAGAGGTGTATATACAAGCCCTGAGCTGGCCCTAGCCGTTCGCCATGGGTATAGAATATTGAAGATACATGAGGTGTGGAGGTTTCAGAAGCTACCCAACCTTTTCACACCATATATAAACGCTTTTTGAAGGATAAAGTAGAAGCATCAGGATATCCGCGAGGGGTTGATACCGAAGATGAAAAAACGACTTATATTCAGCATTACCGTGCCCATGAAGGTATACAGCTTGACCGATCCCAAATTGTTAAGAATCCTGGCAAGCGCTTTAGTGCAAAGTTGTGCCTACACAGTCTTTGGGGAAAAATTGCACAGAATACCGGCAAAGGGAACGTCCATTTGGCACAAAGTTATAGTGAAGTCTGGGATTATGCCAACTCTCCCGATAAAGAGGTTATGGAGATCGTGAATGTAGGTAATACATACATAATAAAGTACAACATCACCGAAATGGCCAAAGATACCTCACGGGTTACAAACATACCTGTAGCCAGCTTCACAACGGCCTACACCCGCATCAAACTTTGGGGTCTACTGCACTCTCTTGGACGGAGGGTGTTGTACGCTGACACAGATAGCGTGATATTCACAGCGAAGGAGGTGAATACATGCCTGCTATTGGAGAATTCCTCGGAGAGCTAACTGATGAGATCAAGACGAGTATGGTGATGGTGCATACGAAGACTCGTTTGTATCAACAGGGCCAAAAACCTATGGGGTACGGGTGAGGGTAGGGGATGATACGAAGTATATCGTGAAGGCTAAGGGTATCACGCTTAACCAGGCAAACCGTCGAGTAGTTAACTTTGACTCTTTGAAGGATCTAGTGTGCTTGGAAGCTGAGGGAGACCAGCCACCCCAACTGACTGTGGGGACGCACAATTTTCGGGCGCAGAAACTGGAGTGTGTGAAGGAACTTAGGGGCACGAAGGTATGCCGTAACACCTATAGGAAGCGTTACCAGGTGCCTGGTACCTATGATACCGTACCCTTTGGTTACCTTAATCTTGATTATACTTATATATGTGTATTGTTAAGGATATATTTATTTATCACGTATATTTGCTTCAATTAAGGTTTCATTTTCTCCTTTGCGTGCGTGCGTGTGTGTGTGTACAGTAAAAAGCTAAGCTCCGCCCACTGTAAGATCGGTCACGTGAATCCTGCCACTACCTGAGCATATCTCTATCCCTGCATGCTCAGTTGACCTCTGCATACCCTTGAGCTCAGACGTGTATTCTCCCGCGTAGACGAAAAATATTAATGGCTACCTTTAATAATATTGCGTGTTCAACGTTTGTGAAGTGGTATTCGGCAAAGTGCCAAGATGTGGTGGATACTGTAAAAACCCCTATTCCCCCCTCCTTTAATACTTTTAAGGCTACATTGAGCCATGCGAAGGACCAAGATGTTCAAATACTCTACGGGTATTCTTGCGAGGGCATTGTAGGATTTCGTAGTACAAACGATGTATTGAAGTATGTTGTAGACCTAACCTTTATAAAAGCTCACATATACTACGAAGTAGAAGAAGCAACACGTTCAGAAGATAAGCAACGGTTATGGATAGTGAGTCTTGTTGATGAGTGTTATGACAAGCGATATTATGTCATGTTACATCATACCGACTATTCGTACCCTACGGTTGAGAATGTAAATCTTGTCATCATGGAGAATCTTAAGTATTTTTACCGCTATATTAATATATATCATGACGAGGTTTGTAGTGAAGTTGTGGCTGATGGGCTATGTGAGTTTTTAACAGACTTTAGAGATGAGTTTCTCTCAAATAGTGCACCGGATTGTGAAGATGTTTAATTTGTGGAAATGAACGTCTGGTGAGTGATAAAACATTAAAGCTGGTATTGCTTCATGTAGCGGAAAATTCTGTTTGTCCAGGGGCACAAGTGTTCGAACGAGCCTGTACACGCTTCAGCAGTTTATGGTGTGACTCGCTCCCCCCAGCGAGCCACCCACCCGTGTACCTCACCCCTCCGAAGCACACGAGTTCGAACAAACCTGTACACGTTTCATCAGCGTGACTCACTCCGCCCGTCGAGCCGATCTGTCCACTTCTGGCTCATAGTCATCTCAGAGCTTGAACCGACTGGACGTGCGAATACGATGGCACTTCCTTTGAGAAGTATTCTCAACGCCTCGTACGATGTCTCCATGACGAAGTCATTGCGTGTGTTTAGGCTTGAAACCGGCACCATTAACTCTGTACTTGAAACGATTTGCAGGCAAACAAACTCTGGTAAACGTAATGTTATTTATTTAAGTGTTGAGGAGAGGAATAGAGTCTTCGTGATAGTTGAGAAGTGGGGTGAGGACCGTTATAAAATATCTGCAGGTGTAGGTACAAGAAGAGAGCAGATTAGTGACACCCCCTCATGTGCCGTTGTTTGCACGTCGTGTATAAATAACGATCAGTCATGAATTGATATACAACTGATGTGGAAGAATGCATCTGATAATAACGTTCTTGTCCCTACGCGAAACCGTTTCATCCTCGACAAAATGTTGGAAATCGTCGGATTCCGCAAGCTAAAGCCTATATTAGACGCTCGTGTGAAGGATATGATTTATTTTGACACGGTTCTTGAATACGCATACACCGCTCTGCTCGACGGATTTATCGAATGTAGGAATGAACAAGGCGAGAATGGCCTAGAGCTAGATGCATATTTAAAGGGTTTAGATTCTTCGAAATATCCCGAATTTTGGTGCAAAGCACTTGAGCGGTACAGGGCAGAGCTTGCCTACACTGTTCACACTGAAGAGCTGGACCTCTATATAATGAATAGCTGTCGTTACGACTTGGAAGATTATTTCAATTGCCGCTATGCAGAGTGAAGAAGAGTTCACGATTGAAAAGCTCGGGAAGTTAAGAAAAAACCCTCGATTGGAAAGGAGTGTTTATAAACTTGTATTTAATAATGATGTTGTGGTTAACGATAACCTCTTTGTGCGTGCTTTAGATTGTATTCTAGCCGTGTTTAAAGATAACTTACCAACCGAATGTAAAGTGGGCACAAAAATAGTATTGAACGATATGAAAGCCACTTATGTCGAGTATAGGCATCCGTATAACTTGAACGGTGAAGTATTGCTTGAACGGTTTTACCGTGTAGTGCAAAGTAATAACGATGTGAATATAGACTCGATTACGTGTGAGTTTAGCGTTTTGCGCCGTAGAACATAAAGTATTTTGATGTATATTTAATTATTTAATTGTGTATATATATATATATTTCCTGTACTAATATGCAATTGATTATACGTTTCGTATATTGTAGTAATGCTTAGTTAAGAATATTAATTTCTGTTTAATTAAATAAGATAATGTTTAATGTAAATCAATTACTAATGATTATGAAATTACGAAAAAGTATGGTTGTTAGATTTAAATTGTTTAAAATGGGTAGAGTTGGTAGTCCTGGACAGAGGAACACAAGGAGCCGGACTACCCTCAGAACGGAGTCAGTCTTGGGGCAGGCGCGTTACGCGTAAGGTTGACGAAATGTAACGTAGAATTAATAAGTTGTGTGTGTCCCTCTCCGACCTAAATTATTATAATAGAAATTTCATACTCGCATACCCCTAACTTAACTAAACCATTTTCGAAATAATAAAACGTTCACAAGTGTTAAAAAAGAGTATTAATATACCCCCCCTTCCCCCTTGTTTTGTAACGGTTTCAGAGTCAGGTCGGCGCGGCTACCATGATATTTATACGATACGGCAAAAAGAGTGTAGAGAAACAAAGTGATAAATGAAATAAAGAGCCGATAGAGAATAATATAGAAATAGTAAAGTAGAAAGAAGCGTAAATAATGAAGAGAAAGTAAATAATAAAGCCGATCACTACATCTGGTGGCGAGCGGTGGTCTTACATCATATTTTGTGAGGCTTACCCACGTGACTTAGTATTTTGATTAAAATTCTTAAAACCCGGTATATTAGCAATAGCGTTAAAAATTTTATTTCGATTATTAAAATCTCTAAATGCAAAGTTATCCGTTTGCAGGCAAATTTCGATTTTCATTCCTTAAAATTTCATTGTAAATATAAATTCAAGATGGCGCATCGCCTTCGCATCCTGATAGCGTCCCTGACAAACTTCGCGCCTAAAAATTTAATTTTTTTTTTCTTTCTTTTCGTGAGAGTTCGTTGGATTCTGAAATGTTCGTTTGTTCATTCTGAAATGTTCGGTTGTTCCATCGGTTCCGTTATTTCGCAGTCTAGTGACTCAAAATTATTTTAGTCGTAGAGTCGGTAGAAAATTTGTCCGACTCAATATTGCGAGTCATTATTACGTTAAATTTCGTTCATTGGGTTGGAGAGGGCATAGTTTTGAAAATTATCGTGCTGCCTGAAGACTCAATTTTTCTTTTTTTTCGTCTCTTCCACTGTATGCCTGTTTCAGCTTACCTTTTTATTTTTGTTTAAAATTTTTGAAATTAGTAAATTGTGATATAATAATAGCGATTAATATAGAAAAAATTTGTACGTAAGTAAATTGTTAGTTTAAATACAGTGATACACTTTATATGGTCCTTTCAAAATGTTTTAGCGAAAATTTGTACCGATCAAAAACATTTCATGAACATGAGAAATTTTCTGGGTTTCATTAGCAGATTTTTATTATATTTCGATTGCCTGTATATAATAATAGGATTATTTTGTTTATATAGATTTACGGGCTTTTTGCTTCGCTCGCTTCGCGCTATATAGGTTAAGTTACAGTTAATTGACAGTCGAAAGGTAATCTTAAACATATTAAATTTGTCAGATTATAAGTCGCCGTATAGGATTGTGTTAAATTTCAAAATAAGCAGAATTCGTTTAACTGAAATAGAGAAATTGTGTTGTGAAATTTTTTGTTTTTTTTGGATTTTTTATATACTCATTAATTATATACTTACTTATTAACTTATACGTATTTATTAGTTATATATATAATTATATATATTTATATACTCATAAACTTTGGTAGGTAAGCTGATTATCTATTTTTTTCTCCTCTCTGTTCCTTTCGTTCATTTCACGACAATTCCGACATATTTGGTAAAATGGCTATTGTATTGTAAAGAGGGATTTCTTGTAGGCCTATCGTAAAATATTGTTCGGAGATTAACCGTTACTACGGTATATGTCTATTGAGTAGTAAATTTTTTATTATTTAACAAAATTTTAATTGGTTTAACATAAATAATATAGATTTTCTTTAATAAGCACAAATGTTATGCTTAAAATTCTAAATTGTTCTTTCCGCGCATAACATTGAATTTATAATATAGGCCTAAAAGTGCGCAGTAAATTTTATTTTTATTTTGACGGCCAATGTGAGTTACGGTACACATTTTACTAAATCTGGATATTATAATTTTTTTTGAATTACAGAAATTTGTGTAGAAATTCTTTTCATATCTTTTCTTTACGTTTTATAAATTCATTCAATAATCAATTTATTTGTATAGGTAGGCCGATTTTTATTTTTTTTCCAGTTCAATGACAATGGTAAAATTTTTAGTTCAAATTTAGATTGTATTCTAAAAAGGATGTTTTAATTTGATATTTTAATTTGGGTATTAGAAATAAAAATGTTTTTTTTAGTTCGAGCGTTTGCATAGAAAAATTACAAATTGTTAGGATATAATGCAGTTTCATTCGGTTAGGGATATTTGTATAGAGGTTCGCTTACAAACAAAGCGACCGCTCTTAATTATGCAGTGTTTGTTTTTGTTTACAGTAGGTGCGTGTATTTTTGAGTGCAATTATCTATTCTTATTTAGTATAATTATGCAAATTTGTAGTTTCACTTGGAAACGATAAATTACTGAGATTTTTGTGATTTGCAAACCATACTGGGGTTTCTGTTGAAGGAGAGAGTTGTATCTCAGATGTAATTTGCTAATTGCGAGTTCAATTCGTATGAAATTTGACGTTTCAAGTTGGAATTACTGTATTAAAATAATTTTTGGTAGTAATATTTAAATTTTTTTTACTTTTTAATAACTGTTTAGAAAATTATTATTGTTTAAACCTTCAGTCGGGGTTAACTATGCATTTGAAACATTGACTCAAGTGTACACTCGGAAATGGAGCCTTCTAGATAGCCAGTAACGTTTTTGTGGCGTCTGTGTGCTCCTCCTCAAAGCAAGAGGGTTCATGATTGTCAGAGAATGGATGACATGAAGTTTCTGGGGTTCATTTTTGTCTTTTGTATTTAGAGGTATTGAGGTGATTTCTGACGATAGTTTGAACAATAATATTCTTAAATTATACTAACAGTTACTATGTATGGGCGCTTTTATATTTATACTGTACAATTTTGTTTAGCGTTTTATGACTTTTTTTTATCTTCTCTGCTGTAACTGCCATAAGTGACCTTATTGGTAGCTAGATTTGATTAAATTTTTGCGAAATTTTGAGATGTGTAATTTTTTTTCTTTCCGTGAATTTGGCCAGAGCAAATGTGTAGTTAGTATTTCGAAGTGAACTGTCGAGAAAATTCGATAAATTAAATATGAAATGATAAGCAGTGCAGAAACACGTTTCGAATAAACTTTTTTTTCAAAATTTCAAAGGCTCAGTTTGGGGTCAACCAAGTTGAATCCGAGTTCCATCAAGTGAGTTTAGTCGACCGGATAGGTGATCGATCACCAATGAGAGAGAGAGAAGAGAAACCAAATGGCGCATGGACTTGGCGCAGGATGGTTTCGGAAGAGAAGAGAAGAGACAGAAGAGAGGAACCGAATGCGCATGCAGTTGGCGCAGGACAGTTTCGGAAGAGAAGAGAAATTTACGTGTGCAGGGTCTTGGCACACGAAAGTTTCGATCGAAGATGGTCTACTGGTATTTTTCGGGCAGTAGCTGGTCACGCTGCTCGAATGCTTCGCTAAATATGTGTCGCAGCATGCGGTAGACAAGCCACGAGAGCTTGAACGGGTGCCTACGACTGTACTGTCCATACAGACATACAGTAGGTTCGTTGGGAAACGGCCTACGGCGGAGTCATCGTTTGATTGTTGCCAGTAGAAGAGTCTTTCAGCTGGACGTAGGAAGAGCAGCGTTCACCGACAAAAGTGGAGATGAGACAAGGCGAGTTTCTTCATCGACTTCTAGAATTGCAAATTCCGTCCAATTCCAGCGCGTGGTCCCGCTTTCAGATATCTCCCCCCCTGATCCTTTTAGAATTGGACGTCTCTTTTTTTTTTTTTTCGCCATTGGAGAGAGAGCGGAACCATTATAGCGTGCTGCCCTGTTGCATGTTGATTGATGCAATCCCTTGCATTCTAGCGAAGTGAGCAGGAGAGCTGCGATTGAAAATTGAAATCCGTTGTCAGCGTGCGGAGTGTCATCTAAACAACGTCCAGCAAATTGATGTACTGAGTATTATGTAATAAAATTAAAAGTGAAAGGGTCCGATTATTGCCCATATTTGTTGTGTTTTTCGTGAAATAGTATGTCGCTCTTGGTCAGTATTTTATGTAAACTTTTTCTTATTTTTTTCTATGTTGCCCTGATAGTAACTGTATAACTATACAAATAATTGTTTCAAATGTAAAGCGATCGTTGATGAGAAATCGCGGGAATAGATTGTGAACTTGGATTTGTGTAGCCACTGTAAGAAAATTTTCTGTTATTTTTTTTGGCATGTATAGATTAGTTACAGGTTGTAATTTAATTATTAGAGTGAAATGTTATTTTATGCAAATGTGAAAATTATAAAGTTTTCGGTTTTTATATGATAAAAAATGTGTGGAATTTGTCAAATCTATTATTTCTTGTCTATTTCTAAACTTTGAATTTGTTAAAGAAAAAAAAAAAAAAAAAATTGCAAAATATATAAATTTGTTGAATAAAATTATGAAATTTGTTAAACGATATTAATAAGTTTTCTAATGAAAAACTTATTTTCAAGGGGGTGATGCGAGTGTAGTAATGCTTAGTTAAGAATATTAATTTCTGTTTAATTAAATAAGATAATGTTTAATGTAAATCAATTTACTAATGATTATGAAATTACGAAAAAGTATGGTTGTTAGATTTAAATTGTTTAAAATGGGTAGAGTTGGTAGTCCTGGACAGAGGAAGACAAAGAGCCGGACTACCCCAGAACGGAGTCAGTCTTGAGGCAGGCGCGTTACGCGTAATGACGAAATGTAACGTAGAATTAATAAGTTGTGTGTGCCCTCTCCGACCTAAAATTATAATAGAAATTTCATACTCGCATACCCCTAACTTAACTAAACCATTTTCGAAATAATAAACGTTCACAAGTGTTAAAAAAGAGTATTAATAACCCCCCCCCTTCCCCTTGTTTTGTAACGGTCTTTCAGAGTCAGGTCGGCGCGGCTACCATGATATTTATACGATACGGCAAAAAGAGTGTAGAGAAACAAAGTGATAAATGAAATAAAGAGCCGATAGAGAATAAATAGAGCAATAGTAAAGTAGAAAGAAGCGTAAATAATGAAGAGAAAGTAAATTAATAAAGCCGATCACTACAATATTATTATTTTCAATATATTTAATTATTTAATATAACCCGTAGAACAAAGTATTTTGATGTATATTTATTATTTATTTAATTATATATATATATATATATATTTCCTGTACTAATATGCAATTGATTATACGTTTCGTATATTATTATTTTCAATATGTTTAATTATTTAATATAACTGTATATATATATATATATATATATATATATATATATATTTCCTGTACTAATATATTGATGGTTATACTACAACGTTTTGTATATTATTGATTATATATTTCTCGTTCGTATTTCTTATGCTATTATTAATTTTGATCATATATATTCCATTGTATATTTATTTTGACATATTCATTGTTCGTATTTCTTATGCTATTATTATTTTTGATCATATATATTCCATTGTATATTTATTTTGATATATTCATCGTTCGTATTTCTTATGCTATTATTATTTTTGATCATATATATTCCACTGTATATTTATTGTCTATATATTTCGTGAAATTTAATCCATTAATTCGTCTAAATAAACAGTATGATGTAATGGTGTTTTATTTAATTTTTTTGGTTGTACACGACATTTAATTACAGCAAATGGATGCCTTCTAAAACGGATTTCTAAACCAACTGCCAAATATATCTGGATAGCACAATCTCACAACCATAATAATGTGCAACATTACCTTTGCAACATTGATCAACATTTTCAATTGCATTGCACTCTCTCCTTTTGCGTCCATACTACTCACTATTTAGCTAATAGTTGCACTATTTTGTCTAATACGTTTTTTGGGATCACCTGAAGATGAATCCAGGACAATTGCCCCCTGAGGACAATTGCCCCCCGAGGACAATTTCCCCCAAGGACAATTTCCCCGAGGACAATTACCCCCCGAGGACAAATAATTAAAAATGTATTAAATTTATTTTTAAAAAACAAAGTTTATTTAATTTTAAATTATTTATTTTACTTTTAAAAGCTCAGATTCTAAAATGTCCCTGTTTGCATAATCTTTACATACAGTCAGTATACGGCTAGAACAATCCTTGGACTTCTTCTTAGATGGTTCCTTATTAATGCCTGATGTGCTCTGTGTAATGAAAATCTCTTGAAGTGCTTGTTCTCGCTGAATGGTGGATATGAATTTCCAGATATTAGGGTGACAGCAGCCAGTACTTGCTAAAAAACTCCTATGCCAGCCCTCCACGGTGTTATTGGTTTTGGGGAGTTCTTCATTTGCTCTTCTATACATGCCCCAAACATCAATATCAAATAAAGGTTCGCGTCGTCTCCGTCGACAAGGTCTGCCGATATATGTGTCCTCAAAATAGTCTTGTATTGGAATAGTTTCAGGAGGCAGCATTTCGGACAATTTTTCAAAAGCTTTTTAAAGGTCGTGTGGTGGAACAAAGGCTAAGGCTGCAAGCATCCTCATTTTAAGAGAAAACTCATTGTCATTTTGATAGCGCTGCTGAAAACCTTGAGATTAAATTTTTCGATAAATGCTCTGGCTCAAATGAAAGTATTGATCATAGATTTTTCGAAATCTACTATGACACTCTTTGGAGCCAAATTTTGATCGAGATTTTTTAATTCTTGTAGTAAGGTTGTATATGTGGCTTGACTTTTATCGGGAAGCAGAGCATAGATTAAAGGAACTGAATGATCATTCAGAAAAGCATGAATGGTATACAGTTGAGCAAAAATCTGGGGGACAGTTTTGAACGTTCCATCAAGAGACCAATCAGATGCACTTGATAAATACTCTAGATTTTTGTGCGTGCCAAAAATTAAAATTCTTTTACCTGTGTTGCTGCCAGAGTCGTACAACAGAAAGTCTTGACCGTCCTGTGTCTTTTTATATCTATCTTCCAAAACAAGATCTTCGGCATTTAAAGGCAAAGTTGGTGGATTGCTTGCTTTGTGTCTATGGCGTCTTATGTTACGACGCAAATGATGAATGAGAGGTAATTTTGTAGCTGCTTCTTCACTTAAACCTAAAACCGCATCAGCAATAATTTGCTGAGATATTTCTTGAGAACCCGTTGCACGCACTTTTATTTGATGAACAGTTTTAGCAGCTTCATATTTATTAACATCGGGCGCATGGGTGTGATCATGAAGCCGACCAACAATTTCATTCTCTAAAACTTTAACTTTAGCTTTGCAAGCTGATTTGTATCTACGTTGCTCACACTCGTAAGAAATGACACCATTCGCCAAAACCTTCTGCTTAACGTATAAATAACCTTCAAACATTAATTTGTCTCTTCTTTTTCACTCTTAACAAACTCCATCTTAAGGGATCGCAGACTAGAGATAAAATGACAACTTACCTCAACGTAACTTAACAACTTTACTTATCCTTGAGGCGGGTATAAAATAATTGCCATATTTCGCCATATATTTTTTTTTTTTATTATCTATATTTTATTATCTATATATACAAAGTTTGGGATTTTGGTAATATATATATATATATATATATATATATATATATATATATATATTTCTATTTATTTATATTTATATATATTTATATTTATGGCGCTATTTCAAAATTTTTCGTTTTTTGGGGGGAAATTGTCCTCGGGGAAAATTGTCCTCCAGGGGCAATTGTCTCCGCGGGCAATTGTCCAGGGCCCCCAGCCTTCTTTATTTAGCTTTATAAGGCTAACTAGCGAAAATATCACGACCTAACCTAACCAATCGTCAAGGGCGTACAGTTGACCTAATGACTGGTTAGGTTAGGTCGTGATATTTTCGTTAGTTAGCCTTATAAGGCTAACTAAAGAAGGCCGGGAGCCCTGATCTTCAGGTTATCCGTTTTTTGCTTCATGTTCTCAATAATTTGTATTCATTTTAATTGGACAAATTATTTTTCCTTAAATTTGAAATACACGTTCCCTTTTAAAGTTAAGCTATTTTTAGTTTCAGCATTCCACCATTTAGGCTTAACAGACTTCGCCGATCTCTTTCTACTTAATGAAATATTACTGGATTCTAAATGTTTAAAATGATTATAAAAAGATTCCATGTGTCATTAATATCATCTCGTTGCAAATTCTCATCCCAATTATGGGTCGAAAGTTACAATTTTATGTGACAAAATTTAGTTCTTTTAAAATCCAAAATGTATTCCAAACTATCAGAATTATGAACATTAACTTTAATTTTAAAATGTTATTTGGCTATAATCACGAGTAGAGAAGTAGTCTCCTACAGAGATATCATCATTTAAGTCTAGGTCGGTATTAAAACTAAATCTAAGAAACAGGAATTTCTGGTGGAGTCCTGGACCATTTAAAAGTGAAATTTCGAGCAAACTCTCCTACAATGTACGACCAGAATTAGACTGTAAATGACCACCCTACTCCCTGCAAAGTAAATTAAAATCTCCCATAATTGTCGCATCACGTTCGCTACTTACATAAAAAATTAGGTCCTGAAGTCTATTATCAATATCTGAAATGGATGCCTGTATAGTAAGTATATAATTACTTTCTTTCGTGAGTTGTCTTTAATTTCAACGAACGTCACATTTAAATTATCATTTACTCATATTATCATCAATAAATATGTACAAAAAAGTAATTTATACATTTTCTGTGTACAGATGCATTGCTTTCTCTTTTCAGTGACCGCACATGGAGAGAGACACGCATCTGCAATACATTTAATGCTGAGGATTTAAACACTTTAGTATTGTCTATAAGGAATTCGGTCCATTTCAATTTGAAGCGGATAAAATGAGAGTTTAAAGCCGTAATCGAATCTCAGTTGGAAGTGAAATTCAATATACTGTAAATGAATCACTGAATCACTGAATCAGTCTATTAATACCGAATCATTTTGGTTTCCCAAAGAGGAGCATTTTCCCATCTGCAATTTATTTTTCATTTTACTAAAAACAGTAAAAGAGAAAGTGGAATAGAATATATCCATTTATAGATATGTGAAATTGTAAATGGAAATTAGCAGTGTGAATTAATAAAGAATATAATGCTTGAATTATGCCATATATAAAATATATATTATATGTATATATATGTAAAAACGAAGCTTGTGTAGAAGAGCGTTCCGCACAAGATGAGGAGGGAGAACGAGCAAATGAAAAATGAGGTACCTCCCACGAATCAAACCCGGGATCACCCAGTTGCCGGTCGGATATGTTAGCCACTACACCAAGGACCCCAATTAGTCATGCGAAGGTGCCCCCTCAGGGCATTTGATTCCGCCCGTATGTAGGAGAATTACGAGTACTGACTAAACTGGGTCCTTGGTGTGGTGGCTAACATAACCGACTGGCAATTGGATGATCCCGGGTTCGATTCCTGAGAGGCACCTCATTTTCTATTTGCTCGTTCTCCTCCTCATCTTGTGCGGAACGCTCTTCTACACAAGCGTCGTTCTTTACATTAATTAAGGGGTTCCAAAAACCCTTAGCCCCTCCCATTTGCAGCTTACATGTTTACTTATATCGAAATAGTTTTTAGTGATTATAAAAATATATAAAATTATTTATTGCAGGTATTAAAATTACTCTAGCTGATAAAGTGATAATATAATGGCTTCTTAATTAATTGGTGATTCGGAAAGGCAACGTGTGATAGATCGCATACGAGCAATAACATTTCGGGAAGCTCGTGATGCTGGAGCCACCTTTATAACACGTTCATGGGTTGCAAAAAGTTGCGAAGAAGTGAGGACTTCGTCAAAAGAAATTGGAATAAAACTTTGGATGAATGTGAAATGAATACAACCAAATTTGGGCGCCCAAATTTGCCACTCTCTCAGGAAACAAAGGACATCATTGAAAGCGGTACGCGTAAGCGGAAAAACAGCTGTGCTAAGCTTTCTAGAGAGATCGAAGTGTTGAGAGGAAAGATCGTTTGTGGTGAGATCATTCGATTGTACCGTCATAGGCAAGGTTTAAAGCCTTGGCATGAACTTCCAAAGCCAAGAAAAACTCAACTTAACATCGATGACAGAATGTGGTTTGCCCATTATCTTGAAGATTGGGATGTGGATGACTTCATGCATTTAGCTGTCTCCGATGAATTTTTTGTTTACGTAACACGTCGGCCTAACTACCAAAATGATGTAGTGTGGGCCACAACACCAGATGAAATCGATGACAATGAACATTATCGCGAATTATTAAAAAGTCCAGACTGTGTTGGTGTGTTTGTTTTGTTCACTGCAAAGAAGCTCGTGTGGGTGCTGAAGCCAAATGGTCAGAGTTGGGATGGACAGTATTTTCGTGATATTATTCTATCCCAGCATGTCATTCCTTTTCTAAGAAACCCAAACAATGTTATGGATGTCGATCAGGTCACACTTCTGCACGATAAGGCCCCCTGCTTTAAGGCATTAGCCACTCAACAGTTGTTGCGGAACCATGAGATCGATTTCTTTGGAAATGAAGAATGACCAGGAAATTCTCCTGACCTGAACGTCTGTGAACACATTGGATCAGTTATAAAGGATAAGGTTGAATGTCTCTTGTTTCAAGAACCTGAAGCAAATCGATTTTCGAAGGATACAATGACGCAACACATTGAAACTGTTTCAGCAAATTTGCGTAACTATCAAGATCTATTCACGTCACTTTTGACAAGCTACCCAAAGCGAATTCAGGCTGTCTTGGAAGCCAATGGCGGGAACACCAAGTTTTAATTGTTTCTCATTAAATACAGGATTAAATTCTCTTGTGTAAGGTATGTTTAGTTTTACTGTACCTCTAATGGTTTAGGCCATGGGCGGGGGGGCTAAGGTTTATTGAAGCCCCGTATACTGTGTTATATATATATATATATATATATATATATATATATATATATATATATATATATATATATATATAAATTATATTATATATATATATATATATATAGGAACAGCAAAACTAATCCGTATGCAAACATTTAAAATTCAAAGCTTTCAATATTTTCTAATCTCATCTTCAGTGCTAAAATCAGAAATATATATAATTAAAAACCAAATATGAAGTTAACATATTTACAGCAACATTGAATTTGTACGAGTCATTTGGTTTTGAAATATTTAGTTCTTTAAACATTGGAGAAGTGTGACTTTTTCTGTTTTCATTATTCGAGAGAATTCACAAGCATTTTTTATGAATGACTTCCAAAGGATATAAATAAAAACTAAAACGTATAAATTAAAAATAATGAAATATTGAAGATTTAAAATTTTTACATTTAACATTGTGAATTTTTAATTTTTAATTTTCAAATTTTCCAAAATTGCTTGAAAAACGTTTTACGCTACGCGTTCGCTTTTTATAACTGGATAGCAAATACACTACATTATCGGAACGCGCTGCTTTCCACAAAATATACACAAATGAAAATAAAAATAACAGTTCCCCCATTCCATTCTTCGCCAACGCCCGTCACTCGGTGGGTAACACAGTTTACCAATAAGCTAAGTGAAGACACTGAGGTCGGAGGTTCGACTCCCGATGATGCTTGTAATAATAATCCAGGATTTAGAGCAATGGGCCGCTTAGTTTGACCTGAACTCGTGCCAGTTCTGGCCTGTTTGACTTATTTCTTATGGTCTGAGCGCTTTGACACTTTTCTGTCCCTTCTAACTGATCATTATTGCATTCTGCATGTACTCCACAGTTAATACACTGTAAATGGTAGTAGACATTATGAAACGGCTTCTCGACACTTCCAAATGAAGTTATCTTCTGAAATGTATAAGTTAATTCTTTAATGTTTGCTCCCAGACGCATGAGCATTGTGGTTAAAACTACTGTATTTTGAAGTTGTGACGGAATCTATGCCTGTGACCCTGAGCCTAGCCTTAGACTTACGCCTCTTGATATACAGGAAGCCTACACTAGGTTCAGTCTCTAAGTTACACAGCCTACATCCGGAAAAGACTGATAAATTAGAAGAGGTCCAGGGTAGAGCAACCAAAATGAATCCAGAACTGAGAAGTAAAATATTTGAAGAAAAGGTAGCTGAACTAGATAGTATTCACTTGAAATGCGTCGATTTATGGGAGAACTAATTCGAGTATTTAAAACTGATGAATGGCTTTGATAATGAAAATTGTAGGAAGTTATTTGATAGGGATACAGAGTCAGTTACAAGAAGAAATGGATATAAATTGAGAGTAATGCTGTGAAGCAATTCTTTTCACATAAATACAGTATATACTTAAGCGCAAACTTCTTAAATTTTCACGCATTAGACATTTATTGTTAGACACTTCATTAAATATTTCATTAGACATTTCAACTGTTTTTCAACTGCTCAAAAAATTGAGACAATTTAAACATTTTAAATGACTAACTGAAGTATTTATCGAAATGTTTAATTAATGTGAAATGGTCTAACTCATTAGACATCTCAAAATTCAGAAAACTGGGACGATGAAAAGTTTAACGAAACGTCTACTTCTATTCAGAATGTACTGCAAATAACCCCTAAAAGAAGGGAACGAATGTTAAAATATGTATGTTCAAATTTTCAGTTGTTGTATCAGCGAAGTACCGCTGAAAATATGTTTTAACATTTTGAATAAACGAACCCTATTTTTCACATTTGTTTTTATAAGTAAACAAAGATAATTCAGAAGCTATATAGTTTAGTTTCGTTCAACAACCTTCCCCAAACCCTTTATTCATTCCCCAGCCCATAATTGAACATTCTTTGGTCGGGGAAATCAATACGGTTAATATCTAAACTATTTAGATGGAAAGCTGTACAAATATTCTTTACAATATAGCTCTGATCATTATTATCTTTTATTATTACACCTTTTACTATACGAAATCAATGGTAACAAAATGCATCCTATAATTGGTTCTCATTGGTATTGTAGGGAATGGTAACACAGAGAGCACTCAAAGTCACTCTTCTTTATGCTAACTGGATCAAAACTTCTTACATAGGCATGTGATGCTATCCGTGTAAGATTAACATTAGGAAGTCAGCTATAGTTAGAACAACCTCTAAGATATGGGAAAATAAGATGTACAGAACTATATGCACATTGTCGTTAGCATCATCTTCTTAAATGAAAACTCGAGGATAAAACGTTTTGAATATGAGTGTTTAAGAAATTTGCGGTATGGAGTTTCATATTTATAGGAGAATTTAACTGTATAATCAAAGTCAGACTGATCTACAAGCGTTTGTTTTGGATCACTAAGGAAATTTTTAAATTATGCAATTACACCAATATAAATAAAGGTTATACTGTAGCAAAGTCTTCTGATGACATACAACATACAGTAATCAAGCGTACCTAGCGCATTTCTCTATTTGATACGCAAAAGAATTCTGTTATTTGGACAGATAAACTAAAATATAGAATAAAATAAAAGGGAGCCAAACTTATTAGATATAGCGACGTTTCGACAGAAGAACGAGTGCTCATACCAAAGTTAGAAAATATTTTTTTCTGAATCTCGAAAGGGGCTGTCGTGTTTCTGTTGAAACTTAAAAACTTTTAAGAGCGATTGAATGCTCTTTATTGAGTTTATAGAATCTTAATATTTAATATTTGTACACAGATTTTAACTTAACTTTATAGAATGTTTTTTGTAACACTTCTGATACACTATTTCTTATTAGAAATTCAAATTGAAGAAATTACCATTACCATCTCAAAGAATCTCTCTTTATTGCCTTTAATTGAGTGCACATTTAAATATACAGTAAAACCCCTTTCAACTCAATACAACTCTGCCTGCACTGCAAATTAGAATTTGCTTCGCTTTAAGTGCCAGTTCCTTTGGGAATGGGACTCTCTCTCTCTCTCTCTCTCTCTCTCTCTCTCTCTCTCTCTCTCTCTCTCTCTCATCCATAAAATTTATACAGATTAATTATACTGCAACCATTATTTATTTTACTTGCATGCACTCCCTTTGCTTTGAGTGACTCCAACCATCCATCGGTTGGTAGTGATCGATTATTCTATTTGTGATGTATATAGAGAATTAATATCGAGTGGAGGCAAAACATTAATCAAAGTTCAGCACGATTTGAAAGCCTTTATGTCAATCAGTTTCCCAAAGCTCTGTTTCTCGCTTGTAGATTGGGGCTTCATAGAATGACTTAGAACTGCTCACACTACCGTAAACAGCTACATATGCTTTACACACAATATCTAATCGAAATGAACAAAACGTAATTATTCCATAAACCATTTTATATATTTATATATATATTGATGTCTGTTAAATTATATTTACATAAACTCATGCAAATTGACAATTCACTTATAGTTTATGTATCCGAAACAAAAAGACACGGTTTAAATATGAAAAGGAGAAAATGTATACGTGTGTAGTTCAGATAGTTTGCATATTTTTTGTAAATTGCATAAATCTAAATTTAAATCGTCGATAAAATTCAGCGAGAATTCATAATTAGTTAATTGGTTGGAAAAATAATCTACCATTTGGTCATAGAGCGACCCTTTTGCTTTTCATAACTGTGGTATGAATACACTGATATTTCTTTTTTTTTTAGTTTAGAAATTTTTCTGCGCTAATTTCTTCTTCGAAATTAACACTATTTTATATTTTAGATCTGAAGGAGAATTTAGAGAAAATATATTTTCAATGCGTTCATTGTGTATTTCAAGAACAAAAAAGTTTAGTCTGATTTGAGTTCATAGAAAAGGAAGTGAACCACTTGCAGTGTAGATTTGGCAAGTTACACCTTTATTAATATTTTACCAAAGGTAAATCAGCGACCGTTGCTCTGTGAGTAACATTGTCTCCCTGTAAGCGAAGTGAGAAAAAATACCGAGGTCGGTCGTTCGACTCCCGATAATAATAATAATTGGTCAGGAGGGCCAGAAACTGGCATAGCGCTCAGGCCAGATTAATGATGCCCATTATGCTAACTTCTGAATTATTATTACCAGTACCATGAGAAGCCGAACCCCAGAACTCGAAATTATAAGGTGTCGGGAATGTAGTCTTGTTTTTTATAAAAAAAATCATGTCATGAAAAGAAAAATTTTCAGAAATGATTCAGAATATTGAAACACTTCACAGTCACCTCTAAAGAATATATGTAATTAATGTTAACTACTAATTTTTTGCTGTTATCTGATACTAGACACCCACTTTACAAATTTAAAAATATTGCGGCTATGAGTAACTTCTCATGTTCTCTGGGGTTGTTGCTTTTGTGTTTTCTTGGGACATTTTAGAATTTGATTCCATAGTTTGTGAATCGAATGATAAATAGCCAAAAATATATACCAATGTTGAAAGAAAAGTTCTTGACACTCGCTAACAACTGGTTAGGACGTAGAAATGGTTGTTTGAACAAGATTTATGGCACTGTCATACAGCAAATATTGTAAAAAAGTTTTTTGAGCAACACTATATTGAAGGATTAGATTGGCCCTAAAATTCGCCAGATCTGAAGCCATTCGAAAGTTCTGGTCAGTTTTGAGGCAACGAATGCAACACTGAGACTAAAAAATAAATAAATAAATAAACGGAAAATAAAAATAAAAATTAAAAAAAATTAAAGGATTGTGGGAGGAGCATACAAATTTGTAAGGAAAAACTATCGGTTTTTAGCACAAGATCAAATGAATTGTTTCTAACCACTGTTATAAAAAAAAAATAAAAAAAAATTTATACTGGAAATCTGCCCGGGTTTTAGCACTCTACCCTTCTTGTTTAAGGTTCGATGTATATAAAAATAAATTGAAAAATAAAAGTTATTAGAGTAGCATACAAGTTTACCAAAGATTTAGCGTTCTACCCTTCTTATCTAAATCTGTTCTGAAGGAATTCAAAACAACAGGATCGAGTTGAAAAAGACCTTTGCTTATGTTGAAGTTATTTGTAAGTTGGATAATGGCAGACTCAAGAATATTTCTATTAACAATGTTGCTAGAGTGAAATAAAACTGAAGCATTATTCCAATCAGTACAGTGGGATAACTCTGACAAATGGACAAAAAGGGCACTGGACGACTGCCCTGTTCTAACGGAATATTGATGCTGTTTTATACGTGTGTGCAAATCCTTTCCCGTCTAACCTATGTAAAAGGAATCACATTGCTTACAACCAATTTTATAGATAATGCCTGAATTATTGGTAGGGCTATTTTTTACTATGATATTTTTCACAATATTGTTATATGAAAATACTACATTAATATCCAAAAGTTTAAGTACATTAGCAATGCCTAAAAAGCCCGGGAAAAATGGAAGTACTAAAATATTTTTTGACAAAGTACGAGTGTTATTATTCACACGATAGAAAGTTCGTTTTGCCTTATTGAGACAAGATTCCATAAACGCAGATGGATAACACAGATCACTTCCAAAACCGTTGATTTTTTCAAATTCGGCATAGATGTATTCCGGACTGGCGATCCTAAGGGCGTGGAGAAACATTGGAGAAAAAACGGCCTTCTTAGTGGGGGTACCATGTCCCGAGTAAAAGTGTACGTAGGACAAATTGTTTTTTTTTTTCCGATAGATACTAAACTTAAAACGTGGTCTTTCCCTATGTACACGCACATCCAAAAACGGGATTGAGTTGTCTTGTTCCACTTCTAAAGTAAACTCAATGGAGGGGACTTGATCATTTAACTGAAGGAGGAAGTTATCCAGGTCACGATTCATGGGCCAGATACACAAAATATCGTCGACGTACCGCAACCAAGGGATGCCAACCCCCAGGATTCTCGGAATGTAAGTAATTTCGAAAAACTCCATATAAATATTGGAGAGGAGGGGCGACAAGGGGTTGCCCATGGCCATCCCAAAAACTTGTTGATAATACTCGTTATTGAAAGTGAATTTACAGTCTTTGATGCAAAGCTTAATAAGTTCCAAAACAACGTGTGAAGGTAGTGGCAGGTCATACTTATGTAATTCTTGGGAGAGAAAGTCAAGCATATCGTCAATCGGCACTTTTGTAAGCAATGAACAAACGTGAAAACTGATTAGTATCTATCGGAAAAAAAAAACAATTTGTCCTACGTACACTTTTACTCGGGACATGACACCCCAACTAAGAAGGCCATTTTTTCTTCAATGTTTCTCCGCGCCCTTAGGATCGCCAGTCCGGAATACATCGATGCCGAATTAGAAAAAATCAACGGTATTGGAAGTGATCTGTGTTATCCATCTGCGTTTATGGAATCTTGTCTCAAGAAGGCAAAACGAACTTTCTATCGTGTGAATAATAACACTCGTACTTTGTCAAAAAATATTTTAGTACTTCCATTTTTCCCGGGCTTTTTAGGCATTGCTAATGTACTTAAACTTTTGGATATTAATGTAGTATTTTCATATAACAATATTGTGAAAAATATCATAGTAAAAAATAGCCCTACCAATAATTCAGGCATTATCTATAAAATTGGTTGTAAACAATGTGATTCCTTTTACATAGGTCAGACGGGAAAGGATTTGCACACACGTATAAAACAGCATCAATATTCCGTTAGAACAGGACAGTCGTCCAGTGCCCTTTTTGTCCATTTGTCAGAGTTATCCCACTGTATTGATTGGAATAATGTTTCAGTTTTATTTCACTCTAGCAACATTGTTAATAGAAATATTCTTGAGTCTGCCATTATCCAACTTACAAATAACTTCAACATAAGCAAAGGTCTTTTCAACTCAATCCTGTTGTTTTGAATTCCTTCAGAACAGCTTTAGATAAGAAGGGTAGAAAGCTAAATCTTTGGTAAACTTGTATGCTACTCTAATAACTTTTATTTTTCAATTTATTTTTATATACATCGAACCTTAAACAAGAAGGGTAGAATGCTAAAACCAGGGCAGATTTCCAGTATAAATTTTTTTTTTTTTTTTTTTTTTATAACATTGGTTAGAAACAATTCATTTGATCTTGTGCTAAAAATCAGTATTTTTTTTTTATAACATTGGTTGGAAACAATTCATTTGATCTTGTGCTAAAAATCGATAGTTTTTCCTTACAAATTTGTATGCTCCTCCCACAATCCTTTAATTTTTTTTAATTTTAATTTCTATTTTTCCGTTTATTGTATATATATATATTTTTTTTTTTCTGTAACCTATATATAGGCTGTAACTCTTTATGTACTTCAGTGTTCCTGAGGATGTCATTAGACGAAAGCGCTTGAGCACCATTCTGTGTTTCCTTTCCTTCGTGGTTTTATTCATCATAAATATTTTTCACCTGTTACTTTCGTGAAATAATTTTCATATATATATATATATATATATATATATATGAAAATTATTTCATGAAAGTAACACGTGAAAAATATTTCTATGCTCCTCCCACAATCCTTTAATGTTTAATTTTTATTTTTACCTCTCCGTTTATTGTATATATATATATATTTTTTTTTCTGTAACCTATATATAGGCTGTAACTCTTTATGTACTTCAGTGTTCCTGAGGATGTCATTAGACGAAAACGCTTGAGCACCATTCTGTGTTTCCTTTCCTTCGTGGTTTATTCACCATATATATATATATATATATATATATATATGTATGGAATTAACTCAGAATGGTTCCCTGAGGTTTTTTATGATACACACAGACCTTGCATGGAACAAGGAACTCTGGGAAAATTAAATCCACTATAGATCCTCTCCCAAAGCTTGATCCTATCTGCTTTGCAGATAGCTGGTGAGGGAAGCTATATTTTTGGGACCTCTTTGCGAGTGACCCGTTGCCCACGTCGGGCTAACATCATGAAAAATTAAAAAACCATAATGTTTGTCATTTACCATTACTTATTCAGACTATAGAGGATTTAATTTTCCCAGAAGAGTTCCTTGTTCCATGCACGGTCTGTGTGTATCATATATATATGATATTTGTAGATATTTGGAATATTCCGTACGACGATGGCACCAAGCCTCTCTCTTAAATTCTTGCCAACTTAACTGCCTGCTTTAATTAAATACTATTTCTAATAACTGTTATAATAATTTTTGTTTTCTGTACTTGTTAATTGTCTAATTTCATTTATATAGTTCTTATATATTCAATAATTCAGTAGCTTTTAGATTAAATTACCTATTGAAAAATCTTTAGAATGTTTTATTGTTTTTAAATTGCGTTGCCGATTGGGAATTTTTCGCTTGTGTATTTAACTCATTTATTTGGTAAATTCTGTCTGTTTCTCTCTTGCCCTTGAAAATGTGAATATATCACGAAAGCGCTCGGAATTCGTGTTTCTTTTTTCCTTTTTTCCTGTGGTTATTTGCTGCTTTGTATTTCTGAGAACCTCAGATGTGATATGTAACCCTGAACTCCGATTCTTTGTTAGTTCCAAATTGGTAGGTGATTGGATTGGTATTCTGTAGAAGTGAATTTATCCTCGCCACCGTTCTTTACAATTTAAACTTCGTTGCTCAGTAGTCTCTGTACACCATTCACTAATTATTTTTAATTTATATAGAGAAGATGATGATACGACTTTATATATATAAATAAAGGGTTGACACAAGTAAATAGAGATCTTCGGTTTTTTTTTCCATAGTTTTTGATTTGATAATAGAAGTCAATAAATAATAGCACATTTATTATTAAATTAATATATTTAAAATCGTGTTGCTTTCCTTTTTCTATTATGTAAAGCTGACACATGTTCTGGCATTCCATCGATGAACTTTGCCAATTATTCCTGAGCTCAATCATCGTCATGTCTATTTACTTTTGTCAACCCTATATACGAGTGTGTATATATATATATATATATATATATATTCTTAACTGAAAATAAATGTTTGCACGAGACAAAGTCTAAAATTTATCTTAGAGTTACAGAACAAAAATTATCTTTTAATCTTCACTCTAATAAACTTAAAAGAAAAATGAGTTGCGTCAATTTTTATTGAAGAGAAATGAAGCACAAATTTTACAGCGAGGAAGAGCGTTGCAGCTACTTTTTCAGCCCAAGAAATCCGTCGAAAATAACTGAAGAATTCGTCCTTTTAAATGCAGTAAAAAAGATGCTGTTTTAAAGTAAATTAAAACTCTCAGAGGCGGAGTTTGCGAGGTAATGAGAAATGATAGCGGGAAATGATTACTTCCGGTAGCGGTAAAGTAATTATTTGTTCATTCAATAAAAGTGTGTGGAAATGATTTCGATAAATAAAAGAAAAATTAAATTTGTTTATGTTAAAATTATTTTCCTAATAATTAATCGAAGGATGAAAAATTCTGATAAGCTTTATCAAGAGTGACATTCTTCAAAGATATATTGCTGAAATTAAATTGTTAAATTAATAAAAGTAAATTCTAATTTAGTATTTTAGACCGATGAGAGTTTTATACAATAGAAAGTTAATATAAAATTTATATAAAATTAATGTAGGAATATACGAAAAAATACATGACAGAATATTTCGAAAATTAATTGTTGATGACCGAATTCATTTTTAAATTTCAATTCATTCCTCTTGTATGGATTAAATGGGTTTATTTATTTGTTTTAATCTATGGCCAGAACATTAATATAGAGGTACTTCTACAGTATATACAGTAATACAAAAAAAATGTAACAGTTTTGGTTTCTGAAACCAAATTTACTTTTCAACCAAATTTAGGTCGGTTCAGCCGCCTTGATGGATGTAATTTTAGAAAATACATAAATACACTGTAATACAAAGCGTATAATTTGCCGCAAGTTTTTATACAGATATGGCTTTCTGCCTACAAAACACTGAAATCAGTGAAGTACAGTATATATAGAAGGATCCTAGCGTAGACAGACACTGCAGAAGCCGTGGAGCTGCAAGCCTTAGTGTTGAGGAGTCAAAGCCTCATTTACTGCTGTCATCATTATTCCATTCTATTCTATTCCAATCTATTCTATGCCTATTCTATTCCATTCTTTTCAACCTCTTCCCAAGTGGTAAGGGTGTCGTCCAGGTGAGTTCTAGCGAAGATTTTTCTGTCGACTTTGTGTTTCTTCGACAACAGTGGTCGTGCGACCCACCGATGAAGTCTTGATCGGTTTAGGGTTTATCGAATTAACAGGTGTTTTAGCGCTTGGCAAAGATGTACAGTGAGAATGGCCTTCTGTAGGTCATGCGAGAGCTACTTCACTCAAGGCATGATACCCGATGCTTTTTCCGTTATCTGCACCAAAATGATGCCTGAAATGTAAAGGAAACTAAACACAAAGGTGACTAATCACATTAAAATAATATCACTACCTTTATACTAGGAATGCTACCTTATACGGAATAAAATATGTAAGAAAAGCACTTTCGTTCAACAAATTTATGACGATACATAAATGGTTCACTTACTTTCATGTGACCTCCCTTTCACAACTGAGGTTTCTGTGTGCGATTATACACGAGTAAACTACGAGTATTTTCGAATGGTAGGATAGTGTTGCCAGATGTGCAAAAGTTTTGACTCATTTAGGTACAAAATATATTCTCCAGCCACAGCCATACAAATCAATTGCAATACATGCGTTTACTTTTATATATATACATATATACATGTATAGAAACGACGTAAGTATAGAGGAGCGTTCTGCACACGAGGAAGAGAAATAACGAACAAATGAAAAATGAGGTGAACCGCCGGGCGGTTCACTTCATTTTTCATTTGTTCGTTATTTCTCTTCCTCGTGTGCAGAACGCTCCTCTATACTTACGTCGTTTCTATACATTAATATACTGCGTGGTCATGGCAGTTAAATGTACATATATACATATATATATATATATCATACACACAGACCGTGCATGGAACAAGGAACTCTTCTGGGATAATTAAATCCACTATAGTCCGAATAAGTAATGGTAAATGACAAATACCATAGTTTTTCTTTTTCATGATGCAAGCACGACGTGGGCAACGGGTCTCTCGCAAAGAGGTCCCATAAATATAGCTTCCCTCACCAGCTATCTGCAAAGCAGACAGGATCCAGCTTTGGGACATGGATCTAGGGTTTAAAGCAGCCTAGCTCCACTACATTTAGAACCTCAATATAAGTAAAAGACTCGCTGCATTCACGTCGGATTGAATAAATCAAGGAAAAAGGGGTAACTATTATATTTTTAGCCAAAACCAAAACTTAAACCTCAACTGGCAGAATTGAGCGTCCACTTTTCAAGGCACATAACATGTCCGTTTCATGATGGGAATGAACTCAGAATGGTTCCATGAGTTTTTTATGATACACACAGACCGTGCATGGAACAAGGAACTCTTCTGGGATAATTAAATCCACTATAGTCCGAATAAGTAATGGTAAATGACAAATACCATAGTTTTTCTTTTTCATGATGCAAGCCCGACGTGGGCAACGGGTCTCTCGCAAAGAGGTTCCATAACTATAGCTTCTCTCACCAGCTATCTGCAAAGCAGACAGGATCCAGCTTTGGGACATGGAACTCCCAGAAGAGTTCCTTGTTCCATGCACGGTCTGTGTGTATCATAAAAAACTCAGGGAACCATTCTGAGTTCATTCCCATCATGAAACGGACATGTTATGTGCCTTGAAAAGTGGACGCTCAATTCTGCCAGTTAAGGTTTAAGTTTTGATTTTAGCTAAAAATATAATAGTTACCCCTTTTTCCTTGATTTATTCAATCCGACGTGAATGCACCGAGTCTTTTACTTATATTGAGGTTCTAAATGTAGTGGAGCTAGGCTGCTTTAAACCCTAGATCCATGTCCCAAAGCTGGATCCTGTCTGCTTTGCAGATAGCTGGTGAGGGAAGCTATATTTATGGGACCTCTTTGCGAGAGACCCGTTGCCCACGTCGGGCTTGCATCATGAAAAAGAAAAACTATGGTGTTTGTCATTTACCATTACTTATTCGGAATATAGTGGATTTAATTATCCCAGAAGAGTTCCTTGTTCCATGCACGGTCTGTGTGTATCATAAAAAACTCAGGGAACCATTCTGAGTTAATTCCCATATATATATATATATATTACTGTATATACGAGTATATATCTACATAATTTTGCGCATTTTAACTCGTAAGCGTACGGTATATATATTCAGTTCATCTCATAAATTAAGAGATATGCCTTGTAAGCATGCACCACCCAGCTATATAAAATAATAGGTTTCATATTAAATAAAACGGTTAGGTTTTACCGTATTTTAAAGCCATACATTATTTGCCGTTAGGGAAAATATTGGGCCATTACGGTGTTACGGTATAAGTTAGGATGCAATAAGTTTCGTATTTTGTAGTTGCTCTATAAAGAAAAAAAATAAAATTCTCTCAAAGACCGCAAATAAATATTCCCTTAATGCAAAGGATATTTTACTCCCAATAGCGAAAAATTTTAAAAATTGCGTAATAATCCAAAAAGGATCTAGCGGAAGAGTTAAAAGTTCTTGATGAGTCAGTGCTTTGCTCTGAATTCTTAATTACTAAAGGAAAAGTTAGAATAGTGAAGTGTGTATATGTGTGTATATATACTGTATGTATATATATATATATATATATATATATATATATATATATATAAAAGGAGGAGATTTTAGACACCAACTGACCAGGGAAGTACTCCAGGGGGGAATATTAGGTAGGAGACAGGGAGTGCTGGAACTCCCGTTTCTCCTGTCATTATCCTCCTCAGCTGATCTTTTTCTGTCTCATCTACCCTGTGAGCAGTCTAGCATGCTTTCAAACACGCACTTCTCCCTCTATTCCTCACTACACATACACGCATTTTACACACTGCACAATCTTTTCAAAATTTATATTAAAAAAAAAGAAAAATGTCATCATTGAGCCTTGGAGACCTTGTTTTTCGGTCTCTCCTTCTTCTGCGGAGGGGTCACTTTTGCGGGCGGTCGCCCTTAGCCCCTTCCTTCTTACAAAAAAAGAATATTAAAATTGTTAGTGTTCATGAAAACTTATAGTAAAATAAATAAATAAAATTATTGAAACTGTAAATCCAACAATAAAGCTAACACTAAAAATAAATAGAACTAAAAATATAACAACTCTACAATCCCTTCTTCTGAGCTGAAGAACTATTGTTTGAATGCACAGGTTCTGAATGTCATATGTATATAAGCTTTCGAAAGCGCATAAATGCACATTGTTATTGGTCGAATCCACTAGAATGAATTGAGAGATATTAATCGTATAGCAAGGGCTCTTCAATGTTCTCGAATAGACGAATTTATTGGGTTAACGAAGTCGGAGGATTGTTCCGAGACTCGGCGAAATTCCTTTATATTGAACAATACCAGTGGAAAGACAACGCATTATCGTTCACATATCGTGACGTCACAGTCAATGTATACATATTTATATATATTGTTGTCGAAAAGAGGACTCGAATTGAGTTAATATAATTTACATGACTCAATTCGAGAGTTTTTAGTACTGTTGTTTGGACATGTTTGTAACCGTGAGAGTGACTTGGTCTTAGAAGATTATGGAGAGTTTTATTTTTGAACCACTCTGCATGGAAAAACCATTAGATGCAAGCCACTTTCTCATATAAGAGTTCTAATCCTTTTGTATGATGTAGGTAATTATGGCAAATTTTATACAAGATCTCTAAAATAAAGTACACATAAAATTATAAATTTGCATTTTAAAGGTAAAAATTAATTACATTTTCAAATAAAAACTGTAAATAAAGGTTTACTGAAGAAATTAGATCCAAAGAATTATCGTGCATTATCGTTCATATCCACAATAGGTTAATAGGTTAAGAGTTAATAGGTTAAAGATTAAGAATTTAATAGATTAAAGTTGTTAATGGATTAAAACTCGCATTTAATATGAATACTTGAGTTCGCAGAACTCAAATAACCCAGAAACATAATGATGAATTTATGAGATCAACAAATATCAACTCTCAGTTCAACATCAAACGAATATCATCTATTTGTTCATAAATTCTTTATCATGGTGACAACATCACTTTACTTTAATTTTTATGAACAGTCGTATTAAATCACATAAGAGTGATTTACGACGCATGTTATATTAACTGAATATCATCAAATAAACCTTTCACATTAACAATTTAAGTTTCTAAAATTATATGAACCTGATTATATATATTATATATATATATATATATATATATATATATATATATATATAAGATACACCAGACAGTGCATGGAACAAGGAACTCTTCTGGGATAATTAAATCCACTATAGTCCGAATAAGTAATGGTAAATGACAAATACCATAGTTTTTCTTTTTCATGATGCTAGCCCGACGTGGGCAACGGGTCACTCGCAAAGAGGTCCCATAAATATAGCTTCCCTCACCAGCTGTCTGCAAAGCAGACAGGATCCAGCTTTGGGAAGCTGGATCCTGTCTGCTTTGCAGATAGCTGGTGAGGGAAGCTATATTTATGGGACCTCTTTGCGAGTGACCCGTTGCCCGCGTCGGGCTAGCATCATGAAAAAGAAAAACTATGGTATTTGTCATTTACCATTACTTATTCGGACTATAGTGGATTTAATTATCCCAGAAGATTCCTTGTTCCATGCACTGTCTGTGTGTATCATAAAAAACTCAGGGGACCATTCTGAGTTCATTCTCATATATATATATATATATATAATATATATTATATATATATGTGTGTGTGGTGTGTGTGTGTGTGTGTGATATTTGAATAAAACTATTATGGTGTGGTTTCGTCTTTGCTGTTTATGATGAAATGTGATACACAGCTAAAGAATAAACACATAAAAGGCTTTGAAAGAAAGAATGTCATTTGAAACACATTATGAATAATATATAAAACAAATTAATTCATTAATTAATTTATGATGAAATATAATACACAGCTAAAGAATAAACACATAAAAGGCTTTAAAAGAAAGAATGTCATTTGAAACACATTATGAATAATATATAAAACAAATTAATTCATTAATTCATTTAAAGAAATAAAAATTTCAGTCTTCCAGAAGAGTGGTTTCCTACTTTATACTTCGTCGCGACAGTGCATTATTTTACATCATATACGTATCAGTTTATACTGTAAATATGCATAGACTATTACGAGAATACATTTGAATTCAACCAAAGTTATTTTTATGTTTGACGGAAACCGGTTCTTTTTGATTAATAATTTATGACAAAGAAAAAGAATTTTTTTACAATTTTATAATTAAACGTCCAATTTTTATATATTTTAATTAACTTTGTAATAACCGCGACCTCATGTAAAGAAGATAATAATATCCGGTGTATTAATGACTTGTATCGGATACAGTACCAATTAATTTTCAACTAATATATATATATATATATATATATATATATATATATATATATATACACACAGTGTATATATATATATATAATTTATATGTGTATATATATATGTTTGTGTGTGTGTGTGTGTGTGTGTGTGGTGGTGTATGGTTAGCGTCGTTGACTACGAATCCATCGGCCCTGGGATCGAGACCCGGTGACGGCAGTGGCTCGCAGCAAAACCCAGCTGTTCATCCTTCCACACAATAAAAAAAATTAGTTGGTTGATAACTAGGTACCCTAGGTAGCATAGTAGTTAAGACGCTGGCCTGCTGGTGGGGCATTGTTTGGATTTCACGTTAAACGGTAGGTCTAAGGTGGAGTGACAAGCTTGACCTTCGTCAGAATGAACAATTCGGGCGGAAGCTAAACCAAGGTTATATATAGGCCTATATATACTGTATATATTACGAAAATAACCATGAAGGAAAAAGAAAACACAGAATGTTGCTCAAGTGCTTTCGTCCAATTATATCCTCAGGAACACTTCCTGAGGATATCATTAGACGAAAGCGGTTGACCACCATTCTGGGTTTTCTTTTACCGTCGTGGTTATTTTCATCATAAATATTATTCACGTGTTACTTTCGTGAAATAATTTTCATATATATATATATATATATATATATAAGTTATATATACAGGTGGGCGGAAAGTAGCTCCCTATTTTGGATTGGTAAAAAATACGTATATATCCATTTATTTCAGAAGAAAATAATATGAAAAGGTAGGCATACATGGTAGGTTTTCTCTAAATTCAATGTGGGCTCCAACTCTTTCCACCAGCTTCTGGAGCCGCCCAGGAATGGCGTCCACTGACTTTAGCAGGAACTCCGGCGGGATGGAGGACATGACTTCCGAATTCGGTCCTCCAGTTCTTCCAATGTCCTCGGTTTGTGCGGTAGACTTCTTCCTTTACCCACCCCCAAAGAAAGAAGTCGCACGGTGTCAAGTCGGGGCTCCTGGCTGGCCATTGATGTGGACCACGACGACCCATCCAACGCCCAGGGAAGTGGGCATCCAGCCACTCACGGACAACAAGAGCGAAGTGCTGAGCGGTACCTTGCTATGTTGCGAAACGAGGTCTGGCCGGTTTGTCAGCACATGGAGAACATCGACGATCTGATATTTATGCAAGATGGCGCCCCTCCGCACTTCGCTCTTGTTGTCCGTGAGTGGCTGGATGCCCACTTCCGTGGGCGTTGGATGGGTCGTCGTGGTCCACATCAATGGCCAGCCAGGAGCCCCGACTTGACACCGTGCGACTTCTTTCTTTGGGGGTGGGTAAAGGAAGAAGTCTACCGCACCAAACCGAGGTCATTGGAAGAACTGGAGGACCGAATTCGGGAAGTCATGTCCTCCATCCCGCCGGAGTTCCTGCTAAAGTCAGTGGACGCCATTCCTGGGCGGCTCCAGAAGCTGGTGGAAAGAGTTGGAGCTCACATTGAATTTTAGAGAAAACCTACCATGTATGCCTACCTTTTCATATTATTTCTTCTGAAATAAATGGATAATATACGTATTTTTTTACCAATCGAAAATAGGGAGCTACTTTCCTTCCACCCTGTATATATATATATATATATATATGGGATGAATTTCACAGTTAAACACGTGAAATGAATGAATTATGGAAACCGACAAGGAAAAAGAAAAAAATTATTCCAAGGCCTTTCGTGTATTCATCAATACACCTCGTCAGGGAATGACGTCATTCCCTGACGAGGTGAATTGATGAATACACGAAAGGACTTGGAATAATTTTTTCTTTTTCCTTGGAGATTTACACACACACACACCACACATATATACGCATCTCTGCATAAACGAGATACCAACTTTTTATATATATATATACACACACAAAAACGTTCCCCCGTCCTTCCATACAGGAAGAAGAGAACCCAAATAAAGGTCCAATGTTTTCGACATGCCTGAACACTCAGCGTTTGAAAGATTGGAGGATTGTTCCAGAGTTGACCGGTTGAGTAGATGAAAGTTGAAAATATCGATAAACCCTTCCGTTGGAGAGTTGGACAGGAAAGGAATGAGAATGTGTGGAAAGTCTGGTGCTGCGTGCTCTCCTTAAAGGAGGAGGCATGCAGTTAGAGAGTTCAGAAGAGTAGTGTCCGTTATAATAGCGACAGTAAAGAGAGAGGCAACAATGCAGCGAATGCAGCAAGTAAGAGGTGGGGAATTGGTGAGATGAAAAGCGTTTGATTCCACCCAGTCAAGTAGAGCTGTGTGGATTGAATCACCCTACACATAAGAAGCGTACTTCATACAGGGTAGACAGAGACAGCAACTGAGTCGGGATGAAGAAACTGCGCAGCCGATACACCACACCTACCCTCTTAGAAGCTGTTTTAGAAAGAGAATATATGTTATCTTTCCAGGAAAGATCACGAGAAAAGGAAACACCAAGAATGTTAAGAGAAGAGGAAGGATTGAGTTGTCTATTGTTGAAGTTAAGGTGATCGTCGTGTGGAAGATTGTGACGAGTAGACAGATAAAGGAACTGAGTTTTTGAGGCATTGAAAGCAACAAGATTTTATCTGCCCCAATCAAAAATAGCAGAAAGAGCAGAGGTTAGGTACATCATAGCTCAACATCACAGTTCTACAATCTGAACGAGTGCAAAACATCCGTAATCCGTTCACAGGCAAACAATTTATTTCTCAAATTTAATCATCTGATGAATTATAGTATGAAATAAATATAATATTCTTTGTTTAACTATAGTATTCATTTTGTTCAATATATACTTTAAGAAACTGAAGGGGTAACTATCGACTATATATAAATAACTGATTCATAGGTTCCCGGTCGACTAACAGATAAAAATGTGTGTATATATATATATATACTTTTCAACCTTTCAAATGTTCAGCGCGATGATTCCTCATTTCACAAAGGTCAAGCTTGTCGTCCCTCCTCTCGAGTTGGCCTAGTGAAGTAGTGAGTTGGTTTATTGTATTCTCCACCTCACATAGCCAGGTATGCTCTGCTCATCGTGGAGTGTTCTGAGCCAGGCGTCTAATCTTCTTTTGAAGATGTCCACTTCAACACCACTCATGTTTCTTAGGTCTTTGGGCAGCTGATTAAACAGTCTTGGTCCTTACACAAAAAAACTATTTTCTTTCAGGGTTAAGGATGTTCCCTCTCTAGCCTGTAATTTGGGAACACGACACAGTCTTCCTTTTCTATTTTCCACTGTTGTTTTGGGAGTTACAGGGTTCAGAGTAAGAGTAGGGACTAGTTTCTGCATTATTTTCCAAGTGTAAATAATGGTGTATCTTTCTCTCCTCCTTTTCAGTGAATATAGGTTTAATTCGCTTAACCTTTCCCAGTAGTTTAGTTCTTTGCACCCATTGATCTTGGCTGTGAAGCCTCTCTGAATCCCTTCTAATTGTCTAATGTCTTCTTTTTTATATGGGCATGTTAGGACCGGTCATTTGGGTATGATCAGTGTTTTCAGTAGAGTAATCATTATATTCCTATCCCTTCGTTTAAAGGTTCTCAGTAGCTGCCCAGTTACTCTCTTTGCTCTGTTTATTGCTATCTTATTTTGTGTTTCAAATTTCACATCACCACTCATTACAACCCCTAAATCTTTTGCTCTAGAATTTCTCTCAATTTCCTGTCCATTTGGGATATAATATTCCATGGATTTTAGGGCCTTTCTTTTTCTGTACCGTAACAGCTGAAATTTCTCAGTGTTAAACTTCATATTGTTCTCTTCCGTCCACTTGCAGATTCTGCTCATGTCTGTTTGTAGAGATCCTACATCTGATGGGGGTTTCTTATTTTTCTACTGATCTTTGTGTCATTGGCAAAGGATGTTACTGTGCTGTCTCTGGTAACGTCCTCATCAATGTCAGTTAGCATGATTATGAAGAGTAATGGAACTAATACTGTTCCTTGTGGTACTGAGCTGAGGACCTCTGATTCTGATGAAAATACTCCTTGTACTGTAACGACTTGCCGTCGCTCATTATATATCCATTTCCCTACTTTTCCTGTTATTCCCATATACTTCAGTTTATGTATTATGATTCCATGGTCACACTTGTCGAACGCTTCGGCAAAGTCTGTGTACATTACATCATAGTTTTCATTACTTCCCAGTGCATCAATAATGTTAGTGTAACGTTCCATTAGTTGTGATAGGCATGAGCTGCCTGACCGAAACCCATGTTGGTTATCATTTAATTTTTTCCGAGTTTCCAAAAAGTCACAGATTTTCTGTCTATCTATTCTTTCAAATATTTTAGTGAGATAAGATGTAAGCGACACTGGCCTATAGATTTTGGCCTCAGATCGATCTCCTCCTTTATATATTGGGACTATGTTCGCGCTCTTCAGGATACACGGTATTTCTCCCGTGTCTAGTGATCATCTCCATATCCAATATCGGGGCTCAGCGATTGCATTCTTACAGTTTTTGATCAGTGTGGCATTCCATTTGTCCAGTCCTGCCGCTGAGTGTGCTTTTAGTTTCCCTAGAGCTTGTGTAATATCATCTGTCGTAAAGTCGAAGTCCGTTATACTTTCCCCTTATAAATGCAAAAAACTTCACTTTTCTACGTGAAGGTCAAAATATGAAAATAAAGACCCCACTCTAATAGACAGAGTTTATTTCCACGACAGTTTCGATGCCCACTGGCATCCTCCTCGGGTGGATACAGAAAAACGAATAAACCAAAAACAAGAGGGAAAACAGTCCAGGGACCATTAAGAAATTCGCACCAAGGTTCGATCCCGTTCCCCCGCACTACGACACAAGAAGGGCATTTTATTAAAGGGTTCCGCTTATAAGTACATTCGCACAAATTAAAATTATCCACTTGTTCTATCCATACAGATTCTATTATTTTTCGTTTGACATAATTATTGCATTTATAAAGTAACTTACTTGATTCCCAATCTATAGCATGATCATTTTGGTTGGCGTGATAAAAAATTGCATTATCAGTATTACAACTTCTGAAGGCATATTTGTGTTCTTTAATACGGGTTTCAATATTTCTCCTACGTATACTAAATCACAACTTTTACAGGGAATGCTGTAGACACAGGCTTGTTCCTGTTTTGTAACGTTATTCCTAACCAGTTTACTTTTTACGGTGGACAAATATTTGAACGCCAAAGCAAACTTAAAATCTTTCGTCAACGGTTTTACTCTTTCTAAGCCGGCAATGTAAGGCAAACTCACATATTGTTTTTGGTTAACTGAAGGTTTCCGAGGGGCATAAAAAGATTTTCTGGCTTTAAAATACGCCTTTCTGATAAACCACTCAGGATATTTTAAATCCATAAAAATGTTCCAAATCTTTGAATTTTCCGGGTCCAGCAAATGTGGGCTACAAATCCTGAGTGCTCTTAGAAACATGGAAAAAATAACTGAGCTTTTAACCCCTTCATCATGATATGAAAAATAATGAATGTACGAATTACACTGATTAGGTTTTATATAGACTCGATTCCCAAAAGATTCCGGTTAGCTTTAGACAAGCTCAGAAAGAACGAAGCAATATTTATTTGTCACTAAAGCGGACAAAAGTAACACTGTGGTTATTTTCGACAAGTGTGATTATAAACAAAAAATGGAAGCGTTACTTAGTGATGAATTCACCTACACCAAAGTGAGATCGTCCCCCCTAAAGCGTCTTTCTGCTGAATTCAGCAAAACTATCAGGAATTTATTAAAAGATGTCCCGGCGAGTGACCCTAAAAGATTTCTACAGATTAACCCCAAACTCCCCCACATTTACGGCTTACCCAAAACCCATAAGATTAATATACTACTCCGTCCCATTATTTCACACAGGGGTTCCTTTAGTTACAGGTTATCTAAATTTCTTGCAGATAAATTGTCCCCATTAGTTGGTAAATTTTCAGGCTCGCACATCACTAATTCCTGTGACTTTATTAACAAAGTTATGTCCTTAGATTTAAAGCGGGGAAGAATGATCAGTTTGACGTTGAGTCCTTGTACTTAGTTTTTTAGATAGAAAATTGCCAACATGTAACGTAGAACTAGGCATGGCCACATCTGTATTTTTAGAACTGATAAAACTCTGTCACCAATAATGCCTTCTCCTTCGGTGAAGAATTTTATTTGCAACGTTTTGGTATGGGAATGGGGTCCCCTTTATCCCCAATACTGAGTACACTATACATGGAATATTATGAGTCGGAATTGTTGCAAACAATATGTTCCAGGAATCTAATTTGGTTTCGTTATGTAGATGATATTTTCTCATTTTGGCCTGACCACTGGAACAACTTTGACACTTTCTTTCAGTCATTAAATAATCTTGTTCCCTCTATTAAATTTAAATATGAATGGGAGGACGACAAACGAAAGCGGAAAGCCCAATTTCACGGTCTATAGAAAACCTACTCATTGTAATTCGTACATTCATTATTTTTCATATCATGATAAAGGGGTTAAAAGCTCAATTATTTCTTCTATGTTTCTAAGAGCACTCAGGATTTTAACCCACATTTGCTGGACCGGGAAAAATTCAAAGATTTGGAACATTTTTAAGGATTTAAAATATACTGAGTGGTTTATCAGAAAGGCGTATTTTAAAGCCAGAAAATCTTTTTATGCCCCTCGGAAACCTTCAATTAACCAAAAACAATATGTGAGTTTGCCTTACATTGCCGGCTTAGAAAGAGTAAAACCGTTGACGAAAGATTTTAAGTTTGCTTTGGCGTTCAAATATTCGTCCACCGTAAAGAGTAAATTGGTTAGAAATAACGTTACAAAACAGGAACAAGCCTGTGTCTACAGCATTCCCTGTAAAAGTTGTGATTTAGTATACGTAGGAGAAACTGGAAGAAATATTGAAACCCGTATTAAAGAACACAAATATGCCTTCAGAAGTTGTAGTACTAATAATGCAATTTTTTATCACGCCAACCAAAATGATCATGTTATAGATTGGGAATCAAGTAAGTTACTTTATAAATGCAATAATTATGTCAAACGAAAAATAAAAATAATAGAATCTGTATGGATAGAACAAGTGGATAATTTTAATTTGTGCGAATGTACTTATAAGCTGGACCCTCTAATGAGATTCTTGGTCAAAAAATCCCTTACGGTGTTGGGTGAACGGGTTCTAACCTAAGTGTGAATTTCTTAAAGATCTCTGGATTGTTTCCTTACTCGCATTTGGTTCATTCGTTTTTTTCGGTAAAATGTAAATGGAATAATAAACGTAAATGTAAATGGAATAATAAACGTAAATGTAAATGTAATAATGGAAGTAATAAATGTGGAAATAAATGTAAATGCGATAAATGTAATAATAAAGGTAATAAAATAAATGTAATAAGAAGTGTAAAGGTAATAATAATAATAATAAATGTTAAAAAAAGTAAATGCAATAATAAATGCAGTAATTATGTGAAAATAATAGAATCTGTATGTATAGAACAAGAAGATAGTTTTAACTTGTGCGAATGTACTTATAAGCGGGACCCTTTAATAAAATGCCCTTCTGGTGTTGTGGGAACGGGATCGAACCTAGGTGCGAATTTCTTAATGTTCCCTGGACTGTTTTCCCTCTTGTTTTTGGTTCATTCGTTTTTCTGTATCCACCCGAAGAGGATGCCAGTGGGCATCGAAACTGTTGTGGAAATAAACTCTGTCTATTAGAGTGGGTTTTTATTATCATATTTCCCCTTGTAGTTCTTCTTCAAAGAACGCGTTTCTATCGCACATCAGTTTGTCAGTTGTTGGGATACTGAAAGATGAATCGTACTGAGCTCTTAATATTTGAGATACTTCTGTTAGATCACCAGATAAAACACTGTTCTCGTTTTTCAGTGGTCCGATAGTCGCATGGTTTTTCGACTTCCTTTTTTACAAAATTATAGAAGTACTGTGAGTTAACCTTTATCGCTTCTATAGCGTCGTCTTCTTCTTTTTCTGTATGCTTCTCAATTAGTTCCTGTATGACGTCATCGATACGCTGCATTTTATCATTTAATATTTTCCTGATGTTGTTACCTTTACAGTTACTTAATTTTGCAGTTACTCTTTTTCTCTTTCGGAACAATGACCTCTTTTGTCTCTCGAACCTGCTTCTCTTTCTTCTTTGTTGTATTTTTGGAACATGCCTTTCCACAATTTCCAGCGTCTTCTCCTCTAAAGTCATTAGTATCGCTTCCGTTGTTTTGGCCTCGAAGATGGCTTTCCAAACTATTATTTCCATGCTGGATGCAACATCTTCCCAGTTTATAGCTTTGGAATGAAAATTAAAAATTTTGAATTTGCTTCTTTTTGTTGTTCGTGTTCTTTCCTTTTATATTGCTTATTTCAATAATGTTGTGGTCCGATATTATAGTTGGGGCTATTTCTACATTATCAACTAGGTTGCTGTTGTTTGCGAACACCAAATCTTGGCAGTGTTTTTTGTTGTGTTTTCTGTTATTTCTTGTGTTAACATAAATTCATCAGCCAGAACTAGTAGTATTTTTACCTGCTCCCGGTCTTCCCGTGTGTCCCCTTTGTCCTGGTGTATACATATATTTTTTCCTATCCTTTTATATTTCATGAGTGGAAAATTAAAATCACCACAGAGAAAAATATTTGGAGTTGGGGAGTGTAGATCTTTTACCCAGTTTCTTACCTCTGTAATGGAATCAGAGAATTTTGATGGAGTGTTCATGGGTCTGTACATTACAATTAGTACCATATTTAATTTTTCAACTTTTGCTGCTACACATTCTACGTAGCTGTTTGAAGTACTTATAGTCATTTCTGCCATATGCCTTTCGCGTGTGTAAATAACACATCCTCCTTTACGTCTCACTGTTCTGTTGGCTCGGAGGAAGTTATAGGTTTCAATTTGTATTTCTTTTTTATCAATACAAAACTCACAGTTTTCACAGTTCACCTGGCAGTCCTTTAGATCGGTTTCCGTGAGGCATGCAAAATCTGCTCCAGTTTCTTGCACGAGTCCTTTCAGGTATAAAACTTTGTCCGGGGAATGATTTCATTTAAGGCCTTGAATGTTGCTAGGATTTTTTTTTTTCTCTATCATTTTCACATACATTCGATTCGTTTTCCAATGGTGGTGCCGGTTTCGTTGTCTCGTGATCCTCCGAGAATTTGCCTCTCTTTATCTTTGTCGGTACCTGTTGTCCCGATAATGCATGAAGTGTTTTTGTACGTGCCTCCTGTCCGGCTCTCGGATTCCTATATTTGTCAGCTGACTTTGCATTTGTTGGATGGTATTTAGCAGCTGAATTGTGTTGGCTACGTCTAAAAAATTGGTAGCCCTCTTTGATGTTCGTTTTTCCTGTTCACCTCTTGCGTTCCTTCGAGGGTGGTGGTAACAGCATTTTTGTCCGTATTTGCACCTCCTATATCTTGCATAGGTGTTGCAGACAGTAATGTGGTGGAACTTGTACTTTTTTCAAATTTGCAATATCCTCTTGTATAATGTGTGTTACATAGTGTGGGATGTGGATAGACACATTGCCCATCCCGATATCTGCAGTACCCTTTTGCGTAGTATTTACAAACGGTATTTTCTACGCTTCTACTTCTTGTTATCTGGTTATCTTCTATGTTCTTAATTTTGATATTATCATTATTTTTCTTTGGCTGTTTATTCCCTACTTTTTTATTTTTTATCTTTTTATCATTTTCTTCGTTGGGCAGTTTTACTACCTCGCAACTTTTACCTGTCTCTTTTCTTTCATCTATGTCTTCATAGGGTGTACCATTTTTGGGTCATTTTCAAAAAGTCAAGGTCCAGGAGTCTAATGTTGTGCCAAATGATGTCCTAAACACGAATTTAACAAGCATTTTCTAATCCAACAAATTTTGAATCCCCCCCCACCCCCCTTGAAATTTTGCCCATCCCCTTTTCCTAAAAACCCCATATATCTAAAAACTATCAACTTTATCGAAAAATGTTATAGAATAAAAATGATTTAGAATCAAACGTTCTATTAGAAAAGTTCATTAAGATAGAAATTTACGTAATTTTGAAAATTTCATTTTCTTTTGTCCAATAGCACCTTATTGTATTAATATAAAATAAGGTGCTTAAGTTACATTATTATGAGTATATTGTGAGTATAATCCAAATTTAAAAATCCTTTTTTACATTGAATTTTAATAAACAAGCATTGTTTTTACTCTTATTGTTTCTTTTCAGACTGCTTTATTTGAAAATAAAAAAAAAAATGAGTCAAACAGCTATAAAACAGCATGACTTTATTCTTGGTCGCTTGCAGGCTGATATTATGAGTTCATCTAAATTGTTTTACCATCCAATAAAGATGTTCTAAGCCATTTTATTTATTTACGGAGAATGCAGTATAAGGGTCCAAAAGTTACAAAAGATTCTACTGTAATGAAGTTCTACAGAAGCTACTAATAATATGGCAAAAAGCATGCATTCCTACTATAGATATTAGTAAAAACCTAAAGGCAGGAAGATGCTGTTAAATCTAGAAGAAATGCATAATAATTTAATCAAGCACAAAAAAAGAGCAAGCTTTGAAAATGAACTCTCTAATTTCATAAAAAAATTGGATTCCCTTTTTGACATCTCTTCTCAAAATGCCGTTGAATTAATCCAAAAAGACCGCATGAGAACTGAGCCTCAGAAAGCATAGATATTGCATTCTTAGAAGATCAAAGAACAAAACGAGAAACATGTTTAGGTTTGCTAGATGCAGATTATGCATCAAAAGTACAGCGCAAGTACATTAGATTAGAGAAAGAGAAGAAACGCAAAGAGAAACATAAATCAGTGAAGCAAGTGAGTGCTACAGCCAGAACATCAGAGACCCTTCTTTCTAGCACGACCAGTTCTGAGACAGACAGCTATGAAGAGTTTCCGACAGAACTACAGCAGGACCTTCAAATGCTTCCAGCCCCAAAAATATTCTTGCCTCGCCATTGGTTTCCTCCACTGCAGACAGACTTAATCTCTCTATTGGACAAGGGACTGTTTTTGCTGCTGCAGTAGCCATTAGGTGTGGCAAGGATATTGAAAAACTGTCTCTCTCCAGGACCACATCTGCAAGAGCCGCTCGAAAGACAAGAAAACGAAAATATGAAACTTGCATCAAGGATTTACTCCTCCTGATCACTGCCTAGTACATTGGGATAGCAAGCTGCTTACTAAATCATGTTCAGAACAAGAAGACCGCCTTGCAATACTTGTTACTGGATACCCAAATGTAGAAAAACTTTTATCAGTTTCTATAATAGATGATTCCACTGGATTGTCTCAAGCCACTTCTGTATTTCAAAGTATTGAAAAAATGGAACTTGAAGCAAAATGTCTTTGGAGTATCATTTGATACCACTGCATCCATTCAGGATGGATGAAAGGTTCCTGTAAGTTACTTGAAGAACTTTTGCAAAAGAAATTGATTTGGTTAGCATGCCGCCATCATGTGGCTGAAAGAGTTTTGTGTGCTGTGTATGAAACCATTTTTGGCCCAAGTAAATCTCCCGAGTTTGAGTTATTCAAAGAATTTCGCGAGTCTAAATGGAAGAAAATTAATATGAAATCTACATACAATGTTCTTGATGTTAAATCAAGGTATCAAAGAGGCCTAAAGGAAGAATGTGTAGAATTTATGACCCAATGTTTAAGAAAATCTGACTGCTTTCCATGTGATGACTATAAGGAAGTTGCTGAAACAACTTTAATGCTTTTAGGAGAGGTTTCCAGAGAAAACAGTCATTGGCAGAAACCTGGTGCAATGCACCGTGCCAGGTGGATGGCAATGATTTTGTATACCAATAAAATGTATGCTTTTGCCCACCAAGCATCATATGATGAATCATTGATTAAGAAATTAAGGGAGAATGTGTCTATTTAATGCATTAATTTATGGAAAATACTGGCTTTTATGTTCTAATTCACTAGATAGTCCAGCTAATGATCTGAAGTTTTATCATGATTTGGTGAATTACAAGAAGGAAGATAGGGAAGTTGCAAATGCTGCTTTGAAATCTTTTGCCAATCATTACTGGTATTTGACGGAGGAAGGGGTCCCTTTGAGTTTCTTTGGATCGCTAAGTAATGATGAAAAAGATAAGATCGCAAAATCCTTAAACAAATATCCAGTTCCAGAAAATTATGTATGTGGGCAACCTGTTTTCCCCATTTTAAAGGAAGACACAAAGCTTCATCAGCTAGTAGGTCCAATTTCATGGCATTTATTTCAATGCTGTTGGTCAAAACCAGACTCATGGATAAAGAAACCAGCATCAACATGGGAAGAGGTCGATGACTACAACAAACTAAAAACATTCTTTCATCTATTAGAGTAGTCAATGATACCGCTGAAAGAGGAATCAAGCTGGTTCAAGACTTTCATGACAAATGTCAAAATGAAGAAGAATTTCAAGGTCTTTTGCAAATTGTGGAAGAGAATAGAAGACTAATTCCTGATCCTAGTAAAGAGACTCTTAAAAGAATGAAACTCAGTAAAGAATAGTTCATTAACAGATAGATTAGGTATTTTTATTTGCAGAGATTGTTTTAATTTAGAAGAGGCTGATTTTTTTTTGTTATTAAATATACCATAAATTGTCTTTTCTTATTTTTATGTTTAAAAAGCTCTTATATCAATGATTTCTAATTAGGAAACTTGTTTCTTTTTATTTTTTTGAGGAAAGTGTTGAATAAAGGAAAAAAAACGATGGGACCTCACAACTATAGATAAAGTGTTAATTTTTAGCTTTATTTTATATATATATAGTTTTGAGGTTGTCATCACTTTGTATAGGCTAGTTATAATAAAAACTAATTATGATTTGCATTATAACTAGCAAATACAAAGCCCATCGCCGCGAAGCTGCATTGGGGTGATGCTTCAAAGGTGGCGGTAACACCTTATTTAAGAAGAAGGCACTGCAAGCAAAAAAATTTTAATTTAAATTTTTAAAAAATAAATGAAAATTTTCAAAATTAAGTAAATTTCTATTTTGATGAACTTTACTAATAGAACTTTTGATTCTAAATCATTTTTATTCTATAACATTTTTCGATAAAGTTGATAGTGTTTGAGATATATGGGTTTTTTAGGAAAAGGGGATGCGCAAAATTTCAAGGGGGGGTGGGGGGATTCAAAATTTGTCGGATTAGAAAATGCCTGTAAAATTCGTGTTTAGGACATCATTTGGCACAACATTAGACTCCTGGACCTTGACTTTTTGAAAATGACCCAAAAATGGTACACCCTAATGTCTTCATTCTGTATTATATTGTTATTCATTATTATATTGTTATTCATTATTTCGTCTTCTCTCTCATCCACCCGAATTTTCATTGGGACATTTCCAGACACTTCTTTCCCCATTTTTCCCTCCTTTTCTGTAACTCTCGAATTCGCTTTCTCTATTTCTTTAAATACCGCAAAGGAGTTTACAGTCTGTGAACATGCGTCAGACAGAAATTTGACTCCTGCGATCTGTTTAGCGTTCGAGACGAGGGATATTTTCCTATCATCCCAATTCATGCAGAAAAAGTCGTACAATTTTTTACAGGAATCGCATCGTATTGCTGCCTTTTCAGTTGTTTCCAGATTACACAAATTGCAGATTAAGTGAGAATTTGAACCCATGGTCATGCTATTCATTAATTATCGTAAAAAGAAATACACACACAAATTATTTATTTATTTATTTTATTTTTTCCCCTTCTCTTTTCTTTCCTTTCGATGGTCGCGAAGGTTTTCTGACCTTTCTCCTGGCTTGTTTCAAAATTTCTCGAATGCCAACCGTATTACGGTTTAAATATATACGTTAAACTGGTGATAATTTATGTAAACTGTATTGCACTTTCTTCCTTGTAATGAATTTCATCTTATAATTTATATGCACGGATTCACTGATACTTTATACACTTTCGGGTCTAAACAAATATAAACCGCAGAGTAGTTTATTCCCTTATTTTTTGGGTGTTAATAATTCATATATATATATATATATATATATATATATATATATATATATGTGACCTAGTTTTAGCCGTTTAAGGTGATAATGATTTGATTGTATGCTAATGATTAATTGATGCAATGACTGATTGTTTATTAATGATAGGCTGGGTTAATAATTTATGATGTAAAGTATCACCAATTGAAAGTGGCTAATGGAGTAGGCCCACCATACTATTGGAAGCGACCGGAATGGCAGCGAGGGTCACCAGCTTGGATTACACCCAAGCAAATTAATATTAAGGTTATAAAAGACATCTTATAGTTTTGTATTTTATTATGAAAATAAAGCCGTTATTTATTCACTGTGGTATAACAAAGAATTGACAGTAATTAATTGATAGTTTTACGTTATGCTTATGACATAGACTTAGCTAATAAGATGAAATGTTAATAGCTTAATTGACACGTAATAAGTAATATACTCATTGATGGTATGTAAATGGCATGCAACATAGAACATTGAATGGGCCTAGTAAATGATATAAAGAATGCACGTGCGTTTGGTACATTGAATGGAAAACATGACACTCTGATTAAGTAGGCTAGATGATTGAATGGGCCTAGTAATGACAGAATGCGCGTACGTTTTGGTACACTGAATAGAATACGCGTTTCGGTACACTGAATAGAGTAAGTGGTTATTTGATTAAGTAGGCGACTTAATTGCATGGATGAACATAAAACAACTGAATGGGCCTAATAATAATGGATTGATGACGTGCGTTATGGGATAGGCCTAATGATAGTTGAGGGAATATACACTGTAAATGAATTAGGCCTGCAGTAAGAGAAATTAAGTTATCACATAAACATATAAATGAACACAATAACACACAATGATACGCGAAGTTACGGTTTTCGGAATCACACTTGACTTGGGAAAATAGGCATATTACGTCTTTTAACGAGAGTCAATTGGAACGTTTAATTACTCACTTTGGGAGTATAGTCTACCGTTCGGCGGTAGGCTAATGTAGGCTTCATGTGATTTACTTAGAGAAGATGTACTTTTCTTTACGGGACGATGAAACCGCTGTTGAAGGAGTGTCGAAGAGGAACCTATTACCGTAGGCTCGAGTTGTCGTTGTCCGTTAAGCCTCTCGAGATGATGGAGATGCTTGATGTAGGCTTCGTAAAACGTAGGCCTGAGGTGATGTTACTTCTCGAGGTGCAGGATAGCCTGCTTCTGCAGGTGGTCTGTAGAAGGTCTTACTTGATGATAAATCGTAGGCCTTGAAGGAAGCAGCAGGCCGCTCCTCCGGCGGGAAGCCGGAGGGCGGTTGACGTGATGAGATCTGCTCGAGGAGGTGGAAAGCGAGTGTGTGAGTGAGAATGAGTGTGAGTGGAAGCTCGCTTTCATACGTAGTTCTTGTGATGTAGGACTTCGCGCCAAATCTTAAGACGCCTTGCCCGCGCGTCGTTTTGTTGTTAAGGGCTCGCTTTTGGCGGCCTTTGGAAGAAAAACAAACGCTTCATTGTTTTCTGATTCCTTGCCCACGTGTGCCTTCGAAGACTGTTTGATGAACGCATGGAAAGAAGAATTTGTCTGTCTACGTGTTGGTCTATTTCTTGTCGATCCGCTACATATATATATAAAATGCGAACCCACAGGGAAAAAGAAAAATGATTCCAAGCCCTTTCGTATATTCAGAAGTACACCTCGTCAGGGAATGACGTCAGTCCCTGACGAGGTGTACTTCTGAATACACGAAAGGCCTTGGAATCATTTTTCTTTTTCCCTGCGGATTTGCGTCATTCTTTCATTTCACATGTTTAATTATGAAATTCATCACATATATATATATATATATATATATATACAGGGCGTCCCAAAATAATGTATACACACTTTAAATAATTATAAAGGCAGTGTTTATTAAAATACATTTCATTTTCAAAATGTAATAGAATCTACAGACATTATTTAATTGTTTTGTCAACGCCTGTTTTCAAACTGACGTCCGTTCTGGTCCAGGCACTGCTGATAACGCGAAGCAATGGAATCGCAAACATCACGAAACATTTCGTTTGGTATTTGTGTGCATTCTCGTTCAATGGCTGCTCTCAATTCAGCGACTGTTGCAGGTTTTATAGCGTAGACTTTGTCTTTTAAGTATCCCCATAAAAAAAAGTCTAGTGGTGTGAGGTCTGGTGAACGCGGAGGATATTCTACGAAACCCCTTCGTCCAATCCACATCCACATCGTGCCAAGTACCACTCGCAATACTCCACTCTTCGGTCCGGATCATCTTCATTAATAGCATGGACTAATCTTGGAATGTAACTTTTCCATTGACAGCGCTTCAAGATGCGTTGGACAGACGATTCTGAAATTCCTACCTCACGACTCGCTTGCCGCACAGATTTTCTTGGACTTTGGTGATACGTTTCCAGTACTCTTTCTTGCTTTGTGGGGCTTGTCGATGTCCGTGGTCTTCCGGAACGCTTCTTGTGGACATTCTGAACAGTTCCATCGGCTTCAAACTTATCTCTAATTCGAGTGATGGTAAGTCGCGTTGGTGGATCTGTTTGAAACTCCCTCCTAATCTGTCTTTGCACTTCAACTGCGTTTTCACACTTCCAGTAGCATTTTAGAATGAATTTCCTTTGTTCAAAGCTTAGTCTGACTGCCATTATTAATTCTAATGGGTTTAACTTGGAAAGAAAGAAACATCAATTGAGCTATCAGCTGTTAAAGTGTGTATACATTTTTTTTGGACGCCCTGTATATATATGAGAGAGATAGAGAGAAGGAAACCAATACAGTTTCGGCTCCTTGCAAGCCCTTGTCGATTGGTAATTAGCAATCGACAGGGGCTCGCGAGGAGCCGAAACTGTATTGGTATTAAGAAATAAAAATTTATGTCTTCCTGAAGAGTGGTTTCCCTCTTCATAATTTGTCGCGACAGTGCGTTATTTTACATTATATATATATATATATATATATATATATATATATATATATATATACAAATTTCAATAAAATAGAAAGCAACATTTAAGAAGTTAATGAGCTTCCTCACAAAGGAATATACTGTCACCTAATTAGTTTAACTGTGAGGACACTGAGGTTAGGGTTTCCATTCCCGATGGTGCTGGTAATAATGATACAGAAATTATTACGATGGTCCGCATTAGTTGAGCTGAGCGCTGTGCCAGTTTCTGGCCCTCTTTACTAATTATAATTAGTAAAAAGGGCCAGAAACTTCCACAGTGCTCATTATTATTAATTAGTTTGGGTTGAAGGCAAAAAACTCTACGGAGGATGCAGATATTATATTAAGTGAGGAACTATAAAAATTTTAAAAATAAAAAAAATCAATTGCAGTTTTCCTAAACCCGCCTCAAGCTTTCGACTGTACAGAACATTCAACCATAACTCAAAATTTATGGAGCAAGGGGGCATGTCATTAGACATGCAAATCCTGTTTAAACAAAAGAACACAGTATGTTAATATGCCACGGAGTACCACAAGGTTCGATATTGGTGCCTTTTCTGTATCTATGCTATGTAAATGGCCTCAATAATGTCCCAGTATAACCAGTATCCTATATGCAAATAATACAACACTCCTCATATCTGATAACAACTAAACTAATCTGCATAAAACAACAAACGTGCACGAATCTCATCCATATTTAATTATTTACAACTATAGTTGATAAATTCAAATAAATTACTTTTAATTAAATCTGTCGAAAACATATAAGTTAATATAAGGTAATATAAATTTAAATGTATACATACTGTATATACAGGGTGTCTCAAAAGTCCCTATGCACCTATACATATACAGGGCTATTTAAAATGATTCACCTGATTTCAAATGAGAATATTTTTTAATGTTACAAATACAGAGTGATTTGTGATACATCAACCAAAAGAAAAACTGTCTAAATTTTGTCTCTCACCTCATAAATGCTCTATGTGACTTCCCCTAGTTACACGAGCAACGTCGACACGATAGTCGAATTCCTCCCATACTCGCTCCAGCATGTCCGTTGTCACTGACTCTACGGCAGTAACAATGCGAGTTCGGAGCTCATCCAAAGATGAGGGCAACGGTGGCACGTACACAGTATCCTTAACGTACCCCCAAAGGAAGAAGTCGCACGGTGCAAACTCACGCTGCACTGTGACTACCGATTTACAGCTCGAAAACTGCAACACACAAAACGCCTTCTGCTGTGCGGACGTCATTTTCACACTGACTGTTTGTTGCTAGGCTAGGCCACAGCGTGACTTTGGAGCCCTCTCGCGGTGATCTTCTAAAACTTGGAGATTTCCTCTTTCATGTGGTGTATGCCCAGTTGATGCACGGTTGATAAGTACGGAAGTATTCTCAGTTGAAATCGGATGAATAACTTTGAATAGCCCTGTATATTCTCTGAATAATACTTTTCGTATTATTCAAAGATTATATAATGTATATGTAGGTGCACAGGGACTTTTGAGACACCCTGTGTAAATACTGTGCTAAACAGAGTATTGGAGATGAAAGTATGAGGTGTAATTTTGAAAGAAAAACTAATATTCCAAATAAAATGTTAAAACTTACTTATATATATTACATATATTGAAACACTACATTCTAAAATATACATATAATAAATGCTGAAATATAATATTGCTGAATCTATATTATACTCCCACACACCTTTACATCCTTCATAACATACAGTAGCAATTTTTAGAAATTCAAGCCAATATTTTATCTAGCCCTAAAATTCAGCATAAAAGAACTTATCAGAATAATAATAGCAGGTGCTAAAACCAACTGAGGACACCCAATTAAGAATTATGTTCAAATCCTTAAGATTACTTTAGCTAAATGACCCGCATGAACTTAATATCTGTTCACATATTCCTAAAATATTTTAGAAGGGAATTCCTGCGTTATATACTTTACATAATCATGCAAACCATATAAAGTAACCATGTAGGCTATCCAACGAAATGAAGTTACAATGGCTACTATTTCTCAAAACCAAACTTTATATTTCAAATATCGTTGAAATTCCCCTCATACAAAGGAGCTGATATTAGGACCAATCTAGAAATAAATTTAAAAGCGAACGCTTCTTCTGGGAAATTTTCGTACCCGAGAAAACGTAATACCGAGTGATCACCCCCAAAAAAGTGTACCCCCCCAAAAAAAAAATTATTAAAAGTTATTTATGGGAACACCATTTTTTTTATTATTATTACCCTGTATTAGATGGATACTTGCTACTTTTCCCCTCACTTCTATCTTCATATTGTATTTCATTAATTTCTCATAAAATCTTTAAAGAAACTCCATTTAATTAAGGTTTAAAATGCTGCTTTCTGTAACTTAAGAATACTTTCAAGACAAATTTTTTAATGATGACAATGACCTAATAACTTTAAGTTCAAACTAGCTATAAGTAAATAATAGTAGTGTATATTACACTATTACGAGTGGAAATTATATTAGGATCTTTTCCGTTTGGGGGCTAGCAGCGAATTTTAATGAAAATCGGTATACTAATGTAGTTTTGGTCACTGATTTCAAAAATAACTTTCTTTTTTTTGGAGAAATGAAAAACAAACATGTTAGAGCACCTAAAATAATTATAATTAATGTGTTTTTAACGAAAATATTATGACTCAACCTAACCAGTCGTCAAGGGCGTACAGTTGACCTAACTGCGCATTCAATTGGCCTAACCTGGCACTCAACTGACCTAACTGGGCATTCAATTGACCTAACTGGGCATTAATTCTTGATTTTTTTCTGCTACTTTTACAGATCTGCTGGAATCCTTCAAAAAACGTATTCTTCGTAAAGTTGCACTTTTTACCGTTTGACCGACGCTTTTGGCAACGAAAGAACAGGGTATTTTTATCAATGGAACCCACTTTCCCACACTTAGAGCACTTTTTCATAAAGAATAGCAGTTTGTGACTCTGGCTAAATTTAACACAATCCTCTGTAACTAGTTTAAGCTAGTTAAAACACATATTAATTATTTAAAGTGCTCTAACATGTTTGTTTTTCATTTCTCCAAAAAAAAGAAAGTTATTTTTGAAATCAGCGACCAAAACTACATTAGTATATGGATTTTCATTAAAATTCGCTGCTAGCCCCCAAACGGAAAAGATCCTTATATTGTACCGATTCATCGATTTGTTGTACCTGGTATTCCATACATTAAAAGTTAAAACCAAGCTCACCCTCTCGTCTATTGTTAATTTCGCAGCCATCCCCTACCTAAAAGAAAAAAAATAATATATTATAATCAACACTGAAAAGTCCTGTGATGCGCGACTTTTGCGCCACCCTGTATATATATATACACACACACACCTTTGGTTAGCTTCCGCCTGAATTGTTCATTCTGACGAAGGTCAAGCTTTTTACTCCACCTTATATATATATATATATATATATATATATATATATATATATATATGTGTATGTGTGTGTGTGTGCACGCACGCGTAGACAACTGGGCAAAAGTATGGTCGAGTGTGTGCTAATTCACAGATGTAGTATGGTAGGTATTTTTGTGAGGTAACACTTCGGTACCTCAGAACATTAAAAAATGTATTTAAAAATATGTAAATATTTTTACTGTTGGAAAAAAGACGTTCGTCCTGATTTGGTTAAGTTGCGCTAGATTATGTT
>JAJOZX010003022.1:237500-410000 GCA_023014485.1 Bathynomus jamesi
CATATTTCCCACCCAAATAACCTCCTTTATATGATAACATCTTTCAGTGCCGTAGTAAACAAAGATTTTGGGCCAAACCAATTAAAGAGAAACCATCAGGTGTCAAACAAGTACAAAAGTTGCCTTCCTAATGGAACAACAATATAAATTTATGAGCTCGAACGATCGCCACACATTGAGATTTTGCGCTGCCGACGAAATAGTGAGGGCAAAATAAGGGGAACGGGATCCTCATTTGATAGAATTAAAAGTGTCCTTCAGGGATCAAACGCTACATGGAACTGCCACAAAGAGAGGGAGCGAGGTGATTGAACCAGCGGAACACAAATGCCTGTTAATTTAAATATAAATATGTGTGTGTGTGTGTGTGTGTGTGGTGTGTGTGTGTGTGTGTGTGTGTGTGTGTTTTAATAAATGTATATAATATGTATGTAATCCAGTGTAATACGAATATATTAGTCATGCCATTTTTTAAAAATTTATCTACATATGAAAATATTTAAAAATATATTTTTCAAAAATTTACAAAAAAAAACAAAAAAATGTAAATTTAAATTTTAAATTTTGACCCACATTCAGAAAATATAATGAATCAATGTTGTACACTTTTGGGTTTTCATATAAGAAATTATTTTAGTTAACTTTCCCAATGAATTATTCAGTTCTCAAAAATATTCAAGCCACAGTCAATTGATTTCACTAATATCATTAATATTAAAATAACTGAATTAAAATTTTAATATAGCATATTTTTTTTATCTCAAAATGAAAACAATGAAAATTTCTTATCAGAAAAATGTATAAAAATAGTGTAGTTAGCGATGTAAATTAGTATTTATGCAGTGAATAAAAACTTCTGATGTTTCTAGATTAGCTAATTTTAAAGAAAAAGCATTTCTCCATTTGGTACAATACCGACAGTCTTTGTACGAACTGATGGCCAACAATGAGTATAAAATGACAGAGAGACGAACTGAAATCTTAATATTCTTTGAAGAAAAATAAGTGAAATATTATTTCTTCTTCTTTATATTAATGGTGATACTCGAAAACCTCTTTAGTATCAAACCCCCAATTTTAGAGGAGGAAAAAAAACAACACCTGAATAATGCGTAATTTAGAGAACGTTTACAAGCGTTTAAAGCATAATTGTTTACGAGAGAAATGGAAACAGGAATAGTCTAATTTTTCGTACGATTTTATCTACTAATGCGAATTAAAACGAAACAAACCAGAAGAAACGATGTTTTGGAATATCACCGAATAATCCATCGGCCCGGGTTCGATTTCCAGGGCGGGTAGGCGGTGCGCAGCCAGTTTTCCCAGCTGTTTATCTTTCTTTTGGTTGGTAGATAAATGGGTACCATAAAAATCCTTTAAATGAGGTAGGATGCTGCAGAGGGGTCGAACACGGTCGATCCTGATCAACTGTTCAACCCATCAATATATATATATACAAACTCAGAATGGTCCCATATATATATAGGGGTGTGCTGGGACCGGTTCGGTCCGGTTCGCCCGAACTGGTTGTTAAATTTTGACTGGATCACCGAACCGTTTGTTTGATTTTAACAAATATTTAACAGTCAGTAGAAATTTATCTTGAAATTTGCAATTTTTCAGTCAATCTTGATGAATTTTACGAATGCTCATGACGCCCGGGATTTGTCTCGTTCACAATTGTGTTTTTGTGAATTATAGCTTTAGTTTACAATGTCACATTTGATGTTACATTCGTTGCATGCCATTAGAATGATTTTATTTCATTATGAAATTTTTAGAAAATATTTATGAAAAGGTAGTATCACAAGCAGTGGTCGTTTCAATATTTATTTATTTTTTTATGAAAAATTAATTTATTTTTAGATAATTATGTCATTAGTGAGTATAAAGAATATGTTAAATAATTTCTGACAAAATGTTACAAAATGCTGTTTGGAAAAGCTAAAATGCGTTGGCTTCCGGGGCTCCGCCCAGGACTCTGTTGGGGAAATACCCCTCACCCCAGACCCCCTAGCTTAATGAGTCGCGCCATTGGCGCTCGCCGATTTACACCCCTATCTGTATCAGAACCGGTTGTTAAGAAATTGGCAGCACACCCCTGTATACAGTATACACACACACACACACACACGAGTATTTGAGAATTTTCTTCAACATACTGTAATACAATTTACAGAACTACAGCTATGGCCAAAAGAATTTCAACACCTTAAATTTTCTTGGAATGAGAGAGGTATGAACAGAAATTACCATTAACATCACTAATGTATTTTCAGTACTGATAACACAGCTCAACAACAAAATTTTTTTGTTTCGTTGCCAAGGAAATTCGTACGAATTTAGGGTATTTTGGGGTTGCTGAATTCCAAAATGAAAGTAGTTTTTCCGATTTGGCTCTAGTTCTTGAGATAATGAATACCCTCAATTAATAGGAAACGTAACCATAACGCGTGCATATGGGAAACTACCGGAACATTCTAGATGGTGAGACACGCGAATATTCTTAGTGTTTACTCCGCGATCATTCTAGAATATTCCCCCTCCGTATATAAGTCATCGGCCACCGAACCAGTAGTCAGTTGACAGTTGGCAGTGGAGCGGTACGTGTTGTCTGTTGTGTTTTTCGTGTTTCTCGTCCGTGTAATGTATTTGTATACATGTACTTAGTGTACATAAGTCAATATGAAATGAACTTATAATTTTATTGTTTTCTTTTTTCAGAGAAATATGAGTTCTTCACGAAGAGGCTGCTTAAACAATCCTAATGTATTCTGCTACATTTGCGGCGAATATACTGCAAAAACAAAGAAAAAACATCACAGACTTTGTAAAGCAAGCTTATCTTGCGTATTTTGGCGTGGCGCTTGGAGACCAAGACAAGTCATGGGCTCCCCATAAGGTTTGCAAAACCTGTGTAGAATGCTTACGACAGTGGAAAAATCGAGAAAGGAAAAGTTTAAACTTCGGTGTGCCTATGGTGTGGCGAGAGCCGTAAAACCACCACGACGATTGTTATTTCTGTGTGGTTAATGTGAAAGGTTTCAATCGATACAAGAAACTCAAGTGGGATTATCCCAATTTGGAATCAGCAAGGCGACCTGTGTCACACAGCGAAGACGTTCCCATACCAGTGTTTACCACACTGCCCGACCTTCCGTTGTCAGAATTTGAAGAAATTCAGGACTTAGGTGGTAGTAGTGGAAGTGACTATGAAGGAAGCATTTCAACACCTCAGCAGTTCTCCCAAGACGAACTCAATGATCTGATACGGGACCTCAGTCTGTCAAAGCAAGCATCTGAACTTTTAGCATCCAGACTAAAAGAAAAGAACTGTCTACAGCCAGAAGCTAAAATAACAGGTTATCGGACAAGAGAGGCGGGACTTCTTCCTTACTTCAGCCAAGATGAAGAACTTGTATACTGCAATAACATCCCTGGACTTGTTCTTCAAATGGAACTGGAATATCGACCAGGAGATTGGCGGCTTTTTATAGACAGCTCCAGTAGAAGCTTCAAATGTGTTTTATTGCACAATGGTAACCGATATGCATCTCTTCCAATTGCTCACTCAACAAAACTTAAAGAAGAATATGAAAATATCAAAATGGTCCTGCAGAAACTCTGCTATCATGAGCACCAGATGCCTATTTGTGTTGATCTAAAGATGGTAAACTTCTTGCTTGGGCAGCAAAGTGGATATACGAAGTACCCTTGTTTCATCTGTTTATGGGATAGTAGGGCAAGGCAAGATCATTGGAAAAAAGTGACATGGCCTTCAAGAGAAAACATGACTGTAGGTGCAGCGAACATCATTAACGAGCCTTTGGTTGACAGGGAAAAAATCATCCTCCCACCACTTCATATCAAGCTGGGACTAATGAAACAATTTGTTAAGGCCTTGGACAAAGATGGCGATTGCTTCAAATACATTTGTAGATCGTTCCCTGGACTAAGTATGGAAAAACTAAAAGCTGGAATCTTTGATGGCCCTCAAATCCGTACACTTATCAAGGATTTTAATTTCACAAAATTTATGAATGGTGTTGAAGCTTCTGCCTGGTGCAGTTATGTCTCAGTTGTCAAGAACTTCTTGGGTAACCACAAAGCAGACAATTATGAAGAACTGGTGCAAAACATGCTCACAAACTTTGAAAAGTTGGGTACTAATATGAGCATAAAGGTACACTTTCTCCATAGCCACTTCCACAGATTTCCGGATAATCTTGGTGATTTTAGCGAGGAACAAGGGGAGAGGTTTCATCAAGATATCAAGGTGATGGAGGAAAGGTATCAAGGCAGATGGGACAGACACATGATGGCAGACTATTGCTGGAACCTCCAACGTGATTGTCCTGATGACCCACATAAAAGAGAATCGTACAAACAGAGATTTACTCTACATTAATTGTAATTATGCGAATCAGCTTACTGTGTTTATCTGTTATTATACCGAATAAAATGCCATTATGTATTTCATGTGTTTACTTTTGTATGATTTGAGACAATTTCAATGCGATTTGTAAGTAGGCTCCGCCTGAACATTAAATTTTTTGCATTTTTACGTGTTTCAATGGGGTACCAATTATCTCATAAATTAGAGCCAATCTAGCAAAACCGATGTCATATTCGGAATCAGCACCACAAAGTTACCCCAAAATCACTCTAATATGATTGGCAATAAAATGAGTGTTGACCAGTGTAATGAATTTAGTAACATTTGTCAACATTTGTGAACTTCCTCAGAAAGATTTGCTGTAATTATCATTTGCTATATTACATTTGATGTCATATTTTTAAATTTTTTGCAGTTCCGTGGTAAGAATATTTAAACGACAAAGTGGTATGAAGTTCACAACACCAACAGCACATCATTATAATTATATTAATAGTATGCAAGTTTCATTTGACTTTACAAGCCAAACTTAAAATGTACTAGGGTAATGCAAAACTCTTGGCCAAAGCTGTATATTCCCTATTTAGTTTACCTGATGCTTTCTTTTAAAATCTATTCGTGAAATAAAGGAAGAAGCCTTATACATATAAATTTAATGTCATTTAAAACTCTCTTGACCACTAGTGACATGAATCAAGATACAAAAGAAGATAAATAGATTCTAAGTTGTTGCAACGCTTTTGGCCATAACTGTATTACACAAATATTATATGAAAGAACATTAATAGCATTCCTTGTTTAACGTTACATACGTTCGGACTGAAAGAATATGGACATTCTATGGATACTCTATTAAACTAACGTAACTTAACCTAACCTATCCGAACCTAACCTAACTTAACCCAACCTAACTGAGCCTAACCTATCCTAACCCAACCTAACTAAGCCTAACCTAGGCTTAGTTAGGCTAGTCGAACGTAACTAAGTCTAATCGAACGTAACTAAACCTAACCTATCCTAACCCAACCTAACTAAACCTAACCTAACCTAACTAAACCTAAATTAACCTAACCTAATTCAAAATAACATACCGATTAAATATCGAGAGAACGGCGGGATCTTTTCGGTTTGACAGCCTGTAATATTTTTTAACATTACTTGTTTTTTATTGTCCAGTTTTTATCGAGGATTTCAAAAAAAACATTCATGTTTTAGAGAAACAATTCGTGAGGCAGTTATACATTTTAGTTTAGAGAATATCATATACGCTTTAAGAATCCAAAATCCCTGAAAGTTTTAGGTGGGAATGTTGCAAGATATTATGCAACAAAGGGGGAGGGGGGAATGTTACAAGAGCAACAAGGGGTTATGCAACTTGAAGGCGGAGTTACCCCCCAAAAGAAAGAGAGAGTAGAAGGAGAGAAAGGAAGAGAAGTGTTCGCCTGGCAGGAGCCAAGCGCATATTAAAACTTCAGCCGAGCGGTCGTTGTCTTATAGTGCCCCTAATCAGCCAGCTGGCTTAAAAGGCTGAGTTGCCAGTTTGCGCTATTTATTTAATTAAAGCATATATTCTGGCTTAATCATCCAGTTGGCTTAAAAGACTGAGTTGTCAGTTTGCACTATTTATTTAATTAAAGCATATACTCTACCTTAATCAGCCAGTTGGCTTAGAAGGCTGAGTTGCCAGTTTGCACTATTTATTTAATTAAAGCATATATTCTGGCTTAATCCGCCAGTTGGCGTAACTGGATGATTTGCCAGTTTGCCCTATTTATTTAATTAAAGCATATATTCTGGCTTAACCCGCCAGTTGGCATAATCCGTCAGTTGGCTTAGAAGGCCTAACCAGCCATTTGGTATAATTAAATAATAATAATAATAACGTTTATATATACAACCAAAAGAATTAAATAAAAAACCACCACATCTTGCTGTTCATTTAGACGAATTATTGGATTGGCATAATCCGTCAGCTGGCTTAACCTGCCAGTTGACTTAGAAGGCCTGACCATCCATTTGGTATATTTAAATAATAATAATAACGTTTATATATATATATAACCAAAATAATTAAATAAGACACCACCACATCACTCAGTTTATTTAGACGTATTATTGGATTGGCATAATCCTAGTCGGAGGTGTACGTGCATTTGTGTGCGTTTGTCCCCGTCAGCTGACTTAAACTGCCAGTTAGCATAACCCGCTAGTTGAATTAGAAGGCCGCCTAACCAGCCACTTGGTGTAATTAAATAATAATAATAACGTTTATATATACACATCCAAAAGAATTAAATAAAACACCATCACATCACTGTTTATTTACACAAATTATTGGATCCAATTTCACGAAATATATTGAAAATAAATATACATTCCTATACAAGCGAAGGAATATATGCAATAAAAAATACTAATAGCATAAGAACTACGAACGAGGAGTATATATATATAATAAAAAATATACAAACCCGGACCAATCCAAATTGGTCATTCTAATGAAGGTCAAATGTGCTCTTCCACCTTAGACCTACAGTTTAACGTTGAATCCAAACAACATCTAAAATAAAATGTTAAAACACTTTAACACAATAAAATATAATTTCAGGATAAAAAAAATTTAAACAGCCTAACTATAAAAAACCACTCAGAATTGTGCTGAAAATGAAAGAAAGAAAAAATAAACAACAATAAGCCCACCTATCAAAAATATAAAAATTGGTGAATATATACATATATATATATATATATATATATATATATATATATATATATATAACGTGAAAAACAAATTAATTTATCAAAAGAATTTACGAAAACAATTCCTCTATTTCAATTAAACAAATTTTGCTTATTTTGAAGTCTCACACAATTTATATACGGCAAGCATAATAAACTTAAACAGTCCGAATTTGACCCAGTATAAATTAGTGTCTTTAACGAATATTTTTCGACCTAAACCTTTAAATTAACTGGAAATTATAAAGCGAACTAAAACTACAAAGCGATGCCTGTAAATCTATTATTTACATCCAGTCTAAAAATAATCTTAAAAACTCGAATAGGTTCTGGAAAATTTTGCTACTTCCTTATTGAATCTCTTAGAATGCTCTACTATATATATATATATATATATATATATATATGAAAATTATTTCACGAAAGTAACATGTTTAAAATATTTATGTTGAATAAAACAACGAAGGAAAGAAAACACAGAATGGTGCTCAAGCGATTTCGTCTAATGACATCCTCAGGAACACTGAACTACATAAAGAGTTACAGCCTATATATAGGTTACAAATATATATATATATACAATAAACGTAGAAATAAAAAAAAATTAAAGGATTGTGGGAGGAGCATACAAATTTGTAAGGAAAAACTACCGATTTTAGCACTTTGCCCGAATCCAACACAAGCTCAAATGAATTGGTTCCAACCAATGTTATTGTTAATTGAAAAAATAATAAGTTGAAAAATAAAAATATAACTTGTAAGAGGAGCATACAAATTTATACTGGAAATCTTCCCAGGTTTTAGCACTCTGCCCTTCTTGTCTAAGTCCGATATATATAAAAATAAATTGAGAAATAAAAGTTATTAGAGGAGCATACAAGTTTACCAAAGGTTTGGCACTCTACTCTTCTTGTCTAAATCCGTTCTGAACGAATTCAAAACAGGATCGAGTTGAAAAAGACCTTTACTTATTTTGAAGTTATTTGTAAGTTGGATAATGGCAGACTCAAGAATATTTCTATTAACAATGTTGCTGGAGTGAAACAAAACTGAAGCATTATTCCAATCAATACAGTGGGATAACTCTGACAAATGGACAAAAAGGGCACTGGATGACTGTCCCGTTCTAACGGAATATTGATGCTGTTTTACACGTTTGTGAAAATCCTTTCCTGTCTGACCTATGTAAAAGGAATCACATTGTTTACAACCAATTTTATAGATAATGCCTGAATTATTGGTAAGGCTATTTTTTACTGATATTTTTCACAATATTGTTATATGAAAATACTACATTAATATCCAAAAGTTTAAGTACATTAGCAATGCCTAAAAAGCCCGGGAAAAATGGAAGTACTAAAATATTCTTTGACAAAGTACGAGTGTTATTATTCACACGATAGAGTGTTCGTTTTGCCTTGTTCAGACAAGATTCCATAAACGCAGGTGGGTAACACAGATCACTTCCAAAACCGTTGATTTTTTCCAATTCGGCATCGATGTATTCCGGACTAGCGATCCTGAGGGCGCGGAGAAACATTGAAGAAAAAATGGCCTTCTTAGTTGGGGTGTCATGTCCCGAGTAAAAGTGTACGAAGGACAAATTTTTTGTTTTTTTCCGATAGATACTAAACTTAAAACCTGGGCTTTCCCTATGTACACGCACATCCAAAAACGGGATTGAGTTGTCATGTTCCACTTCTAAACTAAACTTAATGGAGGGGACTTGATCATTTAACTGAAGGAGGAAGTCATCCAGGTCACGATTGATGGGCCAGATACACCATTGGCCAGAAAAATTTTCAAATCGATCCCGTTGTTTTGAATTCGTTCAGAACGGATTTAGACAAGAAGGGTAGAGTGTTAAACCTTTGGTAAACTTCTATGCTTCTCTAATAACTTTTATTTTTCAATTTATTTTTATATATATCGGACTTAGACAAGAAGGGTAGAGTGCTAAACCTTTGGTAAACTTCTATGCTTCTCTAATAACTTTTATTTTTCAATTTATTTTTATATATATCGGACTTAGACAAGAAGGGCACAGTGCTAAGACCTGGGCAGATTTTCAATATAAATTTGTATGCTCCTCTTACAAGTTTTATTTTTATTTTTCAATTTATTATTTTTTTAATTAACTATAATATTGGTCGGAAACAATTCATTTGATCTTGTGTTGGATTCGGGCAAAGTTCTAACATAGTATTTTTCCTTACAAATTTGTATGCTCCTCCCACAATCCTTCAATTTTTTTATTTCTCCGTTTATTGTATATTATATATAATATATATATATATATATATACAGGGTGTCCCAAAAAAACTATATACTCTTTATAGCATCATATATTTTATAATTTAAAAAAAACCAAACAATATATTGTTATAGCAATTGCCAATGAAAGGTAAATTAGTAATCTAAGTGATCAAAATGTTATAACGAGTTGTTCGCATATAAAATTTAATTAACTACGTCAAGTGCTCAAAATGTTCTCCGGCGGCATGAATGCACTTTCAATACAACAAAATCGTGTGGTCTGATGAAGCTACCTTCAAGCTGAATGGCACAGTAAATCGACACAACTGAAGGTACTGGTCACTTGATAATCCACACGTTTATGTGGATAAACATGTTAATTTACCAGGATTAACAGCATGGTGTGGTTTATCATCCAGGGGTTTGGTTGGACCATTTTTCTTTAATGGGACAGTTACCGGTGCCGCATATCTCGACATGCTGCGGACAGAAATTATACCTGCAGTTCGGAAGTTGTTTGGAAACGACGACTTTTACTTTCAACAAGATGGAGCCCCCCTCATTATCATTGTGATGTCAGAAGGTACCTCGATGAAACGTTGCCTAACCGTTGGATAGGACGAAGAGGAAGCGTTGAGTATCCCCGACGTTCACCGGACTTGACTCCACTTGATTTTTACTTGTGGGGCTACCTGAAGGATGCAGTTTATGGTACAAGACCTGCAACACTCGAACACCTTAAGGATGCAATTAAGGAAAAGTGCGGGACCATCACAGCATCCACATTAGTCCATGTCTGCGAATCAGTTAGTCGACGCATTCAAAAGTGCATTCATGCTGCCGGAGAACATTTTGAGCACTTGGCGTAGTTAATTAAATTTTATATGCAAACAACTCGCTATAACATTTTGATCACTTAGATTACTAATTTACCTTTCAGTGGCAATTGCTATAACAATATATTGTTTGGTTTTTTTTTAAATTATAAAATATATGATGCTATAAAGAGTATATAGTTGTTTTGGGACACCCTGTATATATATATTTTTTTTTAACCTATATATAGACTGTAACTCTTTATGTACTTCAGTGTTCCTGAGGAAGTCATTAGACGAAAGCGCTTGAGCACCATTCTGTTTCCTTTCCTTCGTGGTTTTATTCATCACATATATATATATATATATATATATATATACATTTTTATTAACTAAAAATGCGTCACCATACACTCAAACATTTTAAACCTTGCCGTATAAAAATCAACGGGAAAAGGAAACAAACAACTCTCGAATTCCGACTCTAATTTTGACTCCACATTATTACGGCTTCGACAAGACGATCAGAGAAATTTTGAGTCAAAGCGGTTTGGAAATCTAAACTCCAAAGAGAAGAGAAAAAAATTTTAACCGCGAAAAAATTACGAAAATGCTAGCTATGAGAGGAAATTTTGAAAATGATGGGCGCCAACTTGAAAAACAGTCAAATTGATTTGACAAGGAATGACAATCGAAATTTGCTTGCAAATGGGATGACACAATGCATCTTGCTATTTAAATAATCGAATCGGAATATTTATTAATGCTATAATACGGGTAGCAACAATTTTGACCGAAATATAAGGCGACCCGGGAAAGCCCTTATATTTATATAAAGTAACACCGCTTGCCACCAAAATGTGGTAATTAAGAACTTTTATCCTTTCTTATGTTGCTTTTCTATACTATTTTCTCTTTCTTCATTCCATTTCTCTTTATCCTTCATCATTCTCTTTAAACTCGCTTCGCTGTACTTTATAAATACATGTAGACTTGACCGATACGCTTTTAGATAAGCGGGTTAATGCGAGGGGGAAATTAACGTTAACATTTTAAGTCGGAGAGAGACGTAATACTATTCTAAATTTACAACTACATCGTAACACACAAAAACACCTTCTTAAGCCCAAGGCCGTCCGATGACTGAAGGGCATTTCTGACCAGCACAATCACGAACTAAACACATTTTTATTCACACTCCGTCTAATTCAGCGTATTGTCAAAAACATTTAAAAACGTCGAAGATTAGGATCTATCCAACAATAAAGAATTATGAAATGCTTATATATATATATATAAGATCTACTAAGTCCTTTTTCATCCGGTAGTTAAAAGAATACATCCATTTTCACCTGTTAAGTCTCATTTGTTTAAGGTTCAAAATTGAGTGTCAAACGCGTTGCAAGAGAGCTTTTCCCTCCTCTACCAAGCGGTGATGTGTGGCGGAGAACGCAAGAGAGCAACTCGTTGCTCCATCAAGACAAATTTAGAGGCGGGGACAGCAGAGGGGGACAACAGAAGATAACAATAGGGTATTTAACACCGAGAAATTTCAACTCTTGAGATATGGTAGAAATAAAGAAATTAGACGGCATATTAGGCCAGATGAGCCGGGTGTACATGACTATGTGCAGTGGAGAGCGCGAGAGAGCAACTCGCTCCTCCACCAAGCGGTCATGTGTGGCGGAGCGCGCAAGAGAACGGCTCACTCCTTCACGAAGCCAATCCTAGAGGCAGAGACCACCAGCTTCGACCTTCGTGTGAAGAGAGACCGACACGCGGAAACGCATCGTGGTACACACACACACACACACACACTTTTTTCATGCTGTTAACCATGATTCACTGTCGTCAATTGAGTTAACATGACCTACTATTTGTTACTATCATGCACTTGCCCGTGATCGTGGCATGGAGCTAACCGCGACTTGGTGTTTACATCCGCAGTTCTCCCCCGCCATACCGCCACAATGCGACTCAGTCAGTGTCTCTCAACGCGACGAAAGGCAATATTACGAACGAAATTATCAAAGACGCAAAGAGAAAAATCGGCGAGTGGTACCAAACCTCAAACTAAACCCAATAACCATACACACTGACACCACCTTGTGACACGCGTTCATTAGTTGCGGGATTATTTACCGAACTTTTTGATCACTCTTCGTATATATAAGATCTACTAAGTCCTTTTTCAACCGGTAGTTAAAAGAACACATTAATTTTCAACTGTTCAGTCTCAATTGTTTAAGGTTCAAAATTGAGTGTCAAACGCGGTGCAAGAGAGTAATTCCCTCCTACACCAAGCGGTCATGTGTGCGGAGAGCGACTGTTAATTTTTATAGAAATCAGAGTAAATACATTTTTACATTAAATTGTCTTCGCATCCACGTTATGTTACGTGAGACGAGAAGGAAAGGGTGCAGGTACATGAAGGGTACCATCGGAATGTTTGACCTAAATAGCAGCGAGGGAATACCCATAATGTCTCACTCCGCTTCTCCATACATTCGTTCTTTGATTTGAAATCACAATAAACAATATAAATGTTCTATGTGATTAATATTTTATTTTTCACCCTATAAACATCATTATAAACGATAGACATGATCAACCTTAAAGCTAAAATATAACTTCTTATCAATTCATATTTTCAGCTTCAATAAATATCGATAACCCCCAACCCCAACCCCACCCATCCCACACACATTGGAAGTACTCAACAATAGGAGTTGAATGAAATATATATATATATATACACAGAGAAAGATGTCAAAACCTGAAGACGACACACACACACACACACACACACACACACTTATTAGTGATTTGAAATCGCCGTTAAAAATTATAATTATCAGAAAACTCGCAAGAGCAACTCGCTCTTCCACCAAGCCAGGAAGACCTCAACTTTGACTGTTGTGGCGGTCCTGAGATGCGTTCATTTAAGTCTCTGACAATATCCCAGGGTGTATCATAACGCCCGGTTAGTGTTACTATTTTGCAGCAGTATTACAGCCTTCCGCCCAACCCGAGCGTATAGTGCCGAATTGAGTTACCATCCCTGTCACACCCCTCACAGTTTCTAAGAATCAGAAAATCGGGGATCTTTCTTGTCATTACTTTAAAACTCGCTCCTCCACCAAACCGGGTCTAGAGGCGGAACCTCCTGCTTGACCCCGGTGTGAAGAAAGTAGCATCAAGTTTTAAAGATTCGCTAATAAAGGTCCCTTTTGTGATTCTTAGAAGTTGTGGTGTATGGGAAAGGCTTGGTAACACAGGTCGGCACTATGCGCTCGGGTTGGGGCGGAATGCTGTAATACTACAGCAAATAGTAACACTAGCAGGGACGTTATAATACACCATGGATATTGTGATGGATTTAAATGAACGTATCTCAGGACCGCCACAACAGTTAAAGTTGAGGTCTTCCTGGCCTGGTGGAGGAGCGAGTGGCTCTTGCGAGTTTTCTGATAATTATCATTTTTAACGGCGATTTCAAATCACTAGTGTGTGTGTGTGTGTGTGTGTGTGTGTGTGTGTGTGTGTGTGTGTGTGCCGTCTTCAGTTTTTGACTATCTCTGTGTGTGTGTGTGTGTATATATATATATATATATATACTTATATATATTTCATTCAACTCCAATTGTTGAGTACTCCCAATGTGTGTGGGATGGGTGGGATGGGGGTGGGGAGGTTATCGATGTTTATTGAAGCTGAAAACATGAAATGATAAGAAGTTATGTTTTAGCTTTAAGGTAGATCATATCTACCGTTTATGATGATGTTTATAGGATGAAAAATAAAATATTAATCACATAGAACATTTATATTGTCTATTGTAATTTTAAATCAAAGAACGAATGTATGGAGAAGCGGAGTGAGACGTCATGGGTATTCCCTCGCTTCTATATAGGTCAAACATTCCGATGGCACCCTTTCATGTACCTGCACCCTTTCCTTCTCGTCTCACGTAACATAACGTGGATGCGAAGACAATTTAATGTGAAAATGTATTTACTCTGATTTTCACAAAAATTAACAGTCGCTCTCCGCCACACATGACCGCTTGGTGTAGGAGGGAATTGCTCTCTTGAACCGCGTTTGACACTCAATTTTGAACCTTAAACAATTGAGACTGAACAGTTGAAAATGAATGTGTTCTTTTAACTACCGGTTGAAAAAGGACGTAGTAGATCTCATATATACAAGGTGTGATCAAAATGTTCGGTAAATAATCCCGCAACTAATGAACGCGTGTCACTAGGTGATGTCAGTGTGTATGGTTATTGGGTTTAGTTTGAGGTTTGGTACCACTCGCCGATTTTTCTCTTTGCGTCTTTGATAATTTCGTTCGTAATATTGCCTTTGGTCGCATTGAGAGACACTGACTGAGTCGCATTGTGGCGGTATGGCGGGGAGAACTACGAATGTAAACACCTCCAAGTCGCGGTTAGCTCCATGCCACAATCACGGGTAAGTGCATGATGGTAACAAATAGTATGTCATGTTAACTCAATTGACGACAGTGAATCACGGTTAACTGCATGAATAAAATGTGTGTATAACACGATGTGTTTCCGCATGTCGGTCTCACTTCACACGAAGGTCGAAGCTGGTGGTCTCTGGCTCTAGGATTGGCTTGGTAAGAGACTGAGCCGTTCTCTTGCGCTCTCCGCCACACATGAACGCTTGGTGGAGGAGCGAGTTGCTCTCTTGCGCTATCCACCGCACATAGTCATGTACACCCGGCTCATCTAGTCTAATATGCAGTCTAATTTGTTCATTTCTACCATATCTCAAGAGTTGAAATTTCTCGGTGTTAAATACCCTATTGTTGACTTCTGTTATCCCCCTCTGTTGTCCTCTCTTCACAAGGGGTTCAAGCAGGTGTGCCCGCCTCTAGACCTGTCTTCATGGAGCAGCGAGTTGCTCTCTTGCGCTCTCCGCCACAGATGACCGCTTGGTGGAGGAGATTGTTGCTCTCTCGCGTTCTCCGCCGCACATAGCCATGTACACCCGGCTCATCTGGTCTAAAATACAGTCTAATTTCTTTATTTCTACCATATCTCAAAAGTTGAAATTTCTCGGTGTTAAACACCCTGTTGTTGTCTTCTGACCCTTCGTTAGTGCCCCCCTCTGCTGTCCTCTCTTCACACGGGGTTCAATCAGGTGGTCCCGCCTCTAGACCTGTCTTGATGGAGCAGCGAGTTGCTCTCTTGCGCTCTCCGCCACACATGACCGCTTGGAGAAGGAGGGAAATGCTCTCTTGCAACGCGTTTGTCACTCAATTTTGAACCTTAAACAAATGAAACTGAACAGGTGAAAATGAATGTATTCTTTTAACTACCGGATGAAAAAGGACTTAGTAGATCTTATATAATATATATATATATATATATATATATATTATATATATATATCGAAACATTTCATAATTCTTTATTGTTGGATAGATCCCAATGTTCCACGTTTTTAAATGTTTTTGACAATACGCTGAATTAGACGGAGTGTGAATAAAAATGTGTTTAGCTCGTGATTGTGCTGGTCAGAAATGCCCTTCAGTCATCGGACGGCCTTGGGCTTAAGAAGGTGTTTTTGTGTGTTACGATGTAGTTGTAAATTTAGAATAGTATTACGTCTCTCTCCGACTTAAAATGTTAACGTTAATTTCCCCCTCGCATTAACCCACTTATCTAAAAGCGTATCGGCATAAATAAAAGTTAGTAAAGTATTAATCGGTTCTATATTAGTCCCCTCGTCCCCATGCCCGGTTCAAATTATAACTGCCTCCACTCGGTCACGTCTACACGTATTTATAAAGTACAGCGAAGCGAGTGTAAAGAGAATGATGAAGGATAAGGAGAAATGGAATAAAGAAAGAAAATAGTACAGGTGTTCGGAAAGTCACTGTGCACTTATATAATTAATGTTAATTAATGAAGAACTGACAAAGGTGTTTCAAAATAAAATAAGACGGGTCCAGGCCTGTATTGCTGTTAAAGGACATCACTTTCAACACCTTTTATAAGTTCTGATGATCCATAACCTCTATCATATATGCAATGTTATACTATTGTATGCTATTAAATAAATATAAGTGCACAGTGACTTTCCGAACACCCTGTATAAAAAAGCAACATAAGAAAGGTTAAAAGGTCTTAATTACTACATTTTGGTGGCAAGCGGTGTTACTTTATATAAATATAAGGGCTTTCCCACGTTGCCTTATATTTCGTTCAAAATTAAAATTGTTGCTACCCGTATTATAGCATTAATAAATATTCTGGTTCGATTATTTAAATAGCAAGATGCATTGTGTTATCCCATTTGCAAGCAAATTTCGATTCTCATTCCTTCTCAAATAATTTTGACTGTTTTTAAAGTCAAAACAAAATTTTTTTTCGTCTTGTTGGAGTCTAGATTTCCAAACCGCTTTGGCTCAAAATTTATCTGATTCGTCTTGTCGAAGCCGTAATAATGTGGAGTCAATATTAGAGTCGGAATTCGAGAGATGTTTGTTTCCATTTCGCGCTGATTTTTATACGGCAAGGTTTAAAATGTTTGAGTGTATGGTAACGCATTTTTAGGTAATAAAAATGTATATATATATATATATATATATATATATAGTAGAGCATTCTAAGAGGTTCAATAAAGAAGGAGCAAAATTTTCCAGAATCTATTCGAGTTTTTGAGATTATTTTTTGACAGGATGTAAACAATGGATTTACAGGCATCGCTTTGTAGTTTTAGTTCGCTTTATAATTTCAAGTTAATTTAAAGTAATTTAAATGTTCAAAGTCGAAAAATATTCGATAAAGACACCAATTTATACTGGGTCAAATTCGGACTGTTTAAGTTTATTATGCTTGCCGTATATAAATTGTGTGAGACTTGAAAATAAGCAAAATTTGTTAAATTGAAATAAAGAAATTGTTTTCGTAAATTCTTTTGATAAATTAATTTGTTTTTTACTTATATATATATATGTGTGTATATATATATATATATATATATATATATATATAATATATATATATATTCATCAATTTTTATATTTTTTATACTTGGGTTTATTGTTGGTCTTTATTTTTTCTTTCTTTCATTTTCAGGATAATTCCGAGTAATGTTTTGTATTGTTAGGCTGTTTAAATTTTTTTATCCAGAAATTAGATTTTATTGTGTTAAGGAGTGTTTCAACAGTTTATGTTAGACGTGGTTCGGATTCAACGTTAAACTGTAGGCCTAAGGTGGAGTGACGCGCTTGACCTTCGCGGGGATGAACACTCAGTGGGGGTGCTAAACAAAGGTTGCCGATAAAGTAGAACTTTTTTAATGCATGAAGGACGGACTAAGGCTAATGATGTAGTAAGTTTTAGGAGATGTTGCATCGTTTTTATATGAAGTTTAACACTGAAAAAATTCAACTGTTACGGTACGGAAAAGGAGAAGCTCTAAAATTCCATGGAATAGAAAAGAGATCCCCGATGGTCCGGGTGTACCTGACAGATGGAGAGTAAAAGAAGTCAACGCACTTCTTCACCATGCCAACTAGGCCTATTGTAGTAATACTCCCCGTTAAACTGTACGTCTAGGACGGGATGAAAAGCTTGACCTTCGACGGAATGAGCATTTCTGTGGTAAATGATAAATATTATTTTCACAAGGTGATTCTGTTATTCTCGGTAAACCGTCTTATTCCGCTCCCGAGTGATATTTTGTGTGGTTAGGCTGTTTAAAATTTTTTTATTCTGAAATTATATTTTATTGTGTTAAGGAGTGATTTAACATTTTATTTTAGACGTCGTTCGGATTCAACGTTAAACTGTAGGTCTAAGGTGGAGTGGCACGCTTGACATTAATTAGAATGACCAATTTGGATAGGTCCGTGTTTGTATATTATTATTTTTTTGTTATATATATGCTCCTCGTTCGTAGTTCTTATGCTATTATTATTTTTTATTGCATATATTCCTTCGCTTTTATAGGAATGTATATTTATTTTCAATATATTTCGTGAAATTGGATCCAATAATCTGTCTAAATAAACAGTGATGTGATGGTGTTTTATTTAATTCTTTTGGATGTGTGTATATATAAACGTTATTATTATTATTATTTAATTATACCAAATGGCTGGTTAAGCCTTCTAAGTCAACTGGCGGGTTAAGCCAGCTGACGGATTATGCCAATCCAATAATTCGTTTAAATAAACAGCGTGATGTGGTGGTGTTTTATTTACTTCTTTTGGTTGTATATATAAACGTTATTATTATTATTTAATTATATCAAATGGCTGGCTCGGCCTTCTAAGCCAACTGACGGATTATACCAACTGGCGGGATAAGCCAGGATATATGCTTTAATTAAATAAATAGCGCAAACTGGCAACTCATCCAGATACGCGAACTGGCGGAGTAAGCTAGAATATATGCTTTAATTTAATAAATAGTGCAAACTGGCAACTCAGCCTTCTAAGCGAACTGGCTGATTAAGCCAGAATATGTTTTAATTAAATAAATAGCGCAAACTGGCAACTCAGCCTTCTAAGCCAGCTGGCTGATTAGGGGCACTATAAGACAACCACCGCTCGGCTGAAGTTTTAATATGCGCTTGGCTCCTGCCAGGCGAACACCTCTCTTCCTTTCTCTCCTTCTCTCTTTTTCTCTTGGGGGATAACTCCGCCTCCAATTTGCGTAACCCCTTGTTGCTCTTCCAACATTTCCCCTCCCCCTTTTTTGCATAACATCTTGCAACATTCCCCCTTGTTATAAGCAACATGCCCCCTTGTTGCATAACAACTTGCAATATCCCCCTCCCCTTGTTGCAGAACAACTTGCAGCAGCCCCCTTGTTGCATAACTTATGCAACATTGATCAACATTTACAATTGCATTGCACTCGTCCATCCATTTTGCGCACATACTACTAACCTAACCAATCGTCAAGGGCGTACAGTTGACCTAACCTTGGCATTCTGTTAACCTAACTGGGCATTCAGCTAACCTAACCAGTTGGTAGAGTCTAGAATTTGACGGTCCCGTAGCCATGACTCTTTTTTTCTGCCGGCCGCCAAACCAAAAAGATCCCAATACAGTTTAAAAATATATATTTTAAATTTGTTAAATTGCATATAACTGCCTCACTATTTGTTTCCCTAAAACATGAATGTTATTTTTGAAATCCTCGATTAAAACTGGACAATAAAAAACAAATAATGTTAAAAAATATTACAAGCCGTCAAACCGAAAAAATACGAACGGCGTTAATTCAGAAGGTATTAAATAATACTACATAAATTTTCTCCAACTTTTTCATTTTCATTAACTATCCACTTTACGAGTATAACCTCTCAAACAAAATTAGATGCAGTGCCTATAACTATCAAATAACTATCTCTAGATTAACTTTTTAGATAATAGCTTTATTGTAAACTATCGTAAAATGTCCTAATAATAAGGAATAATTTAGCATTCAAAATGCTGATTTTATTTTCGTAATAAAACTTCATTCTGTCATCTCAGTACAAGATTATTTCGATTGTAGACAAAAACATTGTTTTTTTATGGTGACCTATCTCTCAAGGAATGGTATTTATCATTCTATGGATATAAGCAGTTGTGTATGTATAGATGTATGCAGGCATATATGTATCTCTCTCTCTCTCTCTCTCTCTCTCTCTCTATATAATATCTCTCTCTATATATATATATATATATACACACACACACACACATATATATATATATATATATATATATATATATATATATATATATATATACACACACACACACACTGTAGTTATCCGCGTAAACCTCGCCTCACGCACGTAAACCACACAACCCCCATTTTTACATGTGTAAAAGTAATAAAAATATTTCAATATTATTCATTATTTATTTAAAAATTTAAAAATAATAAGAAATTGAACAAACATAAATTGTAAAATGAGGTAATAAAATGAAGTAATAAACAATGTTAGTTTTAATCATCTTCCGTTTCTTCATTCTCGCCTTCTTTATCTTCTTCTATGATATATAAAAAGCGAAGACTAAGAACAAAGATCCCAGTCAGTCAACATAAAATTTTATTAGTCGAGTGGTGTGTGTGTGTGTGCAGAGGGGGATTGGCGTTACACTACAATTAATACTCGATTAAGCCGCCACCCTCTTTTGCAGCAACGACAACAATAAATATATCTGCGCGGCTTATGTAAATAAATACAATATATATATGTATATGTATATATATATATACACACACACACACACCTTGGTTAACCTTGGTTTTGCTTCTGCCCGAAGTGTTCATTCTGACGAAGGTCAAGCTCTTCACTTCACCTCAGACCTACAGTTTAACGTGGAATCCAACTACAACCGATCAACAGCCCAGCGTCTTAACTACTAGGATACCCAGGGTACCCAATTATCCACCAACCAATTTCTTTATTGTGTGGAAGGACGAACAGCTGGGTTTTGCTGCGCACCGCCTGCCGTCACCGGGTCTCGATCCAGGGGCCGATGGATTCGTAGTCAGCGACGCTGACCCCTACACCACTGAGGCGCATATATATATATATATACATATATAAACTAAAAGCTAACAGAAGTAAAAGGGAAGCGCTTCCTGTGGAAATAAAAGAGAGATTTAAAAAATTAATCTCTTTCAGGTTGTAGCATACAAATTCACGTCAAAGATAAAAAGTAATTAAAACATTAAAAACCAAAATAACGTCAGAATAGAAACGTAGAACGCCCACTACAACACTCTGTAACTATTATTGCAATCATTGCATTTTTAGTATATATATATATATATATATATATATGATATATAATATATATATATATTAAAATGCAAACTCACAAGGAAAAAGAAAATTATTACAAGGCACTTCGTGTATTCAGAAGTACACCTCGTCAGGGAATGACGTCAGGGAACGAAGTGTAATTCTGAATACACGAAAGGACTTGGAATCATTTTTCTTTTTCCTTGTGGTTTGCCTCATTCATTCACACATGTGTTTAATTGTGAAATTCATCATATATATATATATATATATATATATATATATAGAGAGAGAGAGAGAGAGAGAGAGAGAGAGAGAGAGAGAGAGGATGACAAGGTAAATAGACACCACGATGATTGTCCTCAAGAACAAATGGCAGAGCTCATCAATGGAATGCCAGAACGTGTGTCAACTTTGTATAATGCAAAGGGAAACGCAGCACGATTCTAAATATATTGACTCAATAAGTTCGTTATTATTTATTGACTTATCAAACTAAAAGTATAGAAAATTATTCAGAGAAGAAAGTGAGCTGTTCCACATAACATTTAGAGAAATATTTAAAATACTTTTTTGCGAATGAAAAAATGTACCCACAAATTTTTCAAAATATCGCAAGAAAAATCAAATGGTATTTTGTATTATACTGGCAAAGATCTGAAGTAAAATATGTTTTGCAAAGTCACCTCCTTATTCCATCGTTACAAAAATAAGAACCCATACTACTTACTCCCTCCCTTACCCAGTCACTTACTACGCTCACTACACTATACATAACTGCTTTATGCTCACGATAGGGTAAAGCAATCGAGTGTGGTCAGAGAGGCAAATAAAATTTCTCTCTGTCGCTTCTTAGTGAAACAGAAAAAAATTGCTATACTTTCTATAAATAAAGATTTCAAATGCTAAAGCGATGTTTTTAGATGATTTTTTAATGATTTTAAAGTAACTTTAAATCATTTAGTAAAATTTTAAAACCTGTACTTGAAAATAAGTTTATAGTTTTAATAAATTGTTTTTTTATGTTGTAAAAACATAAATTGTTGTAAAAACACATAAATTGCGTTTATATGTTGCAAAAACATTTTAAATACATAAAATAGATTTCTTTTAACCCTTTCATGCCGTATGGGCGCAAATGAGACCATCAAATTTTATAAGATTTTAGTCATTCTGGAGATATTACACAAGTGTTTTTTTTGTGGCATGAAAAGTAAACGAAAATCAGGTATGAAAGGGTTAGTTCAACATATACCTACAGACTACGGCAAAGGTGGATACTTAATTTGTTTAATAAGAAGGTGGTAGGGTTTGCCGAACTTGCAGGAAACCTACACGATAAAATGATTGTTTTCTGACAAGAACCTAGTTATCATTCCCGTCAGAAAGCTTATGTACCGAGTGGTCACAAAGTCCCTTTGCAATGAAATTACAGCATATCTGTATGTTGCCCTTGTGTTTCATGCAAAGGGACTTTGTGGCCACCCTGTACATTTTAGATAGCATGGAAAAGTGAGTATCCAGAAATGGTGTCTTAAGCATTTAAAGTTTAAATTCCATTTGCAACCACATACTCCTGCGAATTTGGCTTCTTATGAACGGTTGTAATTAAAACAAAGCAATGAAACTGACTATGTGTTACCTTGTGTTTAGTCTATTCAACTAACTATAAGATTAACAAATGCAAAGCAGGCACAGGTATTTCATTGAAAGACAGCCTAAAAGTTATGAAGATTACGACTAATAGAAAATAATTTCAACTGTAAAACTGTAATATTACAACAGTTTTTTTTACTTAAAAACGTAATCTGATTTTACATATTGTGCAATTTTCTCTGGAAAAATAAATTTCGATGTAGGCTGATTTTTTTTGCTAAGCAACGGGATCCCCTGAGCACTTCCCGCGAAACCCAGATTGAGAAATGCTGCCCTTCAAGAGAGCTAATACAGTATTATCAACTCTTCTTTTTAATAGTTAGTATCAGTCAGGGACAGGAAAGTGTTCTATATTCAAAATCCCAAGCATATCATGATAGACTATATTAAAGCACCTATTGATATGCAATTAATGGTGCTGGTTAAGTGTGCGGTCTACCTAGCTTTTAGTTAGCCTTATAAGGCTAACTAACGAAAATATCACGACTTAACCTAACCAATCGTTAGGTCAACTGTACGCCCTTGACGATTGGTTAGGTTAAGTCGTGATAGTTTCATTAGTTAGCCTTATAAGGCTAACTAAAAGCTAGGTAGACCGCACACTTAACCAGCACCCAATTAATAAACGTCTGTAGGGAAATTAATTGTACATTGTACTGAACATACAAAGAAGCCTAAAGTTTAAGGACCAAATTACACAGAAAATATAAATATGTTCTGTTGAAAAATATTGGGATCACCTGAAGATCAGGGCCCCAGTCTTTTTTAGTTAGCCTTATAAGGCTAACTAACGAAAATATCACGACTTAATCTAACCAATCGTTAAGGGCGTACAGTTGACCTAACGAATGGTTAAGTTAAGTCGTGACATTTTCGTTAGTTAGCCTTATAAGGCTAACTAACGAAGGCTGGGGGCCCTGATCTTCAGGTGATCCAAATACTGTAATATTGTAAATTGTAAGAATGTAATATTATTTATGAAATGGGTTTTCGGTTACGAAAACCAAAAATTAAACCAGTGTTAAATGCGAGGCAAAAGAAAAGACGACTAACCTAGTGCAAAGAAAGAGTTGCATGGACTGCAAACGAGTGGCAAAAACTGCTTTTTTTCAGACGAATCAAAATTTTGTCATTTGGTGGTAGGTATCCGCGAGTTTGGTGAAGAAAGTCTGAATGTATCATGAAAGCTGTTTTAATCGATCAGTCAAATTTATCAGATTTACGGCGATGTGTTATTGTAGGGTTGCATGAATGCAAATAGTGTGAGGTCACTTGCATTTGTAAATAGAATTGTCAATAGTCACGTTTATAAAGGAATCTTAGAATACTTCATGCTGAAGTCTGCAGAACAGCTGTATGGAGACGAACCAATTATTTTTGCGGCTTGTGCAACATCTGCGTGGTTTGATGCTCATGAAATTGAAATACTACCATGGCCAGCTAATTCTCCAGATCTTAATCCGATAGAAAATCTTTGAAATACTGCTAAGCAGAAGGTCTAAAAGCGTAAACCAGAAACATTTAGTGAACTAACTACCAAGACGCAGAGTTAAAAAGTCTTTGATAAGGGTTTATTATATTGGCAGTACTCAATAAACATAATGAATATATTCTATTTTTTTGTAACACCTGACAAGATATTCTAATATTTTGGTATGTCGCGCTATGCATTAACTTTTCACTATTTAAGAAAGTTTTGGCTATATTTTATTTTAAACTGGCACACAGAGGTGTCTTTTTATCATCATGATATCACAGATACTCGATATCCCTTATAAAGGTGTAGAACTTAAAGATATTATCAAGGTCATGAGCGCATTTTTATCTATGGGGTATATTAAAACACTTGGATATTGTAACAAATCCAGTAGTCTGACAGAACTCCGTCAAAGAAATAGAGGTCACTGGAGCCATCCCACAAAAGCCTCTTGCTAATGTTCTAATGGAATTCGAGCGTCGAATACACACTGCAGCAACGAATGATGATCATCTTCTGAAAGTGTTCTAAACTTGAACAGTTTGATAGTGTATGTATCCATGTATACCTATTGATAAGAAAATATTAATTTGAAAAATGATCGACTACTTTTGTACCATTATTTCTTGGACATCCTGTATCTTCAACAGTAAGAATTAATATGATACTAAGTTATGTCAAAAGAAGGTTTTTTCACATTATTTAATCACTTTTAGGTTTATATTTTAAATAAAATTACTTTTGAGCAATATTTAAAAAAAGGGAGCCAATTTTTCTTTTTCCTATAAAAACAACCCTTCATAAATATGCTACATCACTATATAATTAGACTGGTCCAACCTATAAGGGTGAATTTTCAAATTTATTATTTTTGATATGGTACCCCTGGTTATTATGAAGAATGAATGGTTAAAGAATTATAAATACCAATTTTAATGCAAATCGGATAATATTTAGAGGTGCCGCACGGAGGACAAACATTTCATTTTATTCTCCAATCGGATTATTTATATTAATATTTTTTACCCCTGAGGTAGCTGTTATCTGTGCGTTTTATTTAATGTGGTATCCCCTATAGGCCTAATCCACAGTCCTCTAATTTTGTTTCTATTCCATTTATTTCCTTTATCTAAGTCCCTCTTTTATTGTAGATTTTTTTACGTTTGGAAAACGCTTACGGTGCTGCTCTACAATTTGTAGAAGATATTGGAGTTGTTCTTCACTTTTCGTAAGATGGCCACTGAAGTTCTTAATTAAAGCAACACCTCTCTCAGCTTTGTCACTTACAACATTCATATTTTTTACATAATTGCTAGCAGCTTTGTAGTCATCATTAGCGTTCCAATCAGCAGGATCTCTGTCCAAAAAGTCCATTGGCAATGCTAATTTTGTGAAGAAGTTGCGAGTTGTTGAACTGACGAAGCTAGCTAGTGTTTTGTCTTGTAGGTTAGGATCATTCACATTCAAATTTATCCGTTTAGGAGGATTTTGAGAGCCATTCACATCCAGCGCCTTCACCATTTCTCGCTTGACTTCCAGTGACGTTTCTTCATCAAAAAAAAAAGAAAGTCCGATGAGCTCTTCATTCAAATACCAGAGATGGCGAGAGAGAGCTTTAGATGCAGCTACAGATATTTCTTTATCATCGTCGGATTGAAGTTTCTTGAGAAGAGATAGGTCATTAGCTGGTGCAGAGGAAGCAATGGGTGCTAAAAACCATTCATTTACGTAGCATCGAACAGCATATAATGCTAATTTTGTGAAGAAGTTGCGAGTTGTTGAACTGACGAAGCTAGCTAGTGTTTTGTCTTGTAGGTTAGGATCATTCACATTCAAATTTATCCGTTTAGGAGGATTTTGAGAGCCATTCACATCCAGCGCCTTCACCATTTCTCGCTTGACTTCCAGTGACGTTTCTTCATCAAAAAAAAGAAAGTCCGATGAGCTCTTCATTCAAATACCAGAGATGGCGAGAGAGAGCTTTAGATGCAGCTACAGATATTTCTTTATCATCGTCGGATTGAAGTTTCTTGAGAAGAGATAGGTCATTAGCTGGTGCAGAGGAAGCAATGGGTGCTAAAAACCATTCATTTACGTAGCATCGAACAGCATATAATGCAAAACGTTGCATCCCTTCTAGTTCATGTCTAGTGACTTCCATTTGTTTGTGGAAAAGACAAATTTTTATTGCATATATCACTCGCGCCATCCATCGCACACGGTGCAACGCTCTGTGTTGATGGAATTTAATGCCATCAAAAGGAACATCTCCAAGGTATATGATTGTCAAATCTAAGAGTTCTCGGTAATCTGCTCGAGGTTGTAATTTAGTCAAATGTTGCTTGCAATTTTCAATTATACTGGGCTTTTCCGGTACATCGATTTGAACAATTTCAAACTTGTTTGTGTCAAAAGTCTTCCATTTATTTTTAAGACGCTTAAATAACAAGATATCCGGACCACCAGTGGCAGCGCCGTGACATTTGTCAAAGACAGATGCTATTACTAGTTCGAGAATGTGATGTCAACAAGCTAGTCCGAGGAGCGGCCGTTCAAGTATGCTTTCAATAAGAGTACATGCTCCTTTTTTTATCGCCAGTGTTGCTTGCAGTTGTGTCAAAGCACATTGCCTGCACACAATCTCGTAGCCCCCAGTCATCCAAAGCTTCGACCACAGCACCTGCAATATTTTTTCCTGTGCCAGATTTAAGTTTAGGTACTGAGAGAAGCTTAGATTTTCCTCCGCCTGATACAATAATTGGAAGTCTATCCACACTATCATCACCAGTAAGATCTTGGATAAGCTTTCCGTCCGAATGAATTGTTAGAGGAATATCAGTTTCAAATGATTGCTTGATGTCATCCGTAATTTGCTGACGAACTGATATTCGTTTTCTCCGTATTGAACTTCTACTCAGAACAATATCATCAACTTCATATCCAAGAGAAGATGCAGTAGCTGCTACTACTGATACTGCTTGGCAATCACTTAATTTGTTTCTGTCCAGTGTCATTTCTAATTCTGTTGATACAATCATTGCTGGTTTATGACTACCAAGTTTCTCCTTCTTTATGGTGACTGGTGTACTTGATGTACTTGGCTCTTCCTCGGAGGAACTACTATTTGACGAAAATTGAGTCACTGTTGTGTTCATTTTCTTTCTCATAGTTTCTTTCTTAACTTGGCGTTGAAATGCTTCATCTCTAGATCTTCTCTTAGATTGTTTGAGAGCACATATTTTGTCCACACTTCCTATGTAGCCTCTCCTCCCCTTCTCTCGTTGAGCTTGTAGAAAAGCTCTGTCTTCTTCTACTGTCATTTTTTGCAGAGCATTAGCATGGGCGATATCGAATAAATCGTCCAAACGTTCTTGAAAAGAAGTTTCTTTATCTATTTGTGTCTGTGAACGTCTAGATTTAGATTTTTGAAGTCCTCTATAATTAAAATACTCCTTTTCTATTTTTCTCGTAACATTGCGATAGTCAGCAGTTGGTATATTTGCCATCTCCCAAAATTTCAATACTTCAGCGCAAACAGCTTTAGATGCATCTTTCAGCGTCTTTTTGGCATGTAGATGACGAAAAATAAGCCGCAGAACGTCACCATAGGATGGTAGCTTTCTTCCACATATTGTCTCAATTGTTTGTCCAATAAGCCACATTTCTGTTGATTTTCTAGTCGCTACTGAACTTGCCATATTTTACATCCTGTTTGTGCATGATGCCATTTGACACTCTCCTACACTGCTATGATGCTCTCATCTCAACAACACAAGTAACATACCTACAGAAGATAACTACTCCACAATCCATATAATATTACTAATTTTTTTATTTCTGATATTTTTGACAGTAGTGCGGCACCCCTAAATATACTTCAAATGAGCTGATATGTTTGTCAGAAGTTATTCTTATAAAGGTTCACAATAATTTGAGGTACCATGTTATGATTTCAAAAATACTGTATATTGGGATTGTAAAATTAGGGATTAATTAATAATATAAGATATAGTTAGATGTTGACATAAATGAAAACCATAAGTTAGGTAGGATATAAATTTCGTAGGCCTAAAGTAAATCCCAGAAAAGGCTACGTAACTGCACGGACGTAAACATCCGAACAGGTTTCAACGTGTTCTTGCTAGAACATGTAACGTTCATTTGTTCAACCAATAGGGCGTGAGAGAATACGTCACCTCCATTTCAACAATTCATGCATTCGTAAATAACACTGGATGACAAAAAAGAAAATTTTTTGTCACATGAACAAAAATGGGTGGATCTTATAGGTTTTTTACCACTGAGTTAAAAAATGACCTCAAAATTTGTCTATCACCCACCAATATTGAATGAATCGAAAATGAAATTTTAACTAATTTATAGACGTAATAGCAATATCAAAGTAGAAAATGCATATTGAACGCACCTAAAATGTTCACTGAGCGAAATCAAGTGAGTAACTGACAAATGAAAGTCAAACAGTGACGTGCAACAACTTATAAGCAGAGGAGAAGAAAGGGGCAGACCCCGCCCCCTTCCTATCCTAACTCAAATCCTAAGTAATGTAAATTCGTGTGTCACTCTAAAACTGTGTGTGATAGAAAAATTCTGTTTTCATTTCCGTAATCAACGTAAAAATTACATATAGTTAAAGTAAAAATATATCTGTGACTAAAACTTTGTTGACCAGTGTAATCTTAGTTCCAAATAGTACTTGAAATAAAAATAAAAATCATTTAATATTGTCAAATAGGTAAAAACAAGTTAATTAAATAATATAAAATAATATATATATATGTATGGATTTGTAAGATTCATAATATAAGGTATTTTAAAATTGTTTCTAAGTTCCAGGATGAAAGGGGGAAAAAGAATAAAGAATATCTTCCCAATGAGAGAGGAAAATATAATTCTGAATGGGGAAAAACAGCGCGCAACACAGATCGACAGTCAGTGAGGTAGTGGGAAAAAACTGTCATAGAGAGAGGACCGTACACGGTATATCAGAAGATCTTATTCCCTCCCTTGTCATTGAAAATGCATTCGCATCATGCGTAAGCTTATTGGCAGTCGTAGTTGCTAAACAAACGTATTAAAAACCGCTAGGATGAAATTCTATAGGCTTAAATATAGGTGATCTACGTATATAGGTTGGCTGATCATTAACTCGTTTCTTCATTTCATTCACGCTCTTCAGTAGTGCTCTTACTCTAAATTTTAATATGTAAATTAAACTTCTCGTATAAATAGTCATGAGATGAAGTTTAGATGTATTTTAGGAAGGCTGCCTCTCGCTATATTGGGGTATACATCCCACTTCAAGAGAAGAGAAAAAGACAGACAGACAAACAGGTAAATTAGATAAATAGATAAACAAGCAAAGGACAAGAATTTATAGAAACCCCCCCCTCACCCACCCACCCACACACACACACACACACACACACACGCAAAAACAAGGCCTTCATTAAAGTCATTCCTCATAAAAGTTATCTAAACGAGTTTCTGCCCCAATTTACATTAGGAAATCCGGTATAAAAGGGAGGAAATAGAATTAGGAAATGCTAAAAAATAATCCTAACACAGAAAACTGTTTTTTGCTCTTAAGCCGCGTTTTAAAACTGCTCCAATTTAGAAGATAATGAGACACGAGAAAAGTAACTGTTAATGGGAGTAACTCAAGCAAAATTGATTTTCCTAAAGCTGAATGTAGGATAAGAACCCGTTTATTTACCAGGGGCAAATATAATTAATCATTTAATTTAGGGGAACAGATTATATATATATATATATATATATATATATATATATATATATATACATATATATATACACATTTAACTGCAATGACCACGCAGTATATTAATGTATAGAAACGACGTAAGTGTAGAGGAGTGTTCTGCACACGAGGAAGAGAAATAACGAACAAATGAAAAATGAGGTGACCGCCCGGGAATCGAACCCAGGATCTTCCGATTGCCGGTCAGATATGCTACCACTACACCACGGGCCTCGATCAGTCAGAAGTCGTAATTCTCCTACATTGGGCAGAAACCAATGCCTTGAGAGGGCACCCTCGCAAATCGTGAATATGTACATTTAACTGCAATGACCACGCAGTATATTAATGTATAGAAACGACGTAAGTATAGAGGAGTGTTCTGCACACGAGGAAGAGAAATAACGAACAAATGAAAAATGAGGTGACCGCCCGGGAATCGAACCCAGGATCTTCCGATTGCCGGTCAGATATGCTACCACTACACCACGGGCCTCGATCAGTCAGAAGTCGTAATTCTCATACATAGGGCAGAAACCAATGCCTTGAGAGGGCACCCTCGGAAATCGTGAATATGTACATTTAACTGCAATGACCACGCAGTATAATGCAGTATATTGCAGTTAAATGTACATATTCACGATTTGCGAGGGTGCCCTCTCAAGGCATTGGTTTCTGCCCTATGTATGAGAATTACGACTTCTGACTGATCGAGGCCCGTGGTGTAGTGGTAGCATATCTGACCGGCAATCGGAAGATCCTGGGTTCGATTCCAGGGCGGTCACCTCATTTTTCATTTGTTCGTTATTTCTCTTCCTCGTGTGCAGAACACTCCTCTATACTTACGTCGTTTCTATACATTAATATACTGCGTGATCATTGCAGTTAAATGTACATATTCACGATTTGCGAGGCTGGCCTCTCAAGGCATTGGTTTCTGCCCTATGTAGGAGAATTACGACTTCTGACTGATTGAGGCCCGTGGTGTAGTGGTAGCATATCTGACAGGCAATCGGAAGATCCTGCGTTCGATTCCCGGGCGGTCACCTCATTTTTCATTTGTTCGTTATTTCTCTTCCTCGTGTGCAGAACACTCCTCTATACTTACGTCGTTTCTATATATATATATATATATATATATATATATATATACTGGATGGATGGAGAGAGAGTAACAGTGACTTAACTTTTGTATCATACATTAAACCGAACACAAAAACCGAAACTGATACAGCGCTTATCAGATCAAGAACTACTGTAAATTAAAAAAAAACGTTCTTAATTAACTACAGTGAAATTGTAATAATTTATATACAGGGTGGGTCATATCCTCATAGGATACCATCATATATTTAAGTACATTTATGAATTTATGATAAATATATGATAATATCACATATGTAAGTAAATTTATAAGTTGGTATTGGTATTCGGTTTAGATTTTGAGTTTTTTTATTATATTAAATTTACTTCCCACCCCTTCCTAGGAATGGCGGAACCAGAGCACGAAGCATTGTACCACTTCTCAGGAAAAGGTGGCATTGCACTGAAAAAAGATTTGCGGAACACATTCATACGAATATATTAAAAAAAATCAAGATTCTACAATGCGTTCGAAAAGTCTCTCCGCAGTAAAATCAAAAGGTTATGTAATAAAATCACTAAATCATGGTTGAATGAAAACATTGTAGTTTTTCAATTTCCTATGCGTTAACATAGCACTGCGGAAAGACTTTTCGAACGCACTGTATTTGATTTAAAGAATTTCGTAATGAGTGTGAAGAAGCAAAACCACCTAAAATACATTTTCAACATCTTTCGTAAGTTGAATTTATGAAGAAAGCTTATTCGGTTCATATTTCATCAAATCTAGTAAATTCTTATCCAATTTTTATATGTACCTTTTTGGGTGTAGTCCTTTTGCACAGTTTGAACATCTTTTATTTTAATAATCAGTTGTGACCTGCATGTAATGTTTATGAAGAAAAACAAAATAAACATATATACTTAAATATATGATATTATCCCATCAGGCAGGACTATATGGGAGAAAAGTCTTTAAGGATTTTATACATTCAACGATTTAGTTAACATTATACAGATAAGTATTCAAATTATGAAACAAATCAAACAAAAAGTATACAAGAATTTTATTCATACAAATATTTTGTTAAATTGTAATTTAATCTTCAAAGAGTTCAACATCCGCGATAATACATTTGTGGATTCTCTATGAAAATCTTCATTGTTCTTCTGAACATATCGAGTGGGATCCTTTACAGTTGCTCATCTATTCTGCGGCCAAGGGCATTCACATTTGGATAGATGAAACCACGAGTGTAGAGTTTGTCACGCAAATAGAATCAAAGCCAAAAATCACATGGGGTTAAATCAGGTGATCTGGCTGGCCACTCGATGGGACCTCGTCGCCCAACCTATCTTCTTTCAACGTTCGTATCCAGAATCTCACGAGCAGTTGCAGAGTAATGTGGCGGAGCTCCATCATCTTGATAAAACCAACACCATCAATAAACTGTGGCAAAATTTTGTCTCTCAATATCTGGCAATAGCATTTTCTATCCATCGCATCTCTCGACATGTCAAAGGAAATGAATACTCAGTAACCAATGCACGCCCAAACTGTTAGTGTAGCCGTTTTAATGGGTTTACCCAATCGTATTTAGCAATTTTTTTCACCCAGTAGTGAACATTGTATGTTTCCTTTACTCGTTAAACCGAAGACACAGTCATTTGAAAATTTAATCTTTCGAACGAAATCTGGATCACTGTTCAACTTTTGTCTCATTGTTTCAGCAAACTACAGCAGTCTGTCAAACACATCGTCGTATATGAGCTGAGAGTAAATGTGTTTGTAATCGTGGTACCCCTATGATTTCAATATTTTTGCTACTGAAAATTTGGAAATAGGCAATTCCTGTGAGACTTTTCTCGTTGAAGTTGTTAGATCGACTTGAAAAGTGGCGAGGACATTTTCTTTGTTGTTATCTGTCGCCGTTAGTAGTCTTCCGCTTCTTGGACGATCTTTCACCAGGTTCCCTGTTTCCAAAAGTTTGAGCTTCCAGTATCGAAGAGTGGTTGCATTTGGTGGTGGTTTATTATATTTTTGTTGAAATAAACGCAAATTTTCTTTACAATTATCATAAGAAATAACCCACGATATAAGAAGCACTTTTTCTTCATTGCTGTATTCTATCCGTACTGACATGTCGGTGACTGGGGCTAGGACGTAGGGCCTTCTTGTTCTAGCCTAGGGTCATTCCTGGCCTTGTATAGTTGTTTTGAAAAGTATCGCATACACAACAGCGATATCATTCAAATTTATTTTTTATTAACAAATTATTTGTATGCATAAAATCATTAAAGACTTTTCACCCACCCTGTATATATATATATACTGTATATGCAGTGTGTCCCAAAATGAATATACTAAAAATAAATATTATTTGCTGTTTTATTTTTACAGGTATCAAAAAACCAAAAAATAAATAAATAAATAAATAAATTGATTAGGAGGATTTTGAATTTTTTTTTAACAGTTGTTTACATTTACACTACATCTCATTTTCAGTGATGAAGCTGCATTCCATATTTCAGGCAAAGTAAACCGCCATAACTGGGATAAATACAACCCACATGAAATCTATGAATATGAGGGAGATCCCCCTAAACCAAATGTCCGGTGTGCTTAGTCACGGTCTTGCTGGTGGTTCTTACCTAAAGATGCTGGAGAAGTTTTTTATTCCACACTTGCAAGAACTCCCTGTTTGTTACAAAAACAAGATGAAGCACCACCACATTTTGCTCGAAACATTCGAACATTTTTGAACGAAACATTTGCAGGGCGTTGGATTGGTAGGGGAGGAGGACCTACAAAATCTTTGGGGCGCTTTGGAAAACAAAAGACTACCATAACAAACCAAGGGATCTTCAGGAGCTGAAACATCGTATGTTTTCATGATGCTGTCATGTCCATCTTTGAAGCTGTGTTGGAAGATGTGTTTTCAGAATTTGAACGCAGGATAAGATTAATTATAGCTAATGATGGAAGACACGTACAAGTTTATTAATTAAATTAAATAAAACTTACAACACTTCAAAATATAATGTTATTTTGATTTTATTGCTATCTGAACTAATTAATATATAATTAAGACTTGCTTTTGGTATATTGATTTGGAAACACCCTGTATATATATATATATATGAATAGAAACGACATAAGTGTTAAGGAACGTTTCTGCACAAGAGGAGGAGAGATAACGAATAAATGAAAAATGAGGCGAACCGCCCGGGAATCGAACCCAGGGCCTTCCAATTGCCCTGGGTTCGATTCCCGGGCGGTTCGCCTCATTTTTCATTTATTCGTTATCTCTCCTCCTCTTGTGCAGAAACGTTCCTTAACACTTATGTCGTTTCTATTCATTTATATACTGCGCGATCATTGCAGTTATATGCGCATATTCACGATTTGCGAGGGTGCCCTCTCAGGGCATTGGTTTCTGCCCTATGTGGGAGAATTTCGATTTGTGATTGAGTGAGGTCCGTAGCATAATGGTAGAGCGTCCAACCGGCAATTGGAAGGCCCTGGGTTCGATTCCCGGGCGGTTCGCCTCATTTTTCATTTATTCGTTATCTCTCCTCCTCTTGTGCAGAAACGTTCCTTAACACTTATGTCGTTTCTATTCATTTATATACTGCGCGATCATTGCAGTTATATGCATATATATATATATATATATATATATGAAAGATCTAAAAAAATACTTCACATTTTTAGCCTTTTGAACTTTCAATTAAGAAAAGACTAATGATTATATAAATCTCGGTGCTGAAAGCAAAAATGGTATTAAAAGTAAACTCTTCTCTTTTGAAATTCCGGTCGACCTTAAATTATTTCAAGGAAGGAAAGAAATTTAATTGTGAGGATCAAATAATAAAAGTTTTTACAGAATTAATTTTCTCCAGTACTGAAGGACATTACAAGCCATCAAATTTAGTTTTAAAAAATTAAATATATCTATAGCTTGTATAACTCTTGAAGAAGAGATATAAAGTCGTACAATTCTCTACTATATTCCAGTAAATAACAATAAAAAGTTCCAAGTATTGCTAACATACTCAACTTAAATAGACATGTCCTGTATATATCCCAAGTTGAAGAATGCTATTGTAAATCTTACAGAATTTGGAGAGAGAGAATTCTTGCGAACATTTACTTGGAAGATTAAAGAGACTTCGTAAGATTTTTTGAAGGTAGTAAGACGCCCATCAATTAAAAATATAGCCGGCACCCATAAAGGGTAAAGATCAAGGTCAACGTCACTTGGTATCTATCTCATTTCTTGTAAGAACGACTCCGCCGAGCATCAAGAGATGGCGCAACGTAGCCGGCCCACAGAAAGTGGGGTTTATTCTCGACTCTTCCTCGAGAAAGTATAGAAACGTTTTCTATAACGTTTCTTGAACTCTCTTGTGTGTTCCCTTTTTCCACCATCAGTTTTTATTCCAGCCCGAATGAGAAAGGACGTACTTTCGAAAAGCTTTGCAGTTGCCTTTTTAATTTAATTTTAATTCTTTAAAATTTTCTTTTGGGGACGGTTATGGTGAAAATATTACTATCATAATAATAATAATCTTTATTCAGAAAGAACACATTACATAAGGCATACATCACATCCATATAGGTTAACACAGTGTTGGCATTAATGTTTAATTCTGTATTTTTAGTGGCAACTAGTTTAATTACAGTATTCTTATCTGAATAGGCGTTGGGAAGCATTACGACAGCTTTTCAGGCAAAAATCTTTGAGATTCATTTCTATCATTGCAAGGGAAAATACAAAATATAAATAGAATTTGTGGAAAATAAAATAAAGTTGCATTTAGTTAATCTGTCATTACAAATGAAAATCGAGATAATCTTCGAAATAATAAAAAGAAAAGAAAAACAATGTGGTATAATAAGAGAAATAATAGAAATAATGGAAAAGAAAAATGGTAAGCAATACGGTAAATACAACATGTTGAAATACCAATAATAATTAATTTCTATTATTACAAATTAGAAATGATGATACAATCTTAAAGTTATAAAAATACAGATAAATGAGACACATTATAAATATGGCGTAATATAATAGAAACTTTTAACATATAATTTATGTCACTTGTGACTGCACTCGATTTAAGATTGTGAAATTTGCAGATATTATTGGTGATTTTCTTTGTTTAGTAATATTTACAAGTTTATATATATATATATATATATATATATATATATATATATATATATATATACAGGGTGATTCAAAAGTCAGGTTACATAGGGCTTTTCTGTTTCTTTGCAGGTAAATGAGTTATGAGATGTTATCGAAGGAGGAGCGCATTGATGTGATATTCCTAGCTGGCTGCACAAGTGCATTGCCGTTAACGGTGGCCATATCGAACATGTGATGTGACTATTCCCCTGTATCATTACATAATACAGTATTTCCCTATGTAACCTGACTTTTGAATCACCCTGTATATATATAATGTAAAGAACGACGCTTTTTAGAAGAACTTCCGCACAAGAGGAGAGGAGAGAAAACGAGCAATGAAAAATGAGGCACCTCCCAGGAATCGAACCAGGGATCATCCGATTGCCGGTCAGATATGCTAACCATTACACCAAGAGCCTCCACGCCTGAAAGCTCGTAATTCCCCACGTACCTGCGAGCGGAATTAAATGCTTTTTGAGGGGCACCTTCTCATGCCGTATATTTACTTTAGGTTACTTACTTTAGGTGAGTTCGAACGACGGTTCAGGATCGACCTACGGTCGACCCCTTTGCAGCATCCCGCCTCATTTGCGGGATTTGGTGAAGGAGGGAATTGCTGTCTAGCTGGTTCTTGAAGTTATTCAGGTCAGTGTGCTGGAGATTCCTCACTTCTTTTGGTAGAACACTGAAAAGCTTTGGGCCTCGTATTCTGAGGGTATTTTCTATCCTCGTTTTTATGGCCCCTTGTCCCACCGCAGCTAGGACTGTACAAAATCTGCCTCTTCTCTCATTCCAGTTCGTGTCTATTTCATTTCTAAGGTGAGGGACAGAGCCCTCAAGTATTTTCCATATGATATTATTGTGTACCGCTCGCGCCTTCTTTCGAGAGAGTAGAGTTCCAGGGATTGTAGTCTTCACCTTCCGTTTCCTCTATCTTAGACGTAAAAGTCCTTTGTACAGCTTCAATGTTCGCAATGTCTCGTTTTCTGTATGGGCTTGTGAGTACTGAACAATACTCAATTATTGGTAGGACTAGACTCTTCCACAATTTGAGCATGATGTTTGCTTTTCTGCTGCGGAAGCTCCTCCAGATGATTCACATTATTTTTCTAGCCATTGTAATTTTGATATTATAGTGCTCTCTGAATTCTGCATCCGACGATGTTATTACTCCAAGATCCCTGCCTTGTGGATTTGTTGTTATCTGTTTGGCTTGCATAGTTGTACCTTTTTTTCTATAGCTCCTTGTTTTTACCATATCTTAGAAGTTGAAATTTTTCTTCGTTGAACTTCATATTGTTGTCTTCAGCACAGTGGAATAATGTTTCAATGTCGTTTTGTAATTTTCTTATGTCACCTTCGTTCAATATTTCCAGACATATCTTTGTGTCATCTGCAAAACATGATAGAATACTGTCCTTAATATCTGCATCAATAACTGCAATCATTATTATTAACAGCAAGGGAGCTAATACTGTCCCTTGTGGGACAGAGCTCACGACGACTTCCGAGACTTCCGCTTTAACTCCGTTTACCACCACTCTTTATGTTCTTTGCGTCAAGAAATTAAATATTCATTCATCCTCCTAGCTTTCCAGTAATTTCTGTATTCTTAAATTTGTGTGATGATTCCATGGTCACATTTATCGAAGGCTTTAGCAAAGTCCGTATATATTACATCTATATTTTGTCCTCGACACAATGTTTCCAATATTTTCTCCTGGTGGTCTAGTAGCTGTGATAGCCATGATCTTCCAGCCCTGAAGCCATGTTGATTTGGGTTGTATAAGTCCTTTTCTTGTAGGTAGTAGGTAGTTTTGCCTCTAGTTATACGTTCAAAACACTTTATCAGGTGTGAGGTGAGAGCCACTTGGCATTAATTCTTGGGCATTGCTCTGTTACCAACTTTAAATAGGGGGGCAATGTTCGAGTTCTTTAAGGAGAGTGGAATTTGTCCTGTTTCGAGTGATTTCGTCCATAGTAAGTATAGCGGTTTGGCAATACTCTCTTTATATTTCTTCAGAAACGTGGCCCTCCATGTGTCTGGCCCTGGCGCTGAATTGTCTCGCATCTGTGATGTAACTGCAAACGACACACAGTGTATATAATGTAAAAGAACGACGCTTTTTAGAAGAGTGTCCGCACAAGAGGAGAGGAGAGAAAAAGAGCAATGAAAAATGAGGCACCTCCCAGGAATCGAATCCGGGATCATCCGATTGCCGGTCAGATATGCTAACCATTACACAAGAGCCTCACGACTCAAAGCTCGTAATTCCCCACGTACATGCAAGCGGAATCAAATTCCTTTTGAGGGGCACCTTCTCATGCCGTATTTATTTATATATATATACACATTTAACTGCAATGACCACGCAGTATATTAATGTATAGAAACGAAGTAAGTATAGAGGAGTGTTCTGCACACGTGGAAGAGAAATAACGAACAAATGAAAAATAAGGCACCCGCCCGGGAATCGAACCCAGGATCTTCCAATTGCCGGTCAGACGTGCTAACCACTACACCACGGAGCCACGATAATCAGAAGTCGCAACTCTCCTACATAGGGCAGAAACCAATGCCTTGAGAGGGCACCCTCGCAAATCGTGAATATGTACATTTAACTGCAATGACCACGCAGTATATTAATGTATAGAAACGAAGTAAGTATAGAGGAGTGTTCTGCACACGTGGAAGAGAAATAACGAACAAATGAAAAATAAGGCACCCTCCCGGGAATCGAACCCAGGATCTTCCAATTGCCGGTCAGACGTGCTAACCACTACACCACGGAGCCACGATAATCAGAAGTCGCAATTCTCCTACATAGGGCAGAAACCAATGCCTGAGAGGGCACCCTCGCAAATCGTGAATATGTACATTTAACTGCACATCTGACCGGCAATTGGAAGATCCTGGGTTCGATTCCCGGGCGGGTGCCTTATTTTTCATTTGTTCGTTATTTCTCTCCACGTGTGCAGAACACTCCTCTATACTTACTTCGTTTCTATACTTATATACTGCGTGGTCATTGCAGTTAAATGTACATATTCACGATTTGCGAGGGTGCCCTCTCAAGGCATTGGTTTCTGCCCTATGTAGGAGAATTGCGACTTCTGATTATCGTGGCTCCGTGGTGTAGTGGTTAGCACGTCTGACCGGCAATTGGAAGATCCTGGGTTCGATTCCCGGGCGGGTGCCTTATTTTTCATTTGTTCGTTATTTCTCTTCCACGTGCAGAACACTCCTCTATACTTACTTCGTTTTCTATACATTAATATCTGCGTGGTCATTGCAGTTAAATGTACATATTCACGATTTGCGAGGGTGCCCTCTCAAGGCATTGGTTTCTGCCCTATGTAGGAATTGCGACTTCTGATTATCGTGGCTCCGCGGTGTAGTGGTTAGCACGTCTGACCAGCAATTGGAAGATCCTGGGTTCGATTCCCGGGCGGGTGCCTTATTTTTCATTTGTTCGTTATTTCTCTTCCACGTGTGCAGAACACTCCTCTATACTTACTTCGTTTCTATACATATATATATATATATTAAGTGCAAACGACACACAGTGTGTATATATAATGTAAAGAACGACGCTTTTTAGAAGTGTCCGCACAAGAGGAGAGGAGAGGAAACGAACAATACGGCATGAATACGGCATGAGCTATACGGCATAAGAAGGTGCCCCTCAAAAGGCATTTGATTTCGCTCGCAGGTACGTGGGGAATTACGAGCTTTGAATCGTGGAGGCTGTTGGTGTAATGGTTAGTATATCTGACCGGCAATCGGATGATCCCGGGTTCGATTCCTCGGAAGTGCCTCATTTTTCATTGCTCGTTTTCTCTCCTTTCCTCTTGTGCGGACACTCTTCTAAAAAGCGTCGTTCTTTACATTATAAAGGGTGATCCAGATAAATGGGACCCATAAAAAAAAGCCAAATATTCTTAATATTTAATTCCTTTCATAAAAACTATATATCATTCGAAAGAGTAGAGTTACAAGTTTATTATGAAATATTTATTTTTTAAAAATGACTCCTTTCAAATGTGCTCCATTAGTTGCCAAGCATTCCAGTGTTCTCGCTTGTAAGTTCTGCATCACTTTTGCAAGAGTGTGCGGTGGTATGGCCTGTATCTCATTTGTGATGGCGGCCTTCAATTCTTGCAAGGTCGTTGGGTTATTTCTGTAGACCCTACTCTTTAAATATCCCCAGAGATAATAATCTAAGGGAGAAAAATCGGGAGACCTTGCGGGCCATTCAACGTCTCCAAATCTTGAGATTAACTCGCCTGGAAACGTTTGACGCAAAACTGCCATGCTTTTATTTTGTTTTGTATCTTATCTTGTCTTGTATTGTCAAAACCTATACAATCCTGTACAAACTTGTAACTATCCTCTTTCGAATGATGCGTATGATTTTATAAAAGGACTTATACTTTAAGCGTTACAGGGGTTTCTTTTGGGTCCCATTTCTCTGGATCACCCTTTATATACACACTGTGTCGTTTGCAGTTAAAATGTATTTTATATATATATATATATATATATATATATATACACACATTAATAGGAGTTAATAAAGTATTTCTTTAGTGAGTTGCGAAACGAAATTAATGATGGTGCTTGTCTGATATTTATAGGTATAGCGTTCCAGATATCTGCCCTTTGTAGGAGAGAGCATTTCCTACAGTTTGCATGGAATAATTTGGTTTATGTATGAAATCATTGGGAAGCCTTGTCTTATGATTATGGGTGGTCTGATTGGGGATAATTGCCTTGTAAATGGACAAAGTACAATAGAGTTCCTATTATTAGCAACTTTGTGCATACTGATACTGACAGTAAGTTTATACAAATGATTTAGTTTAAAAATATTTAAATTTCTAAACATTGGAAAGTTATGAGATTGCCTGTTATCATTGTTTGAGAGAGTTCGTAAACATTTTTTATAGATTATTTCTAGCGGATATACAGGGTGTCCATAAATGTTTACCCTGAAAACAGTATGCTCTCATGTTTTAATGACGAATCTTACATCCGTTTTCTTTTTACAGGTGATCTCGTACACGCATAGCGTTTCTGTGCTGGTGTGTTTCGTCTACAGCATTCGCCGCTAGGAGCGCTATAGTAGCTGTTCAGTTAAGATGGCGTCTGTGGTGACAGAGACGGCACAATGTGTTGTGTGGTTTGCAGAAACAAAATCTCCTTTCAGTGTTCAGCGAAGGTTCAGAACAAAGTATGGAAAGAATCCACCTGATGTGAAGTTAATTAAGTCGTGGATGAAAAAATTCTTGGAAACTGGAAACGTGGAAAAGGGAAAGAGCAGTGGTAGACCATCAGTTTCCGATGGGACGGTGGAAAACATTGAAACTGCTTTCACACGGTCACCAAGGAAATCGGTGAGACAAGCTTCATGCCAACTAAAGAAACCGAAGTCTACGGTGCACAAGGTGTTACACAAACCTTTGAAGTTAACACGCCTACAAGGTAAATGTTGGAAAATGTGTGGCGTGAGTGTGAATACCGTTTAGACATTTTACGTGCCACTAGGGGTGCACATGTGGAAGCTTATTAAGTTCATTAACTATGTATCAACACTTTGTATGTTTATCTACTTATGATTAAACCTGTTTGAATACGAGTGTTTATTTAAAAGTTATAGCATGCTTTAATCAGGGTAATCATTTATGGACACCCTATAGTATATAATGGTTCTACTACCCCATGCTGTGACTCCATGTTATAACTGTAGATCAATAAGTGAGTAATACAGTGTGATGAGAGCATTTTGGGAAATTGTGTTTTTGATTCTGAATATTACGTAGAGAAATCTAGATATTTTTTATGTGATATGTTGTGTGACTTTTGAAATTTAATTTGTCATCTGACTTGATGCCAAGAACTTGAATTTCACTTAATTTTGCAAGAGGAGTGTTTCAATTAATTATTAATGGAGTGTGCGCGATTACAGTTTTTTTAGTTACAATCATATACGATAATTTTTAAAAAATGTTGTCGAGTTCAGTAAAAGCTTATTTGCACACATCCATTTATAGACGTGATCTAATTTCCTGTTCACTTCATTCATTAGGGAGATGATATCGTGGTGTGTACAGTATAATAGGAGTATACCTGACATACAGTCAAGGGAAGATCGAACCTAGATTTGGTCTAATAAAGTGGATTTTTCTACGGTACTATGTAGTCTTGTTGTCTTAGTTATAATTTGTCATTATGTCATTTAATTTTTGTTGTGAATAAAGAAAATTCGAGCAAATTTGTCCTTATAAGTCACTTAATTTTTGTTCTGCATTAATTAATCGCAGAGGTGTTCTATTCCACCAGGATAACGCGCGCCCTCACACTGCTCGAAACACCACTGCCCAATTGGAGGGATTTGGTTGGGAAAAAATGCCTCATCCACCTTATTCTCTGGACATCACACCTTCAGACTACCATTTATTCAGAAGTCTGCAACATCACTTAGATGGACAAAAGTTGCAATCCAGGGAAGCTATCGAAAACGAAGTGATCGCTTTTTTTAACTCGAAACCAAGGGATTTCTTCGAACGTGGGATAAAAAACTTTTCTGCAGGTGGGACGAGGTTATAGAAAAAGAAGGGAATTATATTGATGATTAATTTGTCATTATGTCATTTAATTTTTGTTGTGAATAAAGAAAATTCGAGCAAATTTGTCCTTATAAGTCACTTAATTTTTGTTCTGAATGAACTAAAAAATCGAGCAGAATATGTTACAACCTTGTGTGTGTATATATATATTTATATATATATATATACCTTTGGTAACCTTTGGTTAGCTTCCGCCCGAATTGTTCATTCTGACGAAGGTCAAGCTTTTCACTCCACCTTAGACCTACAGTTTAACGTGGAATCCGAACCACGCACCACCAGCAGCCCAGCCTCTTAAACACTAGGCCACCCAGGGTACCCATTTATCTATCAACCACTTTCTTTTATTGCATGGGAGGATGAACAGCTGGGTTTCGCTGCGCGCCGGCTGCCTTCACCTGGTCTCGATCCCGTGGCCGATGGATTCGTAGTCAGCGACGCTAACCACTAGACTACCGAGGCACAATATATATATATATATATATATAGAAAGAGAGAGAGAGAGAGAGAGAGAGGAGAGAGAATTTTCAACACGGATTCATGCATAAAACACAATTTAGGAAGGAAAATATTTTTATTTATTTACGTTGATAAAAAATAACATGCAAGTAAAATCCCCACAAAAAGGGAAAAAAATATATGTATACATATATCATAATCTCGTTCTTTTTAAATTGAATTTCCTTTTTCCTTTGGTCAGAGATAAAACAAGGGATATATGTACACAATGAAAAAAATTAAAAAAAAACATCTATTACGAAGATTGTAATTGAATAAGTAAAAAACACATTTGCACTCTTTTTCGAAAACTAAATAAAAATGACGCTAAATAAAACGTATCAAGATTTTTTTTCATTTTATTTTATATGAAATTATCCTTTACATTTGCCTTAAGGTAAAAAAAAAAAAAAAAACTTTTTTTTAACCCCTCTAACCCTCTTTACTAATAAAATATAACATTTTTTGGTAAAAATTAAATTTAATACATTTCTTACACACAAACTTAATTTTTTCAAAATTGAATTATTTGAGCTCATAAATTTTTCTTTTATTTAGCAAGATGGAAATATTATTTGGCATTGTGCCAGGTAGTGCCTCCGGGTGACAATTTGGTATTTTAACTTGCTATGTATTTGTTTTTTTTTAAGGATGTATTTTAGGGAAAGTTTATGTCAAATCTGTAAACATTGAAGGCAAAATTATAATTTTTGTTGGGGAGCTATTTGTCGAACGTTATTGATTTGAGTTCTGAATATATATATATATATATATTAAATTTAATATTCCGTTGTTGAAAGAAGAGGTGTATTTGCGTACATAACGAGCCAAATTAACATAATAATAATATTAATAATAATAATAATAATAATAATAATGATAATAATTATTATTATTATTGTTATTATTATTATTATTATTATTATTAGAAGAAGAAGAAGAAGAAAAAGTTACGTAAGTTGCAGGCTGACAAAGACCCAAAATTCCATGAAAGAATTTAGAAACGAGAAAAAAAAGATGAACAACTAAAAATGGAGAGGACTAAAACCTGTGATACCATGCCTACACCTACACTTATGGACGTGTAAAGCTTCCACGTAGGAACAGTAGTAGTATTGAAGTACAGAAAAGACAAGGCTCTTCTTCTTTCGCCAGCCAATGGTGACAGAGAAAAGTGGTGGATCTTTTTGGTTTGAAGCACTGTGATAAAAACATAAGGAAATAATATTTCTAGGTAGAAAATGTATATATTTCTAAAGAAAAGTACATTTTATGGTAGAGAAATTGAATACAACGTAACCTAACCTAACTTTCTTACGTGTACCAGATTTGTGCCTAGACAATTCTAAAACATCCACTGAAGATCGGAGGTTCAAACCGTACAGTTAAAATAGATGAAACATTTTGCGAATTCGTTTGTCATCGAAAGAACATAAATAAAGACCTATATGAGAAAATTTTACAAGACATTTCCCAATTTTAAATCTATTCTGGTTAAACTCTCATACATTTCTCCACCATAAAATGTACTTTTCTTAACAAATATATACATTTTCTACCTCGAAATATTTTATTTTGTTTTTCACAGTGCTTCAAACCGAAAAGACCCAAAGTGGTGAAAGAAGTTGTATAGGAAAGAAGAAAAAAATATAATGAAAGCAATAACTTCAAAGTTCATTCGCACCCTGCGTACATTTTCCTCGCGTTATCTATTACTGGACAGTAGAAAAAATAAGGGAAACCATCAAATGCTAAACTACTAATTCTCATTCTACACTAGGCATTTTTTTAAGGAGTTTTCTATTATTATTTATTTACTATATACAAAAGTCATCGCCCATTATTTCCTCGATGAATGCCGAAGACGACCGTACTGAGAACCTAATTATTTAATATTAATTATAAATATTGCTCTCTTTAGTACTGGAATTAGATAACATGAACACTGATCCACAGGTACTTCAAGCTGGTCAGCATACCCCAGTTTAAGAATTCCACGATAAGTATAAAAATCATGTATGCGATTTCTCCTCCTCCCTCCTTCATGCCATAATTTTTAAGGAAATTTTATCACGTATTTTATATTGCAACTTTCGCAAAAGAATGACTTAAATAAGGAAGCATTGATGTAGAGGCAGCTCCAGTGGTCAACACCATCTAATTTAAGAAGTTCCCTGACAGTGTACATACATCATGCGTGCTTTTTTTTTTTTTTTTTTGACGAAATTTTTAAAAAATTTTAAACTAGGGAATTATTCACTTGTTAGTTAAGTTAACTATAGCTCAATTTTTATAAAAGGTACTAACAATCCCTGAGAGTGAATACGTCTTTTCGGAGGTTTTGAAGCCCGAAAGTTTCCATCAAGTTTCCCGTTTCTACCAATGGGATATCATCTGAGAACTCCCAGTGCTCTAGAACCAGACTCGACCAGTGTCTCTTCCTACATTTATTGGCAAAATGAAACAGTACTACTTCTACTGTATTCTAACTAACTCGCTGACGCAAAAGATAATAGGAGAGAGCAAAAGAAAGGAATAAAAGTGGGGCTGTGGGAAAGAGAGGCTTCCCAAATAAAATTTAACATAGTTGTTCGCCACTTAAAGGCCTTGTTCGGAATGAAATCCTTTAAACGCCTTATTTCAAGTGAAAAGAAGAAGAAGACGAAGAAGGGTATTGTACACTCGTTCTTCGCATTATGAAATTATTAAAGTAGCGCTGAATGTAGTAATGCTGCTTAAAATATGCCATGTAATCCTTGGATCAGCTTGGAAAAGATATTGAATTCAACATTGTATTTTTTGGAGTGCATTCAGGTATAAATTTTACGCCCATTGCCCATTTCATAGTGCTTGTTCAGTTAAGAGAGCTCGTTAAGGGTTTTTGGATTCATCTATAGTCCTACAGAATTTATTTGTGCGTGGTTTCAGAACGTGAAATATGTGTGTGACATACTGCATCTTTTTTTAATAACATGTACAATTATTTAATATGGTTGTAATCTATTCCAAACGTCTCAGTTTAGGTGAAACGACCATAATATTCTTTATCATATCATAAAATATATCGTGAATGATTAGTAAATTGGCTAACAATATATTTTGAAGGAGAAATCACACTACCCCAGATGCAATGAATGCTGTTATTTAGGGTTTGGGAAGAGCAAGGTTTCCGTATTTGATTTATCACACGCAGTGTGCTATCCCTGGATAGCTTGGTGAGTGTAATGGAATCAGCAGGGTACGTGTCCGTTTCAGCACGGCATTTTTCTTTTTTTGGTGTGTGCTTATTGATACACACTACATTTTCATTCGTTCTGTAGCTATAAATTTATTACCTAATATAAAAATATTATACCATAAATGTTAATTATTTCACTATTAATATGAATGGATTTTCAAATATAATGAATGAATAAGTATGCATATTTTTTTATTTTTAAATGGATTTTGTTAAGGCTTATCATAACCTCGTAGCAGTTGCGTGCGTTGGTCTCTCTGCAAACGAAGGTGAAGTTGGTGGCTCCACCTCTACATAGTATTTTGTTATAATACGAATGAGTGTTTCCTTGAACAAACTAAAATTCCAAGATTACAAAAAGAAACTTATTTTGATCCATTTAGACGAGTGAATTAACCTTAGTTTGCCTACGTCATAATTGTTCAATCTGATCGTGAAGCTTGTTGCCCCGCCTTAGACCTACAGTTTAATGTGTAATCCGAACCAAGGCCAACCAAGGAAGTCAGAAAGAACTAATTCTTCGCTGGAACTCGATATCTCACGATCTTCCGATCAGTAACCCAGCGTCTTAGTCATTAAGGTTACTTAGGGCACCCATTTATCTACCAACCAATTGTTTATAGGAAAGAATGAACAACTAGGTGAGCTGAGTATATATATATATATATATAATATATATAGGGGAAGGTGGGGTAAGACGGACCCATGGGGTGAGATGGAACTCCCCCCCTCTAAACCCAAGCAGAAAGGGCGAGGTTCAGATATTGGTTGCTAGATGTCCTTCACGTCACCAAACAAAAGCATGACACAAAATAAAAAAGCAAAGCAAGCGAAAGCTGGGCCATCCTGGGCTCATGACAGTGACAGTGAGGATGGAGATTCAACCAAGTGCTTGTATTGCAATGACACGTTTGGTAATTCTGTGCGAGGGGAAGGGTGGGTTTGTTGCGCCATTTGCAAGAGATGGGCACATGAGGAATGTGCAGGGGTAGAGGATGATGAGGAAGAGGTTTTTGTGTATGAGTTGTGCCAGTAAGGATGGACCCCTGGGGTCCATCTTACCCCGTGATTCGTTTTTGGTTCAATAAAAATATTTATTTGGTAAAATCTCGTGTTTCAGTCTTTTCCTCTAAAAACCGTGACCAGGGTGTGGACTTTAAATATAACACCCCAAAGCACCACCACAACCCCTAAAAAAAACCAAAATTATATAAATGTGGTTTCTAGACTCATTTTTGTGTTAAGTAGTCCGTCTTACCCCACCTTCCCCTACATATATACACACAGATCTACAGGTTAGCTCGAGAGAAAGGAAAGAGAAGGGGGTTAAAAGAGGGGAATAAGGGGTTAAGTAAGTGGCAAAACCTATCATTCGTGAGTTAACATTCATTCAGAAAAAGAGAAAGAAAGACTCCCCATCATCACCCCATCATCATCCGCCGGCCACTGCCGACAAGTCGGAAAAATAGTCGAAGAGAATAGGAGAGGGGTGAAAGATGAAAAGGAGTAAAATAAGAACGCTTACAAACCATGCAAACACAGTCTTAACTCACTGTCATACCATGCAAACTACAGACATGCAAGTAAAGAGAGTTACAGACATGCAAGTAAGGAGAGGATTAAAAAAAAAAAGTAGGTACAGTGTAACAAAAAGTGGGTTAGTTTACTCAACGAACTACATCTACGTTCGTGTTAGTCTAATTTTTTTTTTAAATTTTATTGCATGTCACAAGCTGGTATTAATCGTCAACAGACTCACCCTCGACCCCCCCCCCCAGAGCTCCTGTTACTAATTGTTTTTTTATTTTAAACAACGTTAATATTTTTAAAATGCCTATCTAAACGGTTCTTAAACATATTAACGCTGGTGGAGTGAACGACTGACGCGGAAGATTATTCCATTTATCAATTACTTTAAACGTAAAGAAGTTTTTAGCGATATTAGTAATGAAACGCCTGCCACGCAGCTTAAATCCGTTATTACGAGTATTTCTATTATCGAAAGTGAACAGTTTGTCAAAATTTACGTTATCGATGTTATTAACGATTTTGAAAACTTCAATAAGCTCCCCCCTTAATCTCTTAGTTTCGAGTGAATGCAAGTCTAACTCTTTAATCCTATATTCATAAGGCTTGTTGCGCAATGACGGAGTTAGTTTCGTGGCACGACGCTGAACCCTTTCTAAACTATCAATATCCTCACGCAAATACGGGCACCAAAACTGAACGGCATATTCTAAATGAGGCCTGACTAGGGACTTGTAAAGGGGCAATATAATATCCTTCGATTTAAATTCGAAATTACGCGCTATGAAGCCTAACATCCTATTAGCTTTTGCCCAAGACTCCAGGCACTGGTTCCTAACTTTTAAATCCTTAAGTACGCGTACGCCTAAATCTATTTCCTCGCCAACGCTCGCTAACTCTCTATCATCCATCGTGTACTTGTAATTATTGTTACGAGAACCTATATGCAAAACTTTACATTTGTCTACGTTAAATTGCATCTGCCACTTATCCGTCCACTCCATAATCCTACTTACATCGTCTTTGAGCCTATTTCTATCGTCCTCGTTAACAAACTTACCGCCTATTTTAGTATCGTCCGCGAACTTTGACACGTTACTGGTCAATCCTACATCTATGTCGTTAATGTAAATTACGAATAACAATGGGCCTGACACTGAACCCTGTGGGATACCGCTACCTACGTCCAACCACCCCGATTCACTACCACTAACAACGACCCTCTGTCTCCTAGCACGAAGCCATTCCTCTAATCAGATAGCTACCTAACTGCGTATACTGTGCGCTTTAACCTTCGCAATTAATCTTCTATGCGGAACTGTATCGAACGCCTTTTTAAAATCTAAATAAATAACGTCAGCCAATCTATGCCTATCGTATTCGCGCACTATTTCGTTATAAAATTCTAACAAATTAGTTAAACAAGATATATGGCGTCGGAACCCATGCTGACTACTATTAATCAAATCTCTACTTTCTAAGTGATTGATCGATGATACGACCCCTAACTACGGATTCCAAAAGTTTACCGACAATTGACGTTAAGCTAATGGGCCTATAATTGCTAGCTACTGTGCGGTCGCCTTTTTTAAAAATGGGCGTGACGTTAGCTAATTTGAAGTCTTCAGGAATAATCCCCGTTTCGAGTGACTGATTAAAAATCTTCGTTAAGGGGCCTACGATAATAGGGCTAGTCATACTATGCATTTTTTTTAAATCAATGGAGAGGGGTGTTCAAATGACATATTTTGGTGTATAGAACACAATTCTGAAGAAAATATTTAATTCTGATAACCCTAACCTACATCATTTTGCAGTTGATTATTATTAAATTGTTGATTATTTTACTATTGTAGTTACCCCAGAATATGTCTTCTCACGTTTTCTATCATGGCTGCTCACGTTATCTCTCATAGAGCATTGTTCTAACTAATTCATATAAACACATATAATGTAATTCATATAATAATAATAATATTTAAATACTCAAATAAAAAGGTGTGCCATTCCACTTAATTGTAATTATCATACAGTTTGGTATATGAAATATTTTGACGGTTTTCTGGCGCGCATAAGGCCATTTTCTGAGCCACCTTTCTCAGAGGCTAGAATGTAACGTTTCAGAACATTCTAAAACGTTTTGTGAAATATTTGAAGTAACTCATGATTTATGAAGCTATTTTGCCACCTCGGCTTGCAGTGAGGGGATAGATTTAGTGATTATCTACTGATATTTTTTTTGTTACTGTTCACATGTGAGTATTATTCTGTTATATTTTAGAAAAAGCTATTTCTACGCATATTATAGTGATACATTGAGCAAAATTTAATTAACAACTTTGATTTGAGCTAAAATTAGGTGGTTCATTTTTAGTACAACTGAGCAGTATGAGGCCTATTTCAATGTTCTAAAGAATATTTTTAGGATGTTTCTTTAGTTTTTTTAGAGTACATGAACAAATTATTTGCATTACAGACAACAGATAAATTAGCATTTTATAACATTTTGAAACCAAAAAAGCATAATGTGTTTAGCATTTGCAGATAAATTTGTTCTTGCCCATTTCAGCTCTTTTTTTAACCAAGAATTTTGCGCTGAAAAGAGTTAATACCTGTCTGTAGTGGATACTTAACTGTTGTATTATTGTTTTTATTTCAGTGTGAACTCATTAAGAAAATGGCTCAAGTCAGAACAAGGACGAAATCAAGTTCTCATCTGAGTAATCTTGTTGGCACTGGCCGGGAGCTGTTGGTGTCTGAACTGCCAACTGTGAGGGATATCCTGAGGTATGGCATCTACTTGAGGAAGCAAAGTGAAGATGACAGGAGGAACTACCCAGTGGACAAGCTGGTGAGTGACATCTACCCTGGTCTGATTTGTCAGTGGAGCAAAGCTAATGCTCTTTTCAAGCCACCTGTTATCAATGAAAAAGTGACCATCATGTCCAAGCTCAAGGAGGTCTGGAATCAGGCAGTGAAGTTTTCTCTTGGGAAGGGCAAACTTGATGCCAAAGAGAGGTTCATTGTCAAGTTAGACAAGTTCTTTGATATTTTGACTTGCAAGTGTCAGATTACCAGTTGTGAGGGGGGAGGCTGTGAGGGCTGTGTTATCCAAGCCCACATTAACTGTTCCTGCAGCAGAGAGAAAAAGATTCCTGTGAAAGATCTTGCCTACATCAAGGGACAGAAAGAGAAGGTTGGAAGTAAGGGACCCCACCAAATAGGGGGTCCTGATCTACCAGAGCACAAGAGACAGGTGAGGACATTGAAAAGGCAGTGGATGGAAAGGAAGGCAGAGAAAAGGAGAAGGAGCAAGGAGGAAAGTGCTGCAGTAGCAGAGAAGGCAGCCAGGAAGGATGTTAAGAGATTTTTGGCAGATGGTGATGAGGATCTGGAATTGGAGAGAAGTGGTGATGAAGATGAGTTTCTTCCTGAAGTTGAGCTCTTCCCTCAAACTGACCCTGAGCAGCTTCGGCAAAGGTACAGAAAAACTATGATGAGATTCAAAACATTGCCCTTGCTAGTGTAAGGTATGGCATAGGGCTGAGGCCAACTGCAGCGATAGCAACAGCAGCTCTGATTGACGCAGGAATCATCACAGAAGACAATACAAGTCTGTTAGGAGCAGAAGGACACCTGACATCAATTGTGATGCTTCCAGCATCGGTGACTTGATCAGCTGGTCAGAAGATGTGTCAGAGCCACCTCTCACCTGCTCTCTAAGCACCTCAGAGGTGAAAAACTTCATCAAAACCCCCATGAAGGTGCGCAACTGGCCTTGCCACACACAAAGCATTGAGAGGGTTGTTAAAATGGTGACTGAGGCTTCTGCTAAGTACTTCTCACAGGAAAAGAGGGATGGAGGGATCAGGGCTCAGGAGACCAGCAGGAAGCTGATGTCCAAGTCTGAGTCAAAGCAGGATTTTTGCAACCTGGCAAAGTTCAAGATGTCAGGAGAATGATCTTTGTAATTATATCCAGTGATATACATGCAGTTCACCTATTAATAAATATATGTAAAGTTGATTTGGCCTTGTCAATATAAATGATTTACTTTATATCTTTTAATATATTATAAAGGGGTTCAAAAGGGTAAAATTGGCAATTTAGAAATACAAAATGATGTAGGTTAGAGTTATCCTATCCAAAAAAGAAGCTCATATTTGAATTCCACATGTAAAAACACATAGTTTAGACACCCCTGATGGTAGGATTTCCTTCAGATTCATGTTGTCACGGGAGTACGACCCGCCCTACTACGATATCGTCTTTCAAATCTTTCAAATGTCTGGGATAAAAAGCGTCAGGGTCTGGAGCCTTGCTAACTTTTAGCCTATCGATATAATGCGCAATCTCACCCTCGTAAACAGTTATTTCATCCAAAATAGTCTCGCTCCTAAATGGAACGATATCGTCCACGTTCGAGACATTATTTACGTCTTCTACGGTAAAAACTGTCGCAAAAAAATTATTGAAAATATCCGCCATCGCCTGAGCGTCAGAAGCCAAAGCGCCGTTAACATCCACTAGAGGGCCTATGTTAACTTTTATCGGCTTACGATTATTGACATATTCAAAAAACTTTTTTGGATTATGTTTACTATCCGCAACTATAAGTATCTCTAAATTACGCTTAGCATTCCTAACTGATCTTTTAACCTGACGTCTAAGCTCGATATATCTATCAAAGTTAGCTGTCGTGCCATTGCGCTTATTAAGTCTATACGCTCTGTTACGCTCGTTTATGAACTCGCCTATTTCCCTAGTCCACCACTTGGGCCTACCATGATTTCTAGCACGCTTGGGCCTACGAGGAATAAACTCCCTTTCAATATTCATAAAACTTTCTTTAAACGCCTCCCAATGCAAATTTGTGTCATTACCCATAATTAAATTATCCCAGTCCACTACTCTCATTCTATCCACAAAACTATGAAAATTGGTCCTACGAAAATCAGTGACTTCTATTACGTTACTATCCTTAGTGTTTTCTATCAATAACTTAAACCTAAGAATTTGATGATTACATCCTAAACTCTCGCCTACTTCTAAACCTTCGAGTATATTTTCGCCATTCGTCATCACCACGTCTGAAATATTGTCACCGCGCGTTGGTTCGGTAACTATCTGTCGTAAAAAATTATCTTCTATGAACTCAATCAATCTCAAACCCTCCTCATTACCAGTAAAATTCTGGTAATTAACATATATATGTTGCTCTTAATTGTGCTTTTATTTTTTAATTTCGTATAATCTACGTTACTTGAACTCTTTCTATATACAGGGTGTCTCAGAAGTCGGGCACCATAGGCTTTATTCAGACATGAACCCGTGCCACCAAACGAAAACTGCCAAAGGATGGCTAAACCAGAATGGTGTACGGATACTTGGTCCTTGGCCAGGTAATTCACCGGATCTCAACCTCATTGAGAACTGTCGAGTATTGTTGAAAAGGAAAGTAGCTGCTAGGAATCCTACACCAAAAACTGCCTTAAAAGAAGCTATTAAAGCAGTTTGGGTGGAAGAAATGGGTCTTATTAAAAATTTGGACTGTGTTCGAATGTTTTGAAAGTTGCATTACAGATACAGTTTTTCGCGAAGATTTCAAATATGAAACTCATTTTTTGCGGAATTTTTTTATTTGTATGTTATAAGTCTATGAATCAGAAGTGCTTGCCAATCATGCTTAACATAAGCTCGTACAAATTTTGCCCTTTGTGACAACTCGCCTTTTTATCTTTTACATTCGTCCTTTTGGCTGCTGCTACCCAGGCAAGGTGGGTATAATCTTCGTGTATAATTTAGGTATCGGGGGTACGGGGGCAGAGCCCCCGTAATGCGCTCCTAACCTAAATTTAAATTTTTGGCTTTTTTGCGTCCCGACTACTGTGCTTTCGCTGGTTTAGTATTACCCAGCGAAAGCGGGCAACAGAATCCTTTTTACATCTGGTAAGGACTTAACACCTTTTGCATTTAATACGTCATCAATTTATGCCGTCATAGTGACTTCCGGTAAGACGCGCCAATTGATTCTTCCGTCAATACATTTTATTTACATATCGTGGCGTTTTCGGCATTGCTTCTCTTTGGGCACAATCCCTACACTTTGCATTTTGTGTAAGGCATCAGTTTCGCTTAACGAAAACAATGATTATAGGTTATCACTCATTTTCACTCACCAGCAAAAACAGGCATTGCTCTTGCAAACAAACGCCAATAAAATGTTAAATATTTATTTCCACAAAAATTGAGTTCTATACTTAGAATCAGCATAAAAAACTGTACTAGGGACAAAATTTTCAGAAAAATTTAACACAGTCCAAATTTTTAATAAGATCCGAAGAAATTACTGTAGACTTTTGCGAAAGACTGTGTTTATCAATGCCTCGCAGAATTGCGGCAGTGATCGAAAATAAAGGCAAACATACAAAATACTAGGTGTATATGACAGTTTTGCATTCGGTTGTGTCTTGTTATTTAGAACTGTGTCATATGGCTGTTTAAAACCAATTGTTTAGCCAAAATAAATAAAAATTACCATTTTACAGTATTTCTGCCTCTGATGTATCCATTCTGGCCATTACTGTATATATATATATATTATATATATATATATATATATATAATATAACCCTTCAATGAAACAAACTCATAAAATTCTAAAATTGATGAGGGTCAGTGAAGATGGAGCAAGTTAGGAAGTGTGCTGTCAACATATAAATATTTTATATGTTTAATAATTCATAATGATAAAAATAGGATTTGTATGTTATTTTTGGTTAAGTGTTAATACATAATATAATTTTATATCCTTACGAGTTTTAGAAGTTAACTAAAAATTATAAACATTATAAAAGAAGGAAACGATGTATTATTTGTTTTGTACCAGAAAATATAGTGTGTGTATATATATACACGCCCAAACATCGAAATCGCTCAGTGAGCGAAAAAAACAGCCACAACCGGTTGTGGATGCACTTAAATAACCACACACCGAAGTTAGATATTTTTTCGCTTCATGGCCGTTCTCAAACAACCACAACGCGTTGTGGACGATTTGAAAATTACTGAATGCCCGGTTAGGTTAATTGAATGCCCGGTTAGGTCAACTGTACTCCCATGACGATTGGTTAGGTTAAGTAGTGATATTTTCGTTAAAACTAACGAGAATATCATGGCTTAACCTAACCACTCGTCAAGGGCGTACAATTAACCTAACCGGGCATTCAGTTAACCTAACCAATCGTCAAAGGCGTACAATTAACCTAACCGGGCACTCAGTTAACCTAACCGGGCACTCAATTGACTTAACTGGGCATTCAATTAACCTAACCAGTTGGTTAATTTTTACATTTACGTCTCATTCTAAAGTTGCTTAAAATTTATCGAAACCTACGGGAAAATTATTGATAATAATTTTTTAAAAGACTTTATCTTTTTTCTAGCATATCTGCTTAACTTTGCTTTTTAATCGGTGAATACGTCGATAAACATATGTCGTGTTTATATCATTTCAATATACGTCGTGTTTAAATAGAGTTTCATGAAAGACATCGGTGTGGTCGTTTCAAATCGTCCACAACGCGTTGTGGTCATATCCGAATCGTCCACAACGCGTTGTGGTCATATCCGAATCGTCCACAACGCGTTGCGGTTGTTTGAGAATGGCCATGAAGCGAAAAAATATCTAACATCGGTGTGTGGTCACTTAGGTGCATCCACAACGCGTTGTGGTTGTTTTTTCGCTCACTGAGCGATTTCGATGTTTGGGCGTAACATATATATATATATATATATAGATAGTTCATTTGTTCTCAAGAAAATGCAAACTATTTAAACTCTTATAAGTTCCTTCTGATGAATGAGAAGCAGGTTTTACACTATTACCATTTATTAAAATGTTTAGAACAAAGACTTAAAACAATGGATAGAAAAAAGCATTCTAAAATTGTCACAGTTAATTAGAATTAATATTTACAAGTAAGGTATCGTTTACTAGTAGTGTGAACCCATGTTCCAAAGTCTGTCACATAAAAATACAATAATGGTTTTAAATAATTTTTGTAACAAAGAAAAGCTAGTAATAAAGTAATTTCAGTAACAAAGTTTTCAGTAATAAAGTTTTCTGCCTCTCATGCGACAAGATAAATATTGTTTAATTACAGTATATATTATAATTACGAGTTTCCGTCTTTTATGAGACAGAATAAATGTCGTTCAGTTATAATGTTGATCATCTTTCATGCGACAGAATAAATGTCGTTCAGTTATAATGATGTTAATCTATCATGCGACAGAATAAATGTCGTTCAGTTATAATGTTGTCAATATTTCATGCTGAAAAATAAATATCGTGCAGTTATAATGTTGATAATCTATCATGCAACAGAATAAATGTCGTTGTTATAATGTCAATCTTTCATGCGACAAAATAAATGTCGTTCAGTTATAATGTTGTCAATCTACCATGCGACAAAATAAATGTCGTTCAATTATAATGTCAATATTTCATGCGACAAACGAAATGCTCAATAATAATGCTTTCCGTTTTTTATGCGGCCAAAGAAGTGTCGTTCATGAATAATATTTTTTAATCTTTTATGCGATAAAAGAAATGTCGTTCAGTAATAACGTTTGCAGTCTTTTATGTGACAAAATAATTGTCGTTCAAAAATAACGTTTTCCGTTTCTTATGTGAGAAAATAATATTAGTTAATATTAAACGATCACATTAACGAACGATGTCGCTTTTGTAAAATTCTCTTAATTTAAGTCGAGACAATACTTTGCAAATATATAATTCGCGAAAGGGAAAAACATGTGTATTTGAGATTGTTTTTACCTCACTCGTAATGGCAAAAGTCACGTGACTCAGGGACCTACAGATTAACGAAGGATCTGTAACTTATGTCACTACATAATCTGAACACCTAGGACGGGCTCTCATCCAGCCACGGAACAGATCCAACGACACTTAACTTCGCTGATCTAACGGGAAGTGGTATTGCCAAGTGGCCGCAACGCAACCAAGTTTCGAAGAAGAAATAATACTGCAACAGGTACAGTTGCCCGCATATGTAATATTCCTCGCCTCACAGGCGACTCCGTAATGTGGCAACGACGCAGCGATAGTTAAGGAACCCCAACTGGGGGAAGGTGGGGTGGAGGGGGGGGGACAACCGAGTCCAATAACATATAGCATTGACATACAGGTAAGATGCCGTTCAAAAATTACGTAACGCTATTTTTACTAAAACCTGACACCCTCCCTTGTAACGTTCCCTAACGTGTGGGGTGTGGGGTAGGGGAAGTGTCACATAACATCTAATGGGATGCCTGGTCTAGCGTTGCAGAACGTTCCTGGGGATTCTGGGGTGTCACGTTTTAGTAAAAATAGCGTTAAGTAATTTTTGAACGACCCGTAATTATAATGTAATGTCTGTGTTCATAAAGACAAACGATTAATGTTTACTACTCCTATAGAGTAATAAGGTTCCATTATGATGACTGCAAGGCTATATGAACAGTTACCACGATACAACTTTTTATATACTAGTGAATTTGAACCAAAAATAGACATTACACAACCATCCTCCACACTCCCTTATTCCCCTTCCCCTCCCACCAGTCTCGCGTATATTAAATCATTACATAACAATACTAATAAAGCTGTTTGTAGAGTCCGTGTGCAGTTTTAAACCTTTACTAACTTACGAATCTATACGATTATATATATATGTATTGACAGTGAGCGAGAAAAAGATTGAGACAGTGTGAAAGAGAGCGAGGTAGAGGGGCAGAGAGAGTTAGTGGGAAATGGCTTATCGATTGTAACACGAAGAACTTGTTAACAGTTTCGATCTGAATAACACTAACTGATTAGTTATCAAAATCACATAAGAATAATCCATGTTACTAGCATAAATATATTTATATATACTTATAAATTCATACAATATTATACTAATGTTTGTGAAATGACGTTGATGGGCCAAACATGGTTACTTGCTGTCGCCGTTCAGGAAAGACTACATATGGGCGTGTCAGTAAAAACCGTAAGGTGACGGTTGCATGAAGCAGGATATCAGCACCGGTTTGTGGCTGATGCCTATTATATTAATAGTGTTTTCCACTATCGACTTAATCACGATGGCCAGATAAACCTATTAATGTTTTCCAGATTTCCTGTTGCATTATCAATGTGGAGGTACTATTAGATTTTAACAAGGAATATATGTATATATATATACATACATACAATAAAACACCAATTCTTTATTACAACAAATATACAATGGTTGAGAATGTTTTACTAAATAGTTTATTATACAAAATGATAAAGTCATACAAAATGCTCACAATTTGCCATAGATTAACATAAATGGCACAGCTATACCCGGTTCATAGTTAGTATTTGGTCCATCCCCCATTATTGTCTATCACATCTTGTAATCTGTGTGGCATAGATGCAACATGGTTATGTATGATGTGTGGGTTCCTTCGGAACATCTCCCACTCAGCCACAGTGTGACTCAACAGCTGGCAGCTGGTCCGCTCTTGCCCAGGCTCCCACGAGTTCACCATATTCCCCCACACGTTCTCAATGAGGTTGAAGTCATACCCCTTACTAGGCCAGTCCAATAATTCTAGATTTCGCTGCTCCTCGAACCACCTTCTAACAATCCTGGCGGTGTGGATGGGAGAGTTGTCCTGCAAATGGATTTTAAATATTAAAAGTAAAATTATATCTCATCCATACGCTTCATCAGTAACCCACTATTCGAGATAGGTTTTAACCCCCTATGTACTAGGGGTTTCGCTCAGCTAAATGTAATTGTGCGCAGTTATAAAAATAATACAGTCTGCAGTTATCCAGAATAAAATCCTTAAGTGTTGTCATAGTACTGAAAGAGTTAAAGAACAATTTTATGACCATTATTCGTCCCATGTAAATGGAGAAACCGGACATACAAATGCGTGTAATACATAAATCTTACTCTAGTAATAGTATAATATTCTACAACATACAAATACAACATACCTGCATAAAGATAGTCTGCTCAGAATAAGGCAAGGCATACGCACGTACAGAAGGCAGCATCACCTCCTCCATGATCTCTACATATTGATCTGCCGTAAACCTCCCGTAGATCTCAGTCAACTCTCCTAGTCCTTGCAGGTGCATCTACCCCCCCACACATTCGCCTTCACGTGTCCACTCCGTGCCACTTCGTAAATATTTTGGCGGGCATATCTCGTGTTGTCCTGTCGTCAACACCGAAGACGGCCGTGAGTTGTACACGCAAACGTCTTCTCTTCAGAGAAGATAACTCTGCTTCAGTATGCGAGATCATCATTTATATGCTGGCGAGCAAACGAGAGCCTGGCCTAAGAATGTCGTTTCTTGATCCTCTCTCTTTTGGCAGGAGTACGGTGGTGATATCCTGCTTCATGCAACCGTCTCCTTACGGTGTCCACTGACGCGCCCATATGTAGTGTCTCCCGGATGGCGAGTGCGTTGTTGATAGGATCGTTCTGCACTTTGTTGATTATTCTCCGGTCTTTTTCTGGGGTGGTCTTTCTTGGTGCCCCACACTTCGGACGATCTAGCAGATTCCCAGTCTCCTGCCACCTCTGCACCCAGCGTCGAACATTAGGCTTCGAGATTCCCGTTCCCCTGGCTATATCAGCTACAAAGAGGACTGCTTCCCGCATACCAATTATCCGTCCTCGCTGTGCAATTTTAACTTGAGCTGGATTCTTCTTCAGAGTCGGTGTTCGTCATACTGTGTAGAAATATGGTATGAACATAGATCATACCAGTAACCATGTCAACACCTCGGTTTGGCCTATCAACGTCATTTCACAAACATTAGTATAATATTTTATGAGTTTATAAGTATATATACTGTAAACCAGGTTAATTTCGCGGCAGCAAATTTTCGCTGTTTCATATCCTTGGACGAGTTCGCGGCATCATAATTTCGCAGTCAACAGTTGCTAGTTATAATCTTACAGATTAAAATGATGTCATGAATGACGACATTTATTCTGGATTGTATTTGGTCGAGGTTGAGGTCGTATATCAAGGCAAGTTTTACCTCTTAGTATGCGGATAAAGTTTCAGCAGCACTCAACGTAAATGAATCTCTCAGTAAGATAGATTTGAAGCTCTCCTCACTGAAACCTATTCATGCTAAATGAATTATCTCTGCATGGGGTAACCTACACAAAATGAGGGAGACCATTCGGAAGGGTTAGGAAATTAGTGGCATTCATGACATTCTTTTTATACAGTAATAATACAGTATAATTTAAAATGTTTTAATGCTTTTACTTTACAATGTTTGGATCGCCTGAAGATCAGGGATCCTCAGCCTTCTTTAGTTAGCTTTATAAGGCTAACTAACGAAAATATCACGACCTATCCTAACCAATCGTCAAGGGCGTACATTTGACCTAACGATTGGTTAGGTTAGGTCGTGATCTTTTCGTTAGTTAGCTTTATAAGGTTAACTAGAGAAGGCTGGGGCCCCTGATCTTCAGGTGATCCCAATATTTTATTACAATATACTGAATTTATTTTTCAAATAAAGTATTTTAATGATCTAAGTTTTATTTTCTTTCTATCTTCCAAAGATTAGTTTAAATTGTCAAATTTTCGCCTGCTCGATATTTTCCCAGAAACTGTAGCCTACGCGAAAAACGCGAAAATTTCCTGCAGTCGAACGTATTGCATTCACTAGTATATAAAAAATTCTCTTGTAGTAGCTGTTCATATAGATTTGCAGTAATTATAATGGAACCTTATTACTTATAAACCTAGTAAACTACATGGAGTTCAACGCTGTTCACGATCATATCAATCGTTTATCTTTATGAACACAGACATTACATTATATATGACATTACCTGTATGTCAATGACTGCACATTCAGTTGTCCTTTAGCTATACAATATATGTCTGTGTTATATGTTGTTGGACTCGGTTGGCCCCCCTCCACCCCACCTTCCCACAGTTGGGGTACCTTGATTTACACTGCGGCGTTGCCACATGTACGGAGTCGCCTGTGAGGCGAGAATCATTACATATGCGGACAACTGTACATGGTCAAAATATAAATAATGAATTCTTTATGAATTAATATTTTTTAGTTAATAATTATATCGCAGCAAAGGAATTTCATTTAGTTTCGCAATATATATATATATATATATATAACGTAAAGAACGACGCTTTGTATAGGAGAATTATCCGCGCAAGATGAGAGCGAAAGAACGAAACAAATGAAAAAATGAAGTACCCACCCGGGAATCGAACCCGGGATCTTCCGATTGCCGGTCAGATATGATAACCACTACACCACAGGCCTCACCCAAACAAATGCCGTAATTCCTCTACATACGCGCAGAAACCAATGCCCCAAAGGGGCACCTCCCGCATGCCGTAACATTATATACATTATAACTGCAAACACGCAGTATAATTAACGTAAAGAACGACGCTTTGTATAGGAGAATTATCCGCGCAAGATGAGAGCGAAAGAACGAAACAAATGAAAAAAATGAGGTACCCACCCGGGAATCGAACCCGGGATCTTCCGATTGCCGGTCAGATATGATAACCACTACACCACAGGCCTCACCCAAACAAATGCCGTAATTCCTCTACATACGCGCAGAAACCAATGCCCCAAAGGGGCACCTCCCGCATGCCGTAACATTATATACATTATAACTGCAAACACGCAGTATAATTAACGTAAAGAACGTTCTTTACGTTAATTATACTGCGTGTTTGCAGTTATAATGTATATAATGTTACGGCATGCGGGAGGTGCCCCTTTGGGGCATTGGTTTCTGCGCGTATGTAGAGAAATTACGGCATTTGTTTGGGTGAGGCCGGTGGTGTAGTGGTTATCATATCTGACCGGCAATCGGAAGATCCCGGGTTCGATTCCCGGGTGGGTACCTCATTTTTTCATTTGTTTCGTTCTTTCGCTCTCATCTTGCGCGGATAATTCTCCTATACAAAGCGTCGTTCTTTACGTTATTATACTGCGTGTTTGCAGTTATAATGTATATATATATATATATATATATATATATATATATATTTTTTTATATATATATATATAATATGTGTGTGTGGGTGTAGAGCAAACTTGAGTAGTACGAGTGTAACTGTGACTGATACAGTTAAATTTGTGCTGTCTTAGGGAGGAAACAATCTTGTGTGCATCTTGTTCTTGAAGAATCATGCACCAGGACCGATAATAACTGGAGGTGTCTGCAAAACAAACTAACAAAAATTACAATAAATTGAATACGGACATGGATGTTTGTTTGGACTAGACTAACACAGAGATTATTACTTTTAGTGGTGATGAACCACGTACGAAAGCATCGTCAATACTTTGACCCCTTATTTGCTTGGCAATGGTGCTGCGAGCTGTTCGCACCCTGAAATGGGCGTATGAGCAGAATGATGCTGTACATGAAAAGAGGTTTAACTCTTCATAGTTTCACTTAAACTATAAATGCATCGATGAATAATATATATATATATATATATATATATATATATATATATATATATATATATATACACCCACATACTGTATATATATATATATATATATATATATATATATATATACACACACACACACAACACATATATATATATATATATATATATATATATATATATATATGCTTGTACCTTGTGGGGAATGGACATTTTGTGTCTCTTTCTGTATTAACACCAAATAAGAAGGAAATAAACTACTCGGCGGTTTATTCTGTTTACATCCGAAAGTGTATAAAGTATCAGTGAATCCGTGCATATAACCTATTTGGTGAAATTCAGTAAAATAAAGAAAGTGCAATCCAGTTTACATAAATTATCACCAGTTTAACGTATATATTTAAACCGTAACACGGTTGGCATTCGAGAAATTTTGAAACAAGGCAGGAAAAAGGTCATAAAAAGCAAAGGTCAAAAAACCCTTGTGACCATAGAAAGGAAAGAAAAGAGAAAGAAAGGAAAAAAATAAAATAAATAAATAAATAATTCGTGGGTGTATTTCTTTTTACGATAATTAATGAATAGCATGACCATGGGTCCAAATTCTCACTTAATCTACAATTTGTGTAATCTGGAAACAACTGAAAATGCAGCAATAAGATGCGATTTCTGTCAAAAACTGCACGACTTTATCTGCATGAATTGGGATGAGAGGAAAGTATCTCTTGTCTCGAACGCGAAACAGATCGTGGGAATCAAATTTCTGTGTGACGCATGTACACAGACTGTAAACTCCTTCCCGGTATTTAAAGAAATAGAGAAAACAAACTCGAGTGTTACAAAAAAGGGTGAAATAATGGGGAAAGAGTCTGGAAATATCCCACTGAAAATTGGGGTGGACGAGAGAGAGGAGGAAATAGCGAATAACAATATAATAATAAATAACAATAAAAAACGACTAACAATATAAACAATATAATACAGAATGATGACATAGATGAAAGAAAAGGGATAAGTAAAAGTTGCGAGGTAGCAAAACTGTCCAACGAGCGAAATGATGAAAAGATAATAACTTAAAACGTAGAAAATAAACGACCAAAGAAAAATAATGATAATAACAAAATTAAGAACATTGAAGATAATGCGATAACAAGAAGTAGAAGCGTAGAAAATACCATATGTAAATACTACGCAAAAGGGAACTACAGATATCGGGATGGGCAATGCATTTATGCACATCCCACATTATATAACCCAAATTGGATATAAAGAAGTGTAAGTTCCACCATCTTACTATCTGCAACACCTATGCAAGATATGGGAGGTGCAAATACGGACAAAAATGCCGTTACTACCACCCTCAAACGAGCGCAACGGGTGAACATGAAAAATGAACATCAAAGAAGGGTACTAATTTTTTAGACGTAGCCAACACAATTCAGCTGCTAAATACTATCCAGCAAATACAGAGTCATCTGACAAATATAGGAATCCAAGAGCCAGACAGAAGGCACGCACAAACACACTTCATGCGTTATCGAGACAACAGGTACCGACAAAGATAAAAAGAGGCAAATTCTCGGAGGACCACAAGGCAACGAAACCAGCACCACCATTGGAAAACGAATCGGAACCACCTGTATGCGAAAACGACAGAGAAAAAATAAAAAATAATCCTAGCCAACATTCAGGGCCTTAAATCAAATCATTCCCCGGACAAAGTTTTATATCTGAAAGGACTCTTGCAAGAAGCCGGAGCAGACTTTGCATGCCTCACGAAGACTCATCTAAAGGACTGCCAGGCGAACTGTGAAAACTTTGAGTTCTGACTGTTCTGTGTTGACAAAAAAAGAAATACAAATTGACAACTATACCATACTCCGAGCCGACAGAACAGTGAGACGTAAAGGAGGATGTACTATTTGCACACGCGAAAGGCATATGGCAGAAATGACTATTAGTACCTCAACAGCTACGTAGAATGTGCAGCAGCAAAAGTTGAAAAATTAAATATGGTACTAATTGTAATGTACAGACCCCAAACACGCCAACCTCAAAATTTTTAGATTCCATTACAGAGGTAAAAACTGAGTAAAAGATCTACGCTCTCCAACCCCCAAATATTTTTCTCTGTGGTGATTTTAATTTCCCATTCATGAAATATAAAAGGATAGGAAAAAATATGTATAAATTAAGACAAGGGGGGCACACGGGAAGACCAGGAGCAGGTAAAAACGCAACTAGCTCTGGCTGATGAATTTATGTTAACGCAAGAAATAACAGAAAACACAAGACTGCCTAGATTTGGTATTTTTAAACAACAGCAACCTAATTGATAATGTAGAAATATCCCACCTATAATATCGGACTATAACATTATTGGAATAACAACTAATATAAAATCAACAGGAAAGGAAAGAACACGAACAATAGAAAGAAGCAAATTCGAAATTTTTAATTTTCACTCCAAAGTTATAAACTGGGAAGATGTTGCATCCAGCATGGAAGTAATAGACTGGAAAACCATTTTCGAGGCCAAGACAACGGAAGAGATGCTAGTAACTTTAGAGTAGAAGGCAGGCGCTGCAAATTGTGGAAAGACATGTCCCAAAAATACAACAAAGAGGAAAGAGAAGCAGGTTCGAGAGACAAAAGAGAAAAAGCGTGAATGCAAATTTAAGTAACTGTAAAGATAACAACATCAGGAAAATATTAAATGATAAACTGCAGAGTATCGGTGACGTCATACAGGAACCAATTGAGAAACATACAGAAAAAGAAGACGACGCTATAGAAGCGATAAAGGTTAACTCAAAGTACTTCTAAAATTTTGCGAAAAGGAAGTCGAAAAACCATGCGACTATCGGACCTCTGAAAAACGAGAACAGTGCTTTATCTGATGATCTAACAGAAGTATCTGAAATATTAAGAGCTCAGTACGAATCATCTTTCAGTATCGCAAAAACTGACAAACTGATATGCGATAGAAACGCGTTCTTTGAAGAACTACACGGGGAAAGTATTATGGACTTTGACTTCACGACAGATGATATTACACAAGCTATAGGGAAATTAAAAGCACACTCAGCGGCTGGACCGGATAAATGGAATGCCACACTGATCAAAAAATGCAAGAATGCAATTGCTGAGCCCCTATATTGGATATGGAGACGATCACTAGACACGGGAAAAATACCGGGCATCCTGAAGAGCGCGAACATAGTCCCAATATATAAAGGAGATCGATCTGAGGCCATAAACTATTAGCTAGTGTCGCTTACATCTCATCTCACTAAAATATTTGAAAGAATAGTTAGAAAGAAAATCTGACTTTTTGAAAACGCAGAAAAAAATTCATTGATAACCAACATTTGTTTCGGTCAGGCAGATCATGCCTAACACAGCTAACGGAACACTACAACAACATTACTGATGCACTTGAAAGTAATGAAAACTATGATGTAATATACACAGACTTTGCCAAAGCGTTCGACAAGTGTGACTATGGAATCATAATACATAAACTGAAATATATGGGAATAACAGGAAAAGTAGGGAAATGGATATATAATTTCCTTAATGAGCGACGGCAAGTCGTTACAGTACAAGGAGTATCTTCATCACAATCAGAGGTCTTCAGCTCAGTAGCACAAGGAACAGTATTAGTTCCTCTACTCTTCATAATCATTTTAACTGACATAGATGAGGACGTTACCAGAGACAGCACAGTAACATCCTTTGCCGATGGCATAAAGATCAGTAGAAAAATAAGAAACCCAGAGGATATGGGATCTCTACAAACAGACATGAACAAAATCTACAAGTGGACGGAAGACAACAATATGAAGTTTAACAGTGAGAAATTTCAATTGTTACGGTACGGAAAAAGAGAAGACCTAAAATTCATGGAATATTATACCCCAAATGGACAGGAAATTCGGAGAAATTCTAAAGCAAAAGATCTAGGGGTTGAAGTGACTGATGATGCGAAATTTGAAACACAAAATAAGATAGCAGTAAATAGAGCAAAGAGAATAACTGGGCAGATACTGAGAACCTTTAAACCAGTGGTGCACAAACTTTTTTGATGTGAGGGCCAAGCGAAGAAAATAACTAAATGTATTAGCCTACTTACTTTCCATCTAAGTCATAAATTGGGTCACTTTTATATTCTAACTTTTTCATTGAATTGAAAAGACCCGTGGGGCCACTGAAAAGACCCGTGGGGGACACATTTGGCCCGCGGGCCAGGGTTTGTGCATCACTGCTTTAAACTAAGGGATAGGAATATGATGATTCTTCTACTGAAAACACTAATCATACCCAAATTGGAATACTGCTCGATCCTAACATGCCCATATAAAAAAAGATATTAGACAGCTAGAAGGGATTCAGAGAAGCTTCACAGCCAAGATCAATGGGTGCAAAAAACTAAATTACTGGGAAAAGTTACGCGAACTAAACCTAGGAAGACTGTGTCGTGTTCCCAAATTAAAAGCAAGACAGGGAACATCCTTAACCCTGAAAGAAAATAGTTTTGTTGTGAGAGGACCAAAACTATTTAATCAGCTCCACAATGACCTAAGGACAATCAAAAAAGCACGGCGCCAGCAAGCAAAAATTTTCTTCGCGACGAGGTTGTCATTGTGGCTATTAGTATTGGTTACATATTAGTATTGGTTACATATTAGTATTGGTTACATATTAGTATTAATTGCAGATTATTAGTTACAGATTGTTATATATTAGCTAACTGGTACCATTATTTAATTTCGCATTTGTATACACTCAACCCTAGTTGTTACGGGTAAAAATCCTTTTTGCATTTACCAATAATTGTTGCACATAGCTTATTAATTGTTGCTAATAAGATACAAAATTCATATTGACAATTTTATAGCCCTTCCTTTCTTTTTTTTATTAAAATTATTTTTGCGCCTCAGTGCCGGATGCCAATCCAGTATTTGGGCGCTGGTGACCCTGGCCTTTAATTAATTATCCACGTAAGGTCAAATAAAAATTGACCCTTACAACGTACCTGGCTGGCTATGTGAGGTGGAGAGTACAAGAAAGCAACTCACTACTTCACCAGGCCAACTCGAGAGGAGGGGCGACAAGCTTGACCTTCATGAAATGAGGAATCATCGCACGGAACCTTTGAAAGGTTGAAAGGTATATATATATAAATATATGGACTCCATAATTTTCAGGTCTGTTTCATTTTGAAAAGTGGTTTTAACCCCTAAAAAATCATGAACTAGTCTGAAAAATGCATCCTGCTAAAAGGCAAATAATTTTTGTATGTGCATAATAACAAACCTTACAAAGAACAGGACAAGAATAAAACAAAATTGCTTTAAAAATTCTGAGTTAAAAAACAAAAAATATTTAGTGGCAGGTCTTAGAAAGAATATCTACATATATAGTAGGCTAATGCTCTCTGTCTGTCTGTCTGTCTGTCTGTCTGTTCCACCCTAAAATATGGAAACACCTCCTCGAGAGAAGAAATTATTAGGTAAAAGTTGCTTAAAATCAATCGAAACCTACGTTAAAATTATAATCTATATTTGTTTGTTTGTGTATGTGGTCATTTTGGGAAATATTATTAAAAAAAAATTGCCCTTGTTGATTGTTTAAGCGTAGTATTTTTACCACGGGCTCCTGCTAGTATATATATAAACAGATAGAGTATACATATTAAAATATACATACTGAAACTAATGCGAAAGAATATATATATAAATCCCTCTCAGTATATCTTAAAGTCTCATGGCCGAGTGGGTACCGTGGCATTGGCACGTGCAGAGGCGGATTATCACTGAGGCTATTGAGGCTGAAGCCTCAGGCTCCCATGCTTGAGGGGATCCCACAATCAACTGAGTTTCGATGATATAATTCGAGATTTAGCAAACTTCTTTGATTAAATATGACAGAGTACACAAACTGACAAATTCCCTTTTTATTTTGTTTTATAGGCCCTAAAGTAAAGGGCCCTCAAGTAAAGTTTGTTTCTCAATTAGCCTTAGCACCGTACATATAATTCGTGTAAATGTACTAGGTACTGTATATGTACATGTATTGTTAATAAAAAGCTATAGAAAAGGGCCCCCCATATTCTTCGTTGCCCGGGGGCCGCGAGGTGTCTTTATCCGTCTCTGGGCACGTGGCACTTTCATTGGCATTGGTTCGAATCTCACTGAGGTATATTAAATTTATTTCTAAAGCATTTAATCTTAAAACTTAAGTTGCTGTTAATATGTTGTTCCTGATTAACATAAAATTAATATGCATGTAATTACACGCGGTTTATGAAAATGAAATTAAATAGTATTTAATTGACATTTCCTCTAATAGATGGCATACCCACTTCGATTAAGTAATTTTCACGAAATCAGTTCCCCGAAAAATATTTCATCAAACATCGAAGTTTCATGAAAATATTCTCATCACCTGAAGCCACTTGTTTCAATGAAAGAATTTCCCACATCTTGATGAAAGTCCTAGTCTCAGTGTACATGTTAAAAGCTGCCGCTAAATTTTTTTTGTTTTTTAACTTTGAATTTTTAACGCCAATTTATATATATATATATATATATATATATATATATATATATATATATATATATATTATTCTTCTGTTCTTTTTATGGTCTATTATTATGCACACAAAAAAGATTTGCCTCTTTGCGGGGTACATTTTCGCACTAGTATATATATAATAATATATATATATATATATAGGGTGAACCATGTAGTGGACAGTAAATGATAACGTTTATTTTGAGAATACATATTTAATTTTTTTTGTATACTATAATACCAAAATAAAATTTAAATAAATTTAGTTATAATATTTTATATATAAACACAACACCATAGTTTAATGAACACCATAGTTATAATAATATAACACAAACCGTATTCAACCTACTGTCCACCTACTTTTGGTTCACCGTGTATATATATATATATGAAAAATTATTTCAAAGTAACACGTGAAAAATATTTATGATGAATAAAACCACGAAGGAAAGGAAACACAGATGGTGCTCAAGCCTTTCGTCTAATGACATCCTCAGGAACACTGAAGTACATAAAGAATTACAGCCTATATAAGGTTAGAGAAAGAGAAAAAAAAAATATATATATATATATATATATTACAATAAACGGAGACACGAAATTAAAGGATTGTGGAAGGGGGCACACAAATTTATAAGGAAAAACTATCGATTTTAGCACAAGATTAAGATTTGTTTCCAAACAATGTTATAGATAAAAAAAAAAAAATAATAATAATATAAAAATAAAATATATAATATAATATACAAATTTATACTGGAAATCTGCCCAAGTTTTAGCACTCTGCTCTTTTTGTATATAAAAATTGAACAATTATCGATTTTTAGCACAAGATTAAAAGATTTGTTTCCAAACAATGTTATAGATAAAAAAAATTATATATATACAAATTTATACTGGAAATCTGCCCGGGTTTTAGCACTCTGCCCTATTTTTTTGTATATAAAAATTGAAAAATAAAAGTTATTAGGGTGGCATACAAATTTTACCAAAGATTTAGCGTTCTACCTTTCTTATCTAAATCTGTTCTGAAGGAATTCAAACAACAGGATCGAGTTGAAAAAGACCTTTGCTTATGTTGAAGTTATTTGTTAGTTGGATAATGGCAGACTCAAGAATATTTCTATTAACAATGTTGCTAGAGTGGAATAAAACTGAAGCATTATTCCAATCAATAAAGTGGGATAACTCTGACAAATGGACAAAAAGGCACTGGACAATTGTCCTGTTCTAACGGAATATTGATGCTGTTTATACGTGTGTGCAAATCCTTTCCCGTCTGACCTATGTAAAAGGAATCACATTGTTTACAACCAATTTTATAGATAATGCCTGAATTATTGGTAGGGCTATTTTTTACTATGATATTTTTCACAATATTGTTATATGAAAATACTATACATTAATATCCAAAAGTTTAAATACATTAGCAATGCCTAAAAAGCCCGGGAAAAATGGAAGTATTAAAATATTTTTTGACAAAGTACGAGTGTTATTATTGACGCGATAGAAAGTTCGTTTGCCTTGTTGAGAAAGATTCCATAAACGCAGATGGATAACACAGATCACTTCCAATACCGTTGATTTTTTCTAATTCGGCATCGATGTATTCCGGACTGGCGATCCTAAGGGCGCGGAGAAACATTGAAGAAAAAATGCCCTTCTTAGTGGGGGTGTCATGTCCCGAGTAAAAGTGTACGTAGGACAAATTGTTTGTTGTTTTCCGATAGATACTAAACTTAAAACCTGGGCTTTCCCTATGTACACGCACATCCAAAAATGGGATTGAATTGTCTTGTTCCACTTCTAAAGTAAACTTAATAGAGGGGACTTCATCATTTAACTGAAGGAGGAAGTTATCCAGGTCACGATTCATGGGCCAGATACATAAAATATCGTCGACGTACCGCAACCAAGGGATGCCAACCCCCAGGATTCTCGGAATGTAAGTAATTTCGAAAAACCCCATATAAATATTGAAGAAGAGGGGCGACAAGGGGTTGCCCATGGCCATCCCAAAAACTTGTTGATAATACTCGTTATTGAAAGTGAATTTACAGTCTTTGATGCAAAGCTAAATAAGTTCCAAAACAATGTGTGAAGGTAGTGGCAAAAAGTGCCCTTGGATATGGTATGTCCTTTTTTATTGTTAAAAAACCTTCGGCTTTACAAATGTGTTACAGTCTCGCTTGTTTTGAAAAACAGTGTAATCTCCCTCAGTATTTGTTTAACATAGTTAAAAGCCTCGTTTATAGTGCGGCGAATAGTAATTACGAAGATAACTTTCCTAAACGTTTTCGCAATAGCCTCTCACAATTGAAAAAAGATGGGGAGCTCCATATTACTAAAGCAGACAAGGCTAACACCATAGTTATTATGGACAAAGTGGACTACATCAGAAAGATGAACGAGCTTCTCCAGGACCCCGCCACATACAGCAAACTTAGGAAGAACCCGCAGGATGACGTCATCAAATCATTTAATAGCGGCTTGAAACGCATTCTCAAAGATCATAAGGACTTAATTCCGCTTTTCATGTCCACTTCACCTTCTCTGCCCTACCTTTACGGTCTCATTAAAACCCACAAACCTGGCAACCCTATGCGCCCTATTATTAGCTTGGTGGGCTCTATTACTTATAACTCTCCAAATGGCTTGTCAAAGTCTTGTCCCCATTCTTGGAACTATCTCTGATTCACATGTAAAAAATTCCATGGATCTTACTGAAAAATTGAATAATGCACGTACTGAAACTAACGATAGATTGATCAGTTTTGACGTTTGTCATTGTTTACAAAAGTGCCGATTGACGATATGCTTGACTTTCTCTCCCAAGAATTACATAAGTATGACCTGCCACTACCTTCACACATTGTTTTGGAACTTATTAAGCTTTGCATCAAAGACTGTAAATTCACTTTCAATAACGAGTATTATCAACAAGTTTTTGGATGGCCATGGGCAACCCCTTGTCGCCCCTCCTCTCCAATATTTATATGGAGTTTTTCGAAATTACTTACATTCCGAGAATCCTGGGGGTTGGCTTCCCTTGGTTGCGGTACGTCGACGATATTTTGTGTATCTGGCCCATGAATCGTGACCTGGATAACTTCCTCCTTCAGTTAAATGATCAAGTCCCCTCTATTAAGTTTACTTTAGAAGTGGAACAAGACAATTCAATCCCATTTTTGGATGTGCGTGTACATAGGGAAAGACAAGTTTTAAGTTTAGCATCTATCGGAAAAAAAAAAACAATTTGTCCTACGTACACTTTTACTCGGGACATGACACCCCCACTAAGAAGGGCATTTTTTCTTCAATGTTTCTCCGCGCCCTTAGGATCGCCAGTCCGGAATACATCGATGCCGAATTAGAAAAAATCAACGGTATTGGAAGTGATCTGTGTTATCCATCTGCGTTTATGGAATCTTGTCTCAACAAGGCAAAACGAACTTTCTATCGCGTCAATAATAACACTCGTACTTTGTCAAAAAATATTTTAGTACTTCCATTTTTCCCGGGCTTTTTAGGCTTTGCTAATGTATTTAAACTTTGGATATTAATGTAGTATTTTCATAACAATATTGTGAAAAATATCATAGTAAAAAATAGCCCTAACCAATAATTCAGGCATTATCTATAAAATTGGTTGTAACAATGTGATTCCTTTTACATAGGTCAGACGGGAAAGGATTTGCACACACGTATAAAACAGCATCAATATTCCGTTAGAACAGGACAATTGTCCAGTGCCCTTTTTGTCCATTTGTCAGAGTTATCCCACTTTATTGATTGGAATAATGCTTCAGTTTTATTCCACTCTAGCAACATTGTTAATAGAAATATTCTTGAGTCTGCCATTATCCAACTAACAAATAACTTCAACATAAGCAAAGGTCTTTTCAACTCGATCCTGTTGTTTTGAATCCTTTAGAGCAGATTTAGATAAGAAAGGTAGAACGCTAAATCTTTGGTAAAATTTTGTATGCCACCCTAATAACTTTTATTTTTCAATTTTTATATACAAAAAAATAGGGCAGAGTGCTAAAACCGGCAGATTTCCAGTATAATTTGTATATATATATTTTTTTTTATCTATAACATTGTTTGGAAACAAATCTTTTAATCTTGTGCTAAAAATCGATAATTGTTCAATTTTTATATACAAAAAGAGCAGAGTGCTAAAACTTGGGCAGATTTCCAGTATAAATTTGTATATATATATTTTATTTTTATTTATTTATTTTTTTTTATTATTTTTTTTTTTTATCTATAACATTGTTTGGAAACAAATCTTAATCTTGTGCTAAAATTGATAGTTTTTCCTTATAAATTTGTGTGCCCCCTTCCACAATCCTTTAATTTCGTTTCTCCGTTTATTGTATATATATATATTTTTTTTTTCTCTTTCTGTAACCTATATATGGCTGTAATTCTTTATGTACTTCAGTGTTCCTGAGGATGTCATTAGACGAAAGCGCTTGAGCACCATCTGTGTTTCCTTTCCTTCGTGGTTTTATTCATCATAAATATATATATATATATATATATTATATATATATATATATATATATAATCTTTTGCATTTCAGTCTTTCATATTCCTGAAAATACTGTAAATTGCTGATATATGATAGAAAATCAATTGTGATTTTTTTTACATGCAGAAAAGGAAAAGATAAAAATAAGAATAAATATTTATATACGATACATACATTATATCCAGTATATATACATTATATATACATTATATATACATTAAGACTTTGATATGGAGTTGGGTATCCGCCAATTTGTGTTCGGAAAATTATCGCTTGCTGGGAACAAAATATAATCTTCATATTGGGTCCTAAGAATGTTTTTTTTAAACAAAACTTTTCTAAGAAATTGTGGTTGTTGACCAAAGTAAATTGTAACAACAAAAAATACAGTAAATAAATGCAACTTTGACATTTAAAATTTGTATGAGCAGCGTCGATTGAATATTATTTAAAAGTGATATTCGATGAATCTTTGATGACTGACGAAGCAAACTTGATTTCGTCCTTTTTTTTCCCCTTTGCCTTCAAAGAATATAAATTTTGCATCATTCATGTACAACGTAAAACTAGGAAGGAAAAAAATAAGTGGGAGAAGTCGCTCGTTTAGAAGTAATTGGTGCAGTAAGATGGTTTATTACTTTGCTGAAAGTAAAATTCACAATATATATATATATATATATTATATATATATATATATATATATATATATATATAAGCAAGCCAAGCTACTTTTCGATATATATATATAATATACACGTAAGGTATTTGTCAAAAAGAAAAAGAAAATGTAAGACGAATTTATAATGTAAGTAGATTAAAAACACAATATAATAATAACATTATTTTCAATCAAATTTTTAAAATAAAACAATGTATTTATATATTAGCGCTACTGCAATGCTGGTGAAAGAGATTGTGTGTAATTTAGTTTCCAGCTGAAATCCTAAAAAAAAAAGTATTTTAAATAAAATTAAGAGAGTTTTAAAAATGAATTCCAATGTACAAGGTGATTCATTTAAAACTGTACCCAAATTTAAAGTAGTAAGGCTCAGTAGAGTAGTATAGGCGGAAAAGGGGAGAGTGCAATGCAATTGCAAATGTCGATCAATGTTGCAAAGGAAATAAATGTTGTGTAAGTTATGCAACAAGGGGGAGGGGGAATGGTGCAAGTTGTTATGCGCGAAGGGGGAGGGGAATGTTGCAAGATGTTATGCAACAAATTGGAGGGGAAATGTTGCAAGATGTTATGCAACAAAGGGGGGGAAGGGAATGTTGCAAGCTGTTATGCAACAAAGGGAGAGAGGGGAATGTTACAAGGAGTTATAAGGAAAAGAAGTACCTCAAAAGGCCTTGCGGCCCATACCGAGGAGGTACCAATGGCAACGGGTGCCAGGGAAAATTTTGTACACCCTCAAATAGTGTGCAAGATTTGGTCTAACCTTTTCTTGAAATGATCCACAGAGGAACTATTCACAACTTCTGAAGATAAACTGTCCCACGTGTCACAGATCTTATACCTAAAGTAATTCCCAAACACACTAGTCCTAAACCGTTTCAAATCCAACTTCCAACCATTGTTGCGAGTTGGGTTATCATTTAAACTAAACATGCTTCCAAAATTGACATCGTTGAACCCGCGTAAGAGCTTGAAAACCTCGATCAGTTGACCGCGCAACCTCTGAGTTTCCAGCGAAAACAAGTTCAGGGCGCGTAACCTTCGATTGTAGCCCATATGCCTAACGGAAGGGATTAACTTTGTGGCCCTCGTCTGCACTCGCTCCAGCCTCTCGATATCTTTCCTGAGGGTGGCCGACCAGAACTGCACAGCATACTCCAGGTGCGACTGAACCAGGGAATTGTACAGTGAGAGCACAATCTCCTTCTTCCAAAACTAAAATTTCCTCCTGATATAACCCAACAGCTTCTGGGCTTTCTTTTCCACCTCTACGCACTGTTTGGTAAACTTAAGGTCGCTGCTAATTAGCACACCCAAGTCCTTGTCCAAATCAGTCGCCTCGATATTACTCCCCAAAATCGAGTAGTCCGACTTGGGATTGGCGTAGCCAACGTGCATCACTTTGTATTTACCCAAGTTAAACGGCATTTGCCATTTTTCGGGCAACTCTCCTATCCTACCTAGGTCCGCACGCAGTTGCTCGATCGCTTCGGGCGTCCCAATATTGGCCCCAAGCTTGATGTCATCAACGAATTTGGCGATCCGACTGACGATGCCACCTTCGATAACATTTATATAAATGATAAACAAGAGTGGCCCCAAAACGGAACCTTGAGGAACCCCACTAGTGACCGAAGCCCAACCCGAACTAACCCTTTTAATTACAACCCTCTGCCGCCTATTCTTCAGCCAGTTTTCAATCCACCTATCTACTTCGCCACCGATACCCAGCCCGCGCACTTTCGTCATTATCAAAGGCTTTCTGAAAGTCGAGATAAAGTATATCAATCGCCCTACTCTTATCATACTCACCCAACATGACGTGGAGAAACGCGAGCAAGTTGGTGAGACACGACCTATGCCGTCTAAACCCATGTTGGGAGTCCCAAAGCAGCTTGTAGGAATCCAAATGGTCAACGATCCTATCCGCTATTATCCCCTCTAATAATTTACCTACAACTGAAGTGAGACTAATGGGACGATAGTTCCCTGGACTTTCGTGATCCCCTTTCTTAAAGATAGGGTCACGTTGGCTTCCCTCCAGTCACCAGGCACCTAGCCCATCTCCAACGATTTGTTGAAGACTGTAGCCAGGTGGGGAGCCACCTGGTTGCGTACCTCCCGCAACACTCTGGGGAGAAACTGGTCTGGCCCAGGAACCTTAAACGCGCTCAGTTTGTCTATTTTATCGGCAACGACTTTCGCGGTACATCGAACACTATCCAGGCCAGCACCTTCGTACCTCACGCCTGGCTCGGGGATGACGCGGGTGTCCTCCCTGTTGAACACTCCCGCAAACTACTCATTAAGCACATTAGCGATGTCCGCGTCGGAAGTCCGTAGAACACCGCTTCGGTCCTTTAACGGATAGCCGAAGCGATGTCACGATTGAACCACTTACGCTGCGTTGAAGCATGGGTGACCGGGTTTGAGGGTATGGCAGCAGACTGCAGCACCATAAACTCGTCCCGGAATGCACTTCACACTCCCTCAACATCGCCGCCGACCTCTAACCCCATCTCACCTACACTATCCCGGAGGCTAACAAAGTCCGCCCGCCGTAGATCGAGCTTACTGCCTCTCGATTACTACGCTTCACCCAAGGGACGCACACACGGAACCTAATCAGACCGTGATCACTCCCGCCCAACGATTCGTCAACGGTGAGGCCAGTGACGAGGCTGTCTTCGGTCGTGAATACTAAGTCTAGAACGCTTTCACCTCATGTAGGCTCATTGACCCACTGAGTGAGGAAGTTCTCATCAGCAAAGTCAACTACCCTCCTCCTTTCAGCATGAGTAGTCCTGTCTTCCCACTTTATGCCGAAACAGTTGAAGTCTCCTAAAACTACACACACCCTATACGTTAGCAGGCTACGGGAGAGAGAGAGAGAGAGAGAGAGAGAGAGAGAGAGAGAGAGAGAGAGAGAGAGAGTTACAAGGAGTTACAAGGAAAAGAAGTACCTCAAAAGGCCTTGCGGCCCATACCGAGGAGGTACCAATGGCAACGGGTGCCAGGGAAAATTTTATACACCCTCAAATAGTGTGCAAGATTTGGTCCAACATTTTCTTGAAGTGATCCACAGAGGAACTCTTCACAACTTCTGAAGGTAACCTGTTCCACGTGTCACAGATCTTATACGTAAAGTAATTCCAATACACACTAGTCCTAAACCGTTTCAAATCCAACTTCCAACCATTGTTGCGAGTTGGGTTATCATTTAAACTAAACATGCTTCTAAAATCGACATCGTTGAACCCGCGTAAGAGCTTGAAAACCTCGATCAGTTGACCGCGCAGCCTCTGAGTTCTCAGCGAAAACAAGTTCCGGGCGCGTAACCGTCGATTGTAGCCCATATGCCTAACGGAAGGGATTAACTTTGTGGCCCTCGCCTGCACTCGCTCCAGCCTCTCGATATCTTTCCTGAGGGTGGCCGACCAGAACTGCACAGCATACTCCAGGTGCGGCCGAACCAGGGAATTGTACAGAGAGAGAGCACAATCTCGTTGTTCCGTAACTGAAATTGCCTCCTGATATAACCCAACAGCTTCTGGGCTTTCTTTTCCACCTCTACGCACTCTTTCGTAAACTTAAGGTCGCTGCTAATTAGCACACCCAAGTCCTTTTCCAAATCAGTCGCCTCGATATTACTCCCGAACATCGAGTAGTCCGACTTGGGATTGGCGTAGCCAATGTGCATCACCTTGCATTTACCCAAGTTAAACGGCATTTGCCATTTTTCGGACTACTCTCGTATCCTACCTAGGTCCGCACGCAGTTGCTCGATCGCCTCCAGCGTCCCAACATTGGCCCCAAGCTTGGTGTCATCAGCGAATTTGGCGATCCGACTGACGATGCCACCGTCCATATCATTTATGTAAATGATAAACAACAGCGGCCCCAAAACGGAACCCTGAGGAACCCCGCTAGTGACCGAGGCCCAACCGAACTAGCCCCTTTAATTACAACCCTCTGCCGCCTATTCTTCAGCCAGTTTTCAATCCACCTACTTCTTCCCCACCGATACCCAGCCCGCGCACTTTCGCCATTAGCCGGCAGTGAGGTACCTTATCAAAGGCTTTCTCGAAGTCGAGATAAAGTATATCAATCGCCCTACTCTTATCATACTCACTCAACATGACGTGGAAAAACTCGAGCAAGTTGATGAGACATGACCTTTGCCGTCTAAACCCATGTTGGGAGTCCCCAAGCAGCTTCTAGGAATCCAAATGGTCAACAATCCTATCTGCTATTATCCCCACTAATAATTTACCTACAACTGAAGTGAGACTAATGGGACGATAGTTCCCTGAACTTTCTTGATACCCTTTTTTAAAGATAGGAGTCACGTTAGCTTCCCTCCAGTCACCAGGCCTGGCCCGTCTCCAACGATTTTTTGAAGACTGTAGCCAGGTGGGGAGCCACCTGGTCGCGCATCTCCCGCAACACTCTGGGGAGAAACTGGTCTGGCCCAGGAGCCTTAAACGCGCTCAGTTTGTCTATTCTATCGGCAATGACTGTCGCGGTATATTGAACACTATCCAGGCCAGCACCTTCGTGCCTGACGCCTGGCTCGGGGATGATGCGGGTGTCCTCCCTGGTCAACACTCCCGAAAGTACTCATTAAGCACATTTGCAATGTCCGCGTTGGAGGTTCGCAAGAAGGGGTTATGCAACTTGGAGGCAGAGTTATCCCCCAAGAGAAAGAGAGAGGAGAACAGAAAGAGAGAGGAGGAAAGGTGTTCGCCTGGCAGGAGTCAAGCGCATATTAAGACTTCAGCAGAGCGGCCGTTGTCTCATAGGGACCCTAATCAGCCAAATGGCTTAATCAGCCAGTTGGCTTATCTGGCTGTGTTGCCAGATTGCGCTATTTATTTAATTAAACCATATATCGTGGCTTAATCCGCCAGTTGGCTTAGAAGGCTGAGTTGCCAGATTGCCCTATTTATTTAATTAAAGCATATATTCAGGCTCTCCGCCAGTTGGCATAAACTGTCAGCTGGCTTAGCCCGCCAGTTGGCATAAATCCTCAGCTGGCTTAGCCCGCCAGTTGACGTAGAAGACCTAACCAGCCATTTGGTATATTTAAATAAGAATAATAACGTTTATATATACAAACAAAAGAATTAAATAAAACAGCACCACATCACTCAGTTTATTTAGACAAATTATTGGATTGGCATAATCCGTCAGCTGGCTTAACCCGCCAGTTGAATTAGAAGGCCTTACCAGATATTTGGTATAATTAAATAATAATAATAATAATAATGTTTATATACACATCCAAAAGAATTAAATAAAACATCATCACATCACTTTGTTTATTTAGACAAATTATTGGCTCCAATTTCACGAAATATATTGAAAATAAATATACATTCCTATACAAGCGAAGGAATATATGCAATCAAAAATAATAATAGCATAAGAACTACGAACGAGGAGTATATATATAATAAAAAAATAATAATATACAAAACGGACCTATCCAAATTGTTCATTCTAACGAAGGTCAAGCGTGCCACTCCACCATGGACCTACAGTTTAACGTTGAATCCGAACCACGTCTAAAATAAAATGTTAAAACACTCCTTAACACAATAAAATCTAATTTCAGAATAAAAAAAATTTTAACAGCCTAACCATACAAAATATCACTCGGGAGCGGAATGAGAAGGTTTACCGAGAATAACAGAATCACTTTGTGAAAATAATATTTATCATTTACTACAGAAATGCTCATTCCGTCGAAGGTCCAGCTTTTCACCTCGTGCTAGACCTACAGTTTAACCGGGAATACTACTACAATAGATCTAGTTGGCCTGGTGAAGTAGGGAGTTGACTTCTTTTACTCTCCATCTCTCAGGTACACTCGGATCATCGGGATCTTCTTTTCTATTCCATGGAATTTTAGATCCTCCCCTTTTCCGTACCGTAACAGTTGAATTTTATCAGTGTTAAACTTCATATAAAAACTATGCAACATCTCCTAAAACTTATCACATCATTACCCTTAGCCCGTCCTTCATGCATTCAAAAAGTTCTACTTTATCGGCAACCTTTGTTGAGCATCCCCACTAGGGCGGCTCGTTTTTACACTTTTTTCGATATTTGATTGGGGGTAGTGCGGAAAAGTTGCGATTTGGAGAGAAAATAGTGTGTAAAATTTTTTTTATCTACGTCAATACCTTCCGGTGGCGGCGAGTCCTTAAAAATCGAAAAATAGGCCTAAAAACACATAAATTTTTTATATAATTTTATATAATTTTTATATAATGTTCATTGTTCAATGACTGCTATTAATTTATTCAAGCCTATAATAGTGTTCTCAGGGTTGTTTGCACAGAAATATACCGGAATTAACATTTGTATAACATCTTGTTAAAACTTGCTTTAAATCAATATTTTGGATATTTTAACGGCTAAGACGCCACCGGAAGTTATTAACAGATTGTGCTGAAATTTTTATTGTTTATTTTGTAAGTCTTTAAAGCCATTTTCCAATCTACCCGTTAGGCCTATTTTTCGATTTTTAAGGACTCGCCGCCACCGGAAGGTATTGACGTAGATCAAAAAAAATTTTACACACTTTATTTTCTCTCCAAATCGCAACTTTTCCGCACTACCCCCAATCAAATATCGAAAAAAGTGTAAAAACGAGCCGCCCTAATCCCCACTGATTGTTCATCCCGGAGAAGGTCAAGCGTGTCACTCCACCTTAGACTTACAGTTTAACGCTGAATCCGAACCACGTCTAAAATAAAATATCAAAACACTCGTTAACACAATGAAATCTAATTTCAGAATAAAAAAAATTTTAAACAGCCTCATCATACAAAACATCACTCGGAATTGTCCTGAAAATGAAAGAAAAAAAATAAACACCAACAATGAACTCACCTATAAAAATATAAATTTGCTGAATATATATATATATATATATATATATATATATATATATATATAAAGCAAAAAAACAAATTAATTTATCAAAAGAATTTACGAAAACAATTTCTCTATTTCAATTACACAAATTTTTATCTTTTTATAACAAATTTTGCTTATATTGAAGTCTCACACAATTTATATACGGCATGCATAAACTTAAAAAGTCCGAATTTGACCTAGTATAAATTAGTGTCTTTAACGATTAGTTTTCGACTTTAAGCATTTAAATTAACTTAAAATTATAAAGCGAACTAAAACTACAAAGCGATGCCTGTAAATCCATTATTTTCATCCAGTCAAAAAATAATCTTAAAAATTCGAATAGATTGTGGAAAATTTTACCACTTCTTTATTGAATCTCTTAGAATGCTCTAATAGGTATATATATATATATATATATATATATATATATATATATATATATATATATTAGACTGATCCAACCTATAAGGGTGAATTTTCAAATTTATTATTTTTGATATGGTACAGCTGGATATTGTGAAGAATGGTTAAAGAATTATAAATACCAATTTTAATGCAAATTGGATAATATTTAGAGGTGCCGCACGGAGGTCAAACATTTCATTTCATTCTCCAGTCGATTATTTATATTAATATTTTTACCCCTGAGGTAGCTGTTATCGGTGCGGTTTTTTTAATGTGGTATCCCCTATAGGCATAATCCACAGTCCTCTAATTTTGTTTCTATTCCATTTATTTCCTTTATCTAAGTCTCTCTTTTATTGTAGATTTTTTTACGTTTGGAAAACGCTTACGGTGCTGCTCTACAATTTGAAGAAGATATTGGAGTTGTTCTTCACTTTTCGTAAGATGGCCACTGAAGTTCTTAATTAAAGCAACACCTCTCTCAGCGTTGTCATTTACAACATTCATATTTTTTACATAATTGCTAGCAGCTTTGTAGTCATCATTAGCGTTCCAATCAGCAGGATCTTTGTCCAAAAAGTCCATTGGCAATGCTAATTTTGTGAAGAAGTTGCGAGTTGTTGAACTGACGAAGCTAGCTAGTGTTTTGTCTTGTAGGTTAGGATCATTCACATTCAAATTTAGCCGTTTAGGAGGATTTTGAGAGCCATTCACATCCAGCGCCTTCACCATTTCTCGCTTGACTTCCAGTGACGTTTCTTCATCAAAAAAAGAAAGTCCGATGAGCTCTTCATTCAAATAACAGAGATGGCGAGAGAGCGCTTTAGATGCAGCTACAGATATTTCTTTATCATCGTAGGATTGAAGTTTCTTGAGAAGAGATAGTTCATTAGCTGGTGCAGATGAAGCAATGGGTGCTAAAAACCATTCATTTACGTAGCATCAAACAGCATATAATGCAAAACGTTGCATCCCTTCTAGTTCATGTCTAGTGACTTCCATTTATTTGTAGAAAAGACAAATTTTTATTGCATATATCACTCGCGCCATCCATCGCACACGGTGCAATGTTCCGGGTTGATGGAATTTAATGCCATCAAAAGGAACATCTCCAAGGTATATGATTGTCAAATCTAAGAGTTCTCGGTAATCTGCTCGAGGTTGTAATTTAGTCAAATGTTGCTTGCAATTTTCAATTATACTGGGCTTTTCCGGTACATCGATTTGAACAATTTCAAACTTGTTTCTGTCAAAAGTCTTCCATTTATTTTTAAGACGCCTAAATAACAAGATATCCGGACCACCAGTGACAACGCCGTGACATTTGTCAAAGACAGATGCTATTACTAGTTCGAGAATGTGATGTCGACAAGCTAGTCCGAGGAGCGGCCGTTCAAGTATGCTTTCAATAAGAGTACATGCTCCTTTTTTATCACCAGTGTTGCTTGCAGTTGTGTCAAAGCACATTGCCTGCACAAATCTCGTAGCCCCCAGTCATCCAAAGCTTTGACCACAGTACCTGCAATATTTTTTCTTTAGGGACTGAGAGAAGCTTAGATTTTCCTCCGCCTGATACAATAATTGGAAGTCTATCCACACTATCATCACCAGTAAGATCTTGGATAAGCTTTCCGTCCCAATGAACTGTTAGAGGAATATCAGTTTCAAATGATTACTTGATGTCATCCGTAATTTGCTGACGAACTGATTTTCGTTTTCTCCGATTGAACTTCTACTCAGAACAATATCAACTTCATATCCAAGAGAAGATGCAGTAGCTGCTACTACTGATACTGCTTGGCGATCACTTAATTTGTTTCTGTCCAGTGTCATTGTTAATTCTGTTGATACAACCATTGCTGGTTTATGACTACCAAGTTTCTCCTTTATGGTGACTGGTGTACTTGATGTACTTGGCTCTTCCTCGGAGGAACTACTATTTGACGAAAATTGAGTCACTGTTGTGTTCATTTTCTTTCTCATAGTTTCTTTCTTAACTTGGAGTTGAAATGCTTCATCTCTAGATCTTCTCTTAGATTGTTTGAGAGCACATATTTTGTCCACACTTCCTATGTAGCCTCTCCTCCCTTTCTCTCTTTGAGCTTGTAGAAAAGCTCTGTCTTCTTCTGCTGTCATTTTTTGCAGAGCATTGGCATTGGCGATATCGAATAAATCGTCCAAACGTTCTTGAAAAGAAGTTTCTTTATCTATTTGTGTCTGTGAACGTCTAGATTTAGATTTTTGAAGTCCTCGATAATTAAAATACTCCTTTTCTATTTTTTTCGTAACATTGCGATAGTCAGCAGTTGGTATATTTGCCACCTCCCAAAATTTCAATACTTCAGCGCAAACAGCTTTAGATGCATCTTTCAACGTCTTTTTGGCATGTAGATGATGAAAAATAAGCCGCAGAACGTCACCATAGGATGGTAGCTTTTTTCCACATATTGTCTCAATTGTTTGTCCAATAAGCCACATTTCTGTTGATTTTCTAGTCGCTACTGAACTCGCCATATTTTACATCCTGTTTGTGCATGATGCCATTTGACACTCTCCTACACTGCTATGATGCTATCATCTCAACAACACAAGTAACATACCTACAGAAGATAACTACTCCACAATCCATATAATATTACTAATTTTTGTATTTCTGATATTTTTGACAGTAGTGCGGCACCCCTAAATATACTTCAAATGAGCTGATATGTTTGTTAGAAGTTATTCTTATAAAGGTTCACAATAATTTGAGGTACCATGTTATGATTTCAAAAATTTTTTTTTTTGGACCAGTCTAATATATATATATATATATATATATATATATATATATATATATATATATATATATATATATATATTACCTAAAAACGAGTCACCATACGCTCAAACATTTTAAACCTTACCGTATAAAAATCAACGCGAAAAGGAAACAAACAACTCTCGAATTCCGACTCTAATTTTGACTTCACATTATTATGGCTTCGAAAAGACGATCAGAAAATTTTGAGTCAAAGCGGTTTGGAAATCTAAACTCCAACGAGAAGAGAAAAAAAAAATTTTGACCGCAAAAATTACGAAAATGCTGGCTATGAGAAGAAATTTTGAAAATGAATGGCGCCATCTTGAAAAACAGTACAATGATTTGTTAAGGAATAAGAATCGAAATTTGCTTGCAAATTGGTTAACACAATGCATCTTGCTATTTCAATAATCGAACAAGAATATTTATTAATGCTATAATACGAGTAGCAACAATTATGACCGAAATACAAGGCGACGTGGGAAAGCCCTTATATTTATATAAAGGAACACCGCGTAGCCACCAAAATGTTGTGTTTTATTTCTTTAAGGGCCCATTCCTTCATTATTATATTTCATTATTTACTCTACTTTCTATTCATTTTCTCTCTATCTTTCATTTATCGTTCTCTTTACTCTCGTTTCGCTGTGCTTTATAAATACGGGTAGCACGTGACCGAGTTTGAGGCGCCTTTATGATTCAACAATGCAAAGGAGACCGGGGGATTAGTTACACACTAATTACACTTTACTAATTTTAATCATGCCGATACGCTTTTAGATAAGCGGGGTAATGTGAGGGGTGGGGTTGGGGTGAGGGGAGTAATGTTGACATTTTAAGTCGAAGAGAGACGTAATGCTATTCTAAATTTACAACTACATCGTAGCACACAAAAACACCTTCTCAAGCCCAAGGCCGGCCGATGGCTGAAGGACATTTCTGACCAGCACAGACAATCACGAGCTAAACACATTTTTATTCACACTCCGTCTAATTCTGCGTATTGTCAAAAACATTTAAAAACGTAGTTAAAAGAATACATTCATTTTCACCTGTTCACTTTCATTTGTTTAAGGTTCAAAATTGAGTGTCAAACGCGTTGCAAGAGAGCATTTCCCTCCTCCACCAAGCGGTCATGTGTGGCGGAGAGCGCAAGAGAGCAACTCGTTCCTCCACCAAGACAGGTCTAGAGGCGGGACCACCTGCTTGACCTCCGTGTGAAGAGAGACCAGCAGAGGGGGACACTAACAAATGGTTAGAAGACAGCAATAGTGCATTTAACACCGAGAAATTTCAACTCTTGAGATATGGTAGAAATGAAGAAATTAGACGGCATATTAGGCCAGATGAGCAGGGTGTACATGACTATGTGCGGTGGAGAGCGAGAGACAGCAACTCGCTCCTACACCTAGCGGTCATGTGCGGCGGAGAGCGCAAGAGAGCAACTCGCTCCTCCACCAAGACAGGTCTAGACGTGGGGACCACCAGGTTGACCTCTGTGTGAAGAGAGGCCCAGCAGAGGGGGACACTAACAAATGGTTAGAAGACAACACTAGGGCAGTTAACACCGAGAAATTTCAACTCTTGAGCTATGATAGAAATGAAGAAATTAAACAGACTGCATATTAGGCCAGATGAGCTGGGTGCACATTAGGGTGACCCACTTTTCAATTTTTTTTAAAAAGTATAGGTTATCGTAGTTTTTCCCATTATTTGGCACTATACTAGCACATTGGTACCATTTTTACAAAAATTGATCAATATTTAGGGGTCTCGCATCGACCTTGAAATTACTAGTTTTTTTTTAAATGCGTACTTTTTAACTTTTTACTGAATCAAGATAAATCATTACGTTGGGGTGTTTTCTGAATCCACTTGATGAGAGAAGTCGTTTGGTGTGCCTTCCAATGTCATACGACTAACGGTTTAAAAGTTGTGCCTGTATACAGGTAATACCAATGTGCTAGTATAGTGCCAAATAATGGGAAAAACCACGATCACCTATACTTTTCAAAAAATCAGCAAATAGCAGACAAATAAGGAAGAAAGAAACAATAACTTAGACAATCACTTTTGCATTGTATTGACCACTATCACACGTCACTGGCTGCAACGTTGTCCCTCTGTGCTATGTCATCGTGGCGAGTGATGACTTCTTGAAGTCGCCGAGCTCTTTCCGGTTCTTTTCCACCACTTGCAGAAGATCCTGCAGCTGTGCCTCGTCCTTTGTGACCGTGTTCGCATAGTCTTGTATCAGTTGGACTCCTCTTTCAGCGACGTCATTGGTGACCTGGAGATTAGAGATTACATCCTTCAGACGACAAAAGTCCTCGTTCTCGTCCCACTTATCAGTTGGCAGGGTGAGCCACGAAGACCCATACATCTTCAGACCTGCAAATAAGAACCAGGAGGACTCGTCGATCAGGTCGGGGAGTAGCGTCATCTCGTCGACTGAGACGTTCTCGTATGTGAAGTCTTTGGGTACAGAGAGGTGGGACAGCTTCTCTGCCATCTGTTGCTTCACAGTGCCATCCACCTTGTTGCTGCATAGAGCGAAGATGACGGTCTGAGGCCTCAGATACCAGAAGTGCCGCCTCATCACTGCCAGTGACGCTTCTGCCACCTCGCGGTCCACTGCCCTATACCTCAGAAAACGCTGGTATAGTACCAGGTCATTCAACGGCGCATCAGCTGCTACAGGGGCCGCCAACCAAGCTGGTACGTACAGAAGAGCGATGAACACCACGATCCTGTGCAGTTGTCGACCAGCTCGGCGTCGAGCTCCAGCTGCCTACTGAACATCAGCAGTTTTGTGTAGTAGATGACCTGAAACAGAATAGGCACCATTGTAAGTAAGACAGGTTTATTGTTACCAATTACTTTGTTTGTGTTATAATGAAATGTTTATCTTTGAATAACATTTAAACTTATCTCTAGATTATTTTGCTTTGAAAATACTAACTTTAGCCATCCATCTTGCGTGGTGGTAGGCTCCTGGGCGCATGAGGTGAATGCCACGGCGTGGTTGTGTCCCGAGTACCAGGAGCGTGATCTCTGCCACTTCCGGTAATCGTCTGACGAAACCAGAAGCTGTGCTCAGGAAGCTAACCGCCGCGTCGGAGTTCTATTAGCCACGTACTCTCCGCCAGATTCTCGACCTGCAGCTTGCAGTAGGTCGAGAGATCGAGCTCGTCCCATCTTCAAAAATAATAAACAAGAAAATTGTGTGAGAAAACTCTGAAGTTCCGGTTTGGTTGCTGTTTTATAAACTAGTGGAATATCATGTGTGTCCTAACTTTACCTTGCACAAAAAATGAACTAACCTTCTCTTCAACTGCTGAAACAAAGGATCAGTTGGTGCCGTAGTCTTTCCGAGCAGGGTGACGGCTACTGCCCCCACGATAAGCTCTAGGACGTGATTACGGCATCCCAGCTGGAGTAGCGGTCGCCCGAGTATGTTTTCCAGCCGGACAACTGCACCCTGCACCCTCCCCTTCTTTTTACAGCGAAAACTTTATCGTTCCCGCTCATCGTTGCCACCCGAGGACCACGTTGATCGCGGTAGAAGTCAATGTCTTCTTTCTTGTCCTTGTCGGACAGCAGTCGATTCTTCTTTATATCTTCGACAGCGTCAGATGCTCCGATATCCCACAGCTTGTCCACACTGTCCGAAAACTTCTGCCGTTTTCCTCCGGCGTCAGTTTCTCGTTTTCTGCTCTTTTGGAGTAAGTGCAACTCTTTCCACAATGCCCCTAGCTTCCGTTCGCAGTTGAGCTTTGTGATTGTTTTAATGCGGGCCATGTTCCAAAACTTTAAGACGTTGTTTAGGATTTCTTTGAATGCGTCTTTCCTGTTAGCAGTGTACTGGATAACACTGAAGACGTATTGCAAAACCTGCCGTGTTGTTGGCAATTTGCTACCACTGATGGAGGATGACGGTTGGCCAACAAAAAAAATTTCCGAGGCCGATCTTAGAGAAGGTAGCGATGTTATTTTCGCCTTTCCTTTTGATGACTCTCTATTTGTAGCTTCAAGAGTTCTTCCAGTTATGGTTGCCATCGATTTGTCCATGACAAAGGATGAGGAACTCAAACTCAGACAGAATTTCAAAATGTTATGATCTGCAAAAAAAGAAATAGGTTAGGTACCTGGCACAGGCATAGTGCATTTTCTAATTACCTATATACATTATACATTCCGCCCGGGTATGGTGACTCATTTTTTTGAAAAGTATAGGTGATCGTGGTTTTTCCCATTATTTGGCACTATACTAGCACATTGGTATTACCTGTATACAGGCACAACCTTTAAACCGTTAGTCGTATGACATTGGCAGGCACACCAAACGACTTCTCTCTTTAAGAGGATTCAGAAAACATCCCTACTTAATGATTTATCTTGATTCAGTAAAAAGTTAAAAAGTACGCATTTTAAAAAAAAACTAGTAATTTCAAGGTCGATGCGAGACCCCTAAATATTGATCAATTTTTGTAAAAATGGTACCAATGTGCTAGTATAGTGCCAAATAATGGGAAAAACCACGATCACCTATACTTTTCAAAAAAAATTGAAAAGTGGGCCACCCTAGTGCACATGGCTATGTGCGGTGAAGAGCGCAAGAGAGCGGCTCACTCCTTTACCATGCCTATCCTAGAGGCAGTGACAACCAGCTTCGACTTTTGTGTGAAGAGAGAACGACACACGGAAACGCATCGTGGTATACACACCCATTTTATTCATGCAGTTAACCGTGAATCACTGTCGTCAATTGAGTTAACATGACCTACTGATTGTTACCCTCCCGCCATACCGCCACAATGCGACTCAGTCAGTGTCTCTCAGCGCTACCAAAGACAATATTACGAACGAAATTATCAAAGACGCAAAGAGAAAAATTGGCGGATGGTACCAAACCTCAAACTAAACCCAATAACCATACACACTGACATCACCTAGTGACACGCGTTCATTAGTTGCGGGACTATTTACCGAACGTTTTGATCACACCTCGTATATATAAGATCTAGTCTAATGGTGGACCGGATATCCGCATCATTTTTAACATCCGCATCTGCACTTCTGACTGCGGATGTTATGCGGATATTACCTCTAATAAATTATGCAATTTACAATTAAATTAGCTTATAAAGTAGCTTATAAGGTCCAATCATGCACATTTCATGTAAAGTATTAATTATTAATGAACAAACAAATATATAAACCTCAAAATATAAATAGCTGGTAACACAGAAAATTGAATGAAACTTGTTTCATTCAATTTTCTGTAGCTGAAACTCTTGAGAAAGTTATTATTTTTATTATAATGAAAACATTAATATTAATTTTAAATCTTATGCATTGCCTGCCATAATAGTAATATCACGAAATTTGAAAAATTATGTCATATCATAATTCTATATTATATTGATAGATTAACTAAATATCCGCATCCGCGGATATTGAACTAAAAAATCCGCATCCGCAGATGTTGAAAAACTGACATCCGGTCCATCACTAAGATCTACTGTCCTTTTTCATCCGGTAGTTAAAAGAACACATTCATTTTCACCTGTTCATTCTCAATTGTTTAAAGTTCAAAATTGAGTGTCAAACACGGTGCAAAAGAGCAATTCCCTCCTACACCAAGCGGTCATGTGTGGCGGAGAGCGGCTATTAATTTTTATAGAAAACAGAGTAAATACATTTTTATATTAAATTGTCTTCGCATCCACGTTATTTTACGTGAGACGAGAAGGAAAGGGTGCAGGTACATGAAAGGGTACCATCGGAATGCGTCGTTTAACCCATATAGCAGCGAGGGAATACCCATGATGTCTCACTTTGCTTCTCCATACAATCGTTCCTTGATTTAAAATCACAATAAACAATATAAATGTTCTATGAGATTAATATTTATTTTTTCACCCTATACACATCATCATAAACGGTAGACATGATCTGCCTTAAAGCTAAAACTTAAAGCTAAAACTGTTAACTCATTGACGACAGTGCATCTCGGTTAACTGCATGAATAAAATGTATGTGTATACCTCGATGTGTTTTCGCGTGTAGTTCTCTCTTCACACGAAAGTCGAAGCTGGTGGTCACTGCCTCTAGGATTGGCATGGTGAAGGAGTGAGCCGCTCTCTTGCGCTCTCCACCGCACATAGCCATGTACACCCTGCTCATCTGGCCTAATATGCAGTATCTTTAATTTCTTCATTTCTACCATATCTCAAGAGTTGAAATTTCTCGGTGTTCTTCTGACCATTTGTTAGTGTCTCCCTCTGCTGGGCCTCTCTTCACACGGAGGTCAAGCTGGAGGTCCACGCCTCTAGACTTGTCTTGGTGGGGGAATGAGTTGCTCTCTTGCGCTATCCGCCACACATGACCGCTTGGTGTAGGAGCGAGTTACTCTCTCGCGCTCTCCACCGCACATAGTCATGTACACCCTGCTCATCTGGCCTAATATGCAGTCTGTTTAATTTCTTTATTTCTACTATATCTCAAGCGTTGAAATTTCTCGGTGTTAATTACCCTATTGCTGTGTTCTGACCATTTGTTAGTGTCCCCCTCTGCTGACCTCTCTTCACACGGAGGTCAAGCAGGTGGTCCCGCCTCTGGACCTCTCTTGGTGGAGGAACGAGTTGCTCTCTTGCGCTCTCCGCCACACATGACCGCTTGATGGAGGAGGGAAATGCTCTCTTGCAACGCGTTTGACACTCAATTTTGAACCTTAAACAAATGAGAGTGAACAGGTGAAAATGAATGTATTCTTTTAACTACCGGATGAAAAAGGACTTAGTACATCTTATATATATATATATAGGTACAGGGTGTCCGAGAATTATCTGTACAATTTTTGGCTGTTATTAAAAGTCAACTATGAAGTGTAGAAATTCCAGTGTTGTCCCATTTTACAGAGAATCTCATTAAGTTTTTTCTGATACCAAGTTTTGACAAGTTTTTTAGAAATTCCAGTGTGTCCGAACATTATCTGTACAATTTCATCTTTTAATAAAATTCTTGATAACACACGTAAAATTCTTAAACAAGATTATTTAGAATCTGTATTTTCAAAAGTTTCTTTAATTCGATATGTGCACCATTAGTGATTCGCAAAACATCCAATCGATACTCCAAATGTTGCCATGTACGCTGCAGCATATCCACATCAATTCGCTCAATAGCAGCTGTGATTCTTGCTTTTAAATCATCAATGTCTGTCACCCGCGTACATTTCTAAAAAACGTGTCAAAACGTGGTATCAGAAAAAACTTAATGAGATTCTCTGTAAAATGGGACAAGACTGGAATTTCTACACTTCATGGTTGACTTTTAATAACAGCCAAATATTGTACAGATAATTCTCGGACACCCGGTATATATTGAAGTATTTCATAATTTTTTATTGCTGGATAGATCCCAATCTTCTATGCTTTTAAATGTTTTTGACAATACGCAGAATTAGACGGAGTGTGAATAAAAATGTGTTTAGCTCGTGATTGTCTGTGCTGGTCAGAAATGCCCTTCAGTCATCGGACGGCCTTGGGCTTGAGAAGGTGTTTTTGTGTGCTGCGAAGTAGTTGTAAATTTAGAATAGTATTACGTCTCTCTCCGACTTAAAATGTTAACGTTTTTCCCCCACCCCACCCCTCGCATTACCCCGATTATCTAAAAGCGTATCGGCATAAATAAAAGTTAGTAAAGTGTAATTAGTGTAAAACTAATTCCCCTGTCTCCTTTGCATTGTTCGAATCATAATAGCGCATCAGACTCGGTCTCGTACTACCCGTATTTATAAAGCAGAGCGAAACGAGAGTAAAGAGAACGATAAATGAAAGATAGAGAGAAAATGAATAGGAAGTAGAGTAAATAATGAAATATAATAATGAAGGAATGGGCCCTTAACACTAGAAGTACTAAGCGTTAATTTTTAGCCGTTATTAGTTTTTAAATGTATGATACATTAACTACAGAAAAGGTAGCGGTCTGACCTTTTATGACTTTTCATAAATTTCTGCCATTATTGTAACACCATATTTGATTTTTCTTTTTTTTTTCAAGAGATTTTGTAGGTTACTACCTATAAGGACCACGCGTTCAAAAATGACCTTTCATTCAGTTTCTTTCCTCTATTCCTTTGGAACATTCTAGAAGATAATTGAGATGTGGCATCTTAGTTTTGAACATTCAAGAAAATACTTGAAATATGACAACACTGTATTAGTTTGCTTCTCAGCCCGAAGCCACTCAAATTTTACGTCAGTGTACCTTTTTCCAGCATCATAAAAGGAGGTGAGTGCTTGATTTATGGATCTGTCGTGACATTTGTTTCAGTCTGCTGATAGTGTAATATTATATAATATTATATTATATATATATATATATATATATAATATATATATTATATATATTTATATATATATATATATTGTCATTTTTACAGATAAAGTGGCATAGTGTTATAGAAATAAAGGAATTGAGATTGAAGAAGCTCTGCGTCTTCTTCAGGAAGAACATGCCTCAGATGATTCAATTGATGAAGAAGACGATGCTGTCGATGAACTGCAGGAGGCAATACGTCCTATCGAAGAAATTAATGATTCTGATGAGACGGAGGAACATGAGTCTTTAGTTCTTCAAAATGAGGCTCCATTCAGTAGCACGAACAACACTTTACCTTCTCGTGCGGGTGTCTTATGGACAAATATTACGGGTGAAAGAGAGAGAGGCAGAACACCTGCTGAAAATGTATTCAAGCAGAAAAGTTGTTCTACACCATATGCATACCAAAGTATTAAAGAAAATAGATCTCTTAATGCATTTCGACTGCTTATTGATGAACCTATGTTACGATCAATTCGAAACTACATTGAAATTCATGGGAAACTAAACGACTCAAGTTTCAGCATTCTTCTTGAAGATTTGGAAAAGTTTTTAGGCCTCCAAATTGCTCGTGGTGTTTTAGTTGCAAAGAACACACCCGTGAAACAATTATGGAATCAAGACTGGGGTCCACCTATATTTCATAAAACAATGAGTAGGAATAAGTTTGAATTGATCATGAAGCACATGAGATTTGACAATATTGCCAGCCGCAGAGAAAGAAAACAGGCAGATAAATTTTGTCTAATTTCTGAAATTTGGAATTCTTTCATGATGAACTGCCAAAAGTGCTATGAACCAAACTTTGATCTTACTATTGATGAACAACTCTTTCCATGCAAATCTCGATGTCCATTCATTCAGTACTTGGCATCAAAGCCAGATAAATTTGGAGTAAAATTTTGGCTTCTTGTGGACGCAAAGTCGAAATACCTTTGCAATGGAAAAACATATTTGGGTAAAGATCCTACTCGTAATGCTGCTGCACATGATCTTCCAGCTGATGTTTGTTTATCGCTCATGGAGCCATACTTGAAGAAAGGTTATCATGTAACCACGGATAACTTTTTTACCAGTTTACAATTGACAGAAATTCAAAGCTGAAAAAACAACTCTTCTTGGTACTATCAGAAAACAGAGACGGAAAGTTCCTGATGGAGAAGCTATATTGAAAGGAAAGCCACTTTATTCATCTGCGATATATAAATCACCATCGGACTGCACTCTGACCATTTATAAAGGTAAGAGATCCAAAAATGCAAAAATGTTTATCTTCTTAGTTCAATGCACAAATCCGTTGAAATATATGAATCTCACCTCAAAAAACTACCAGAAACAGTGCAGTACTATAATTCAAGCAAAGTAGGTATAGATATTCTTGACCAAATGGCCCAGTACCACACCAGCAAAACTGGATCTCGGCAATGGCCAATGGCGATTTCGTTCAATATTCTTCACTTGGCTTGCATAAATGCATGGATTGTATACCGTAAGTTACTGGATCCGCAGTCTCACGCCGACAGTTTCTTCTTGATCTAATAACTGATATGTGCAAGACAAAGGCAGCCGTAGGTTATGATGAAATGGAGCTTTGGCGAACCAGAGCAAGTTGCCCAGAGCCCAGCGCCTAAACGCCGTCAATGTCAAGTGGAATCCTGCAGAAACAAATCCACGTACAAATGCAGAGCATGCGGCAAGGTATGCTGTGGCACTCATTCAGGATATAAAGAAAAAGTCACTGTTGTAAGGTGCACGAATTGTATGTAAAATGTTTCAAATAAATGTTCTGTTTAAGTGTACCAATTGTATGTAGAATGTTCTAAATAAATGTTTTGGTTGTAAAATGTTTCAAATAAATGTTATGTTCGTAAAATATTTCAAATAAATGTTCTGGTTATAAAATGTTCTAAATAAATGTTCTGTTAAATACTTCAAATAAATGTTCTCTTTGATAAATTATTTCAAATAAATGTTCTCTTTGATAAATTGTTTCAAATAAATGTTCTGTTTGTAAAATGTTTCAAATAAGCTATGTTCTAAATAAATGTTTTCTTTGTAAAGTGTTTCAAATAAAGCTATGATTTTAATAAAAATAAAAAATAAATTAAAATGAATATAAATAAAAATAAATAAATAAAAATAAATAAAAATAAATAAAAAATAATAAGTAAAAAAATCCTGCTTAGCGGTCAAAATTGAACGCAAGGTCTTTCTAGGTAAATAGAATTAATGGTACTTCTAATGTTAAAGAAATTAAACAACATTTTGATGGCTACGCGTTGTTCCATTATATAAATATAAGGGCTTTCCCACGTCGCTTTATATTTCGGTCAAAATTGTTTCTATCCGTATTATAGCATTAATAAATATTCTGGTTCGATTATTTAAATAGCAAGATGTATTGTGTTAACCCATTTGCAAGCAAATTTCGATTCTTATTTCTTAACAAATCATTGTAACTGTTTTTCAAGATGGCGCCCATCATTTTCAAAATTTCTTCTCATAGCGAGCATTTTCGTTATTTTTGCGGTCAAAAAAAAATTTTTTTCTCTTCTCGTTGGGGTTTAGAATTCCAAACCACTTTGACTCAAAATTTCTCTGATCGTTTTTTCGAAGCCGGAATAATGTAGAGCCAAATTTAGAGTCGGAATTAGAGAGTTGTTTTTTCCTTTTCGCGTTGATTTTTATACGGTAAGGTTTAAAATGTTTGAGCATATGGTGACGCGTTTTTAGGTAATAAATAAATATATATATTAGAGCATTCTAAGAGATTCAATAAAGATGTAGCAAAATTTTCCAGAATCTATTCGAGTTTTTAAGATTATTTTTTGACTGGATGTAAATAATGGATTTACAGGCATCGCTTTGTAGTTTTAGTTTACTTTATAATTTTAAGTTAATTTAAAGGTTTAAAATCGAAAAATAATCGTTAAAGACACTAATTTATACTGGGTCAAATTCGGTCTGTTTAAGTTTATTATGCTTGCCGTATACAAATTGTGTGAGACTTCAAAATAAGCAAAATTTGTTATAAAACTGTAGGTCTAAGGTGGAGTGGCACGCTTGACCTTCGCCGGGATGAACAATCAGGGGGATGCTCAACAAAGGTTGCCGATAAAGTAGAACTTTTAATGCATGAAGGACGGACTAAGGGTAATGATGTAGTAAGTTTTAGGAGATGTTGCATAGTTTTTATATGAAGTTTAACACTGATAAAATTCAACTGTTACGGTACGGAAAAGGGGAGGATCTAAAATTCCATAGAATAGAAAAGAAGATCCCCGATGATCCCGGTGTACCTGACAGATGGAGTGTAAAAGAAGTTAACTCACTACTTCACCAGGCCAACTAGATCTATTGTAGTAGTATTCCCCGTTAAACTGTAGGTCTGGCACGGGGTGAAAAGCTGGACTTTCGACGGAATGAGCATTTCTGTAGTAAATGATAAATATTATTTTCACAAGGTGATTCTGTTATTCTTGGTAAACCGTCTTATTCCGCTCCAGATTGATATTTTGTATGGTTAGGCTGTTTAAAATTTTTTTATTCTGAAATTAGATTTTATTGAGTTAAGGAGTGTTTTAACATTTTATTTTAGACGTCGTTCGGATTCAACGTTAAACTGTAGGTCCAAGGTGGAGTGGCACGCTTGACTTTCGGTAGAATGAACAATTTGGATAGGTCCGTTTTGTATATTATTATTTTTTTATTATATATATATACTCCTCGTTCGTAGTTCTTATGCTATTATTATTTTTGATTGCATATATTCCTTCGCTTGTATAGGAATGTATATTTATTTTCAATATATTTCGTGAAATTGAATCCAATAATTTGTCTAAATAAACAGTGATGTGATGGTGTTTTATTTAATTCTTTTAGATATGTATATATAAACGTTATTATTATTATTATTATTATTTAATTATACCAAATGGCTGGTTAGGCCTTCTAATTCAACTGGCGGGTTATGCCAACTGGCGGTTTATGTCAGCTGTTGAAGATAAATGCACACAAATGCACGTACACCTTCGACTAGGATTATGTCTATCCGATAATTCGTCTAAATAAACTGAGTGATGTGGTGCTGTTTTATTTAATTCTTTTGGTTGTATATATAAACGTTATTATTATTATTTAATCATACCAAATGGCTGGTTATACCTTCTAAGTCAACTGGCGGGTTAAGCCAGCTGACGGATTATGCCAACTGGCGGAGAACCTGAATATATATTTTAATTAAATAAATAGGGCAATCTGGCAACTCAGCCTTCTAAACCAACTGGCTGATTAAGCCGGAATATATGCTTTAATTAAATAAATAGCGCAATCTGGCAACTCAGCCAGATAAGCCAACTGGCTGATGAAGCTAGCTGGCTGATTAGTGGCCCTATAAGACAACGGTCTCTCGGCTGAAGACTTATATGCGCTTGGCTCCTGCCAGACGAAAACCTCTCTCTCTCTCTCTCTCTCTCTCTCTCTCTCTCTCTCTCTCTTCTCTCTCTCTCTTGGGGGATAACTTCGCCTCCAAGTTGCATAACCCCTTGTTGCGCTTGCAACATTCCCCTCTCCGCCTTTGTTGCATAGCATCTTGCAACATTCCCCTCCCCTTTGGTGCATAACATCTTGCAACATTCCCCCTTCCCTTGTTGCATAACAGCTTGCAACATTTCCCCTTGTTGCATAAATTATGGAACCTTTCCTTTGCAACATCGATCAACATTTGCAATTGCACTGCACTCTCCCTTTTGCACCCATACTACTCAGTAGTACGGTTTTAAATGGGTCACCCGGTATTTAGGGTTATTTAAAATGTGAAAACAAAGACACAAACGCTCCAAATTCTCATTTATTCTTACAAAATGATATTTTCTACCGACAGATACGTAAAACGCTGTGCTTTTCTTTAGCTTATCCATATCTCTCATATAGCTGTATATGGAAGTGTTATTATTACACTCTAAATAAATGTAGACGTTTCGTTAGACATTTATTGTCCCAATTTTGTTAATTTTGAAATTTCTAATCCATTAGACATTTCACCATTAGTTAAACATTTCGTTAAATATTTCATTAAGTTATTTGAATTGTCTAAATTGTCTCAATTTCAATTGTTTAACGAATTGTCTAAAAATGAAATGTTTAATGAGTTGCCTAACGATGAAATGTTTAACGAATTGTCTAACACTGAAATGTTTAGTGAATTGTCTAACACTGAAATGTTTAATGAATTGTCTAACAGCGAATTGTCTAACAATGAAATGTCTAACGATGAAATGTCTAATGCATGAAAGTTTAAAGAGTTTAAGTTTAAGTATAGAGTAAATATAAGTTTATATGAAAAGAATGCTTCACAGAATTACTTTTAAAAACGTTTGACTTTCAATTCAGTTTACAGTTCATTATATGAGAAGTCGAGTAGACGTTTCAAATGGATAACTAAGTTTCGACTACTATTTAGAATGTATTATTAACCCTCTAATCATAAACCAAAAGAGAAGAATAAGAAGAAACAAAAGGGATTATTATCCTCATACTTCAGAAATCTGTATCTGAAATACAAATGTCTTTCTTAATGTTCAGAGTTACAAAACAAAATGTTATGGAAAATGTCATCAAAAATGAAATACATCATGAACATCGAACAAAATATATGTAGAGTGAAGGTAGTATTTCAAAGGAAAATTATATTCTTCAGTGTAGAAGAAATTTTTACACTTATTTAATTGTGGAATTATGGAATAATCTGTCGAATGAATTAAAATCAGTCAGTGATCGCTCAGTTTTTATAAAAACAATTAAAATTTAATAAATATATAAATATATAAATAATATATAAATATATAAATAATATATAAATAATAATGGTGCTCCATTTCCAAGAGTTCAACGAGGAAATAATGCGAATGATGATGATGGTTATTATTATTGTTATTATTATCATTTTTATTATTATTATTATTATTATTTATTATGTTATGCTAGGTATGTCGCACTGCCATATACATATGACAATGCGAGAGTTAATGCTAGTAGCATGGGCGCAAATGGAGAGAGTGCAATGCAATTGAAAATGTTGCATAAGTTATGCAACAAAGGGGAGAGGGGGGATATTGCAAGATGTTATGCCACAAAAGGGGAGGGGGAATGTTGCAAGGGCAACAAGGGTTATGCAACTTGGAGGCGGAGTTATCTCCCAAGAGAAAGAGAGGAGAACGAGAGAAAGAGGAAGAGAGGTGTTCGCCTGGCAGGAGCCAAACGTATATTAAGACTTCAGCCGAGCCGCCGTTGTCTTAATAGGTTCCTAATCAGCCAGCTGGCTTAATCAGCTGTTGGCTTCTCTGGCTGAGCTGCCAGATTACGCTATTTATTTAATTAAAGCATATATTCTGGCTTAATCAGCCAGTTGGCTTATCTGGTTCAGCTGCCAGATTGCGCTGTTTATTTAATTAAAACATATATTCTGGTTCAACCAGCCAGTTGACTTAGAAGGCGTAAATGGCTTGTTCAGGTGTACATTATTGAGTTGCCACATTGCGTTATTTATTTAATTAAAGCATATATTCTGGCTTAACCAGCCAGTTGACTTAGAAGGCGTAAATGGCTTGTTCAGGTGTACATTATTGAGTTGCCAGATTGCGTTTATTTATTTAATTAAAGCATATATTCTGGCTTAACCAGCCAGTTGACTTAGAAGGCGTAAATGGCTTGTTCAGGTGTACATTATTGAGTTGCCAGATTGTGCTATCCAGATATTTTTCGACAGTTGGTTTAGAAATCTGTTTTAGAAGGCAGCCATTTGATGTAATTAAATGTCGTGTACAACCAAAGGAATTAAATAAAACACCATTACCTCATTCTGTTTATTTAGACGAATTAATGGATTCAATTTCATGAAATATATAGAAAATAAATATACAATGGAATATATATGATCAAAATTAATCATGACAGCATGACTTGTTCAGCTTAATCTATCAATTGAAGATGGAAAAATTGGGTGAAAGCTCTCCACCTCCAGACATGTGCTATATTTACAGCAATATCGTAGAGCACCAATTTGTTGGGGACACCCAGGCGCGCCTGCTGCGCATTGCACACATCCCCAGCCATAGAGGGAAAAGTTTGAGCATTACATATGACAAGCCCCATTATGTGAATGTTGCGACTAATCTATCATATTAACCAATATCTCGATATATATAAGAACGATTGAGGGAAAAAACTTCCCATTCGGTGATGGGAGTTTAACAGTGAAACTACACTTTCGCCGTTTATAATGACCCGAAGGCCATTCACAGTCTATCGAGGAATGAGATACCAGCGTGGGAGTCAGCTTGGATCCATTTTTTCATCCATACTACGCACCGCTGTCCCACTCTTGAAGGGGTGCCAGGTACCTCAGGAGGAAGGGCGTTACAAACAGGTATTAACGCGGCAGAAGACATAATGGGTGGAACTAAACATAAAGAAGCTCTAAAAAATCATTTAAAACGTACACAGGACGAAATCATCATAGATGCAAAGAGAAAAATGTGTGGTGGCGGAAAGAAGAGATCTGCCAGGAAGAAGGGGTTCTTCTTTGATTTCCCTTTACGTTTAGCGCGGCGTGATGGTAAGTGCTCTAAGCATATGAAACCTATGGCCGATCATTTTTTTAACTGATATAAGCTGAGGACACTACTCTCACGAATCATAGGCTGACTAATACTTCTTGAGGGAGGTGGCACAATTTCTGACTCGTCATGGCGCGTTTCATCCATCCCTGTAGTTCACAATGCTGTAAATCGGAATTGTTCCTCTTTGATATGTCCCCACTCAGGTCTCTATTGAGTATAGCAACTTTATTACAATTAACCCATTAAACACAATTAGTTCGCCGAGTGCCCCTATAGAATTCGTGATACCCAGCTCAGACCTTTACATTTTTGACCTGAGCTGCATGCACATGTACGCTAAACTGCGTATAGCCCATTCTGATGGAACGGACTGCGATGATAGTTACTCAGCGTACCCTGAAACCAACTTTTTACACTCCATATTCAGCCAGTGTGAGGTGTATTTAAATCAGGTTAACATCTCGGCAGGAAGGGGGTATTGTCACCTACGAGCCTATCAGGAAAATGTCCTCAACTTTTCAAGAGAAGCGAAGGACACCTTTTTATCCGCCGAGGGATATTACCATACTAAATATGAAACTGATATAAAGGATAAATTTAGAAATTCTTAAAAAGAGATATACGAGTGTTTTGGACGTCTTCATACAGATTTCACATTCCAGGAGAAACTACTTATGAACGGGGTGGATATGAAGTTGAAGCTTACCCGCACGAGCCCTGAGATCTGCATAAATATGGGGTCTGATCAAGAAGAGGGAGCGAAACCCTTTGTGATTCACATCATGGAAGCGTATTTGCATATACACAGTGTGAAATTAAGTTCGCCAAAACAAATAGAAATTGAGAAAGACTTAATACACGCCACAGTAAAAACCCAATTAACAGGGTACAGATCAAACTATACAGGGTGGCCGCCGGGTTAGCTTCGAAGCAACTAGAAAAAGTGGCCCTTGGAGTCCTACCTAAAAGGATATTAATTGGAATGCAGGACCACGCCTCGACGAATGGAAAATATAAAAAGAGTGCCTTTAAATTCGAGAATTTCGGCCTTAAAACTATAACTATACGTAAATGGCATCGCTTTGGGATGGACTATGACTGTTGATTACTCATCAGACGCTGTGTTCCCTCTCTGCCCGAGAGTTTATAGTAATCTGGCCTATAATACAGGTGCATGTGACGAGCATGGGTTCGGTGTAACGCAGAAAGAATTTGTCGAAGAATTTAACATTTTTCATTTGATATTACGCCTGATTTATCTGCTGGCATAAATACGCACTTAAGTCTACAGCAAAGTGGGAACATCTCAGTCAGGTTGGAATTTGCCAAGCTTATAGACGCGCCTATTAGCGTACCCTTGTACCTCGAATCAGATGCACTAATAGAAATTGATCGTTTTAGGAACGTGGTCACAGACTTTTAAAATAGACCCGAATACACTCCAGAAAGTAATGAAAAGTGACCGTTTCACACGCTCAAAATTTATCGGCGTGTTTGCGAAGAATGAAATACTGAAATTGCCAACTACGAAAAAATGGTACGGGATTATCATTAACACCGACATTGTGGGGGTGAGGGGATTCATTGGTTTGCAATCTATTTTAAAAATAGGGAAAGAATGTACTGTTTTGACTCACTCGGCGCTCACCCCTGGAATGATCCGGTTATAGTAAATTTAATCGAGCAGATACATGTACCTGAGATTGTGTGGAACCCGTATCGTCTTCAAGGATATTATAGTAACCCGTGCGACATGTACGCCCTCTCACTTCTTATGCACATTTCACGTGGGAAGGGATTTATAAATTTTCAAAAATTATTCCATTTGTGCGACACTGAAATGAACGATAAAAAGGTATGCAAACATATAAAAAAAGGTTCCCATATGTTAGCACCCGCTGTATTTGTAAAGGCCTATTTGTAGCCATTAAGGCTTATTTAATGGACACTGGCACCGCTTTGTACATGTTTTCTACCGTTTAATAAATTAAATGAAAATACGTGTTTTGTTCTTAACCCCCAAAAAATACATTAGTTCCTCGGTGACCTGGCATTCGCTGGACCGGATGTGAGCCAATACCACGACCTCTGTGTTCAGGTCGCTGGTTTGGTTGTGGGGTAAAGCATCCATATCACTTATTCCCCTTTCATCAAAACGAGAAGCAGCTATAACACGTTCAAGTTCCGCATCGGTCCTATAAAGTTAAGTAAAAATAAAGTTTAATCAAAGAGCTACAATAAGAGAAAGTGCCACGAATTTTAAAAATTATAATAAAAAAGCAGATATCCTGGCAGTTTTCAAAAGTATGAGTGCTATGACAACGTCTGTCGACACCAGGTCTCGATCCCGCCAGAAATTCTAAAAAGTTTTTAATATTTCTAAAATCCTATCTGTAGAACTTTCAATAAATTTTTAAATTATCGGGAAAAGTATTATTAAAGCTCCACCATATATATATATTATATATATACATATATATATATATATATACATTCAACTGCAAAGAACACGCAGTATAAATAACGTAAAGAACGACGCTTGTATAGGAGATATTCCGCGCAAGACGAGAGAGAGAGAACGAAACAAATGAAAAAATGAGGTAACCACCCGGGAATCGAACCCGGGATCTTCGGATTGCCGGTCAGATGCGATACCATTACACCATGGGCCTCACTTTTCCAAATGCCGTAATTCTTCTACATACTCGCAGAAACCAATGCCCCAAGGGGCACCTTCCGCATGCCGTAACATTATATACATTCAACTGCAAAGAACACGCAGTATAAATAACGTAAAGAACGACGTTTGTATAGGAGATATTCCGCGGAAGACGAGAGAGAGAGAACGAAACAAATGAAAAATGAGGTAACCATGGGGCATTGGTTTCTGCGAGTATGTAGAAGAATTACGGCATTTGGAAGAGTGAGGCCCATGGTGTAATGGTATCGCATCTGACCGGCAATCGGAAGATCCCGGGTTCGATTCCCGGGTGGTTTCCTCATTTTTTCATTTGTTTCGTTCTCTCTCTCTCGTCTTGCGCGGAATATCTCCTATACAAGCGTCGTTCTTTACGTTATTTATACTGCGTGTTCTTTGCAGTTGAATGTATATAATGTTACGGCATGCGGGAGGTGCCCCCTTGGGGCATTGGTTTCTGCGAGTATGTAGAAGAATTACGGCATTTGGAAGAGTGAGGCCCATGGTGTAATGGTATCGCATCTGACCGGCAATCGGAAGATCCCGGGTTCGATTCCCGGGTGGTTACCTCATTTTTTCATTTGTTTCGTTCTCTCTTTCTCGTCTTGCGCGGAATATCTCCTATACAAGCGTCGTTCTTTACGTTATTTATACTGCGTGTTCTTTGCAGTTGAATGTATATAATGTTACGGCATGCGGGAGGTGCCCCCTTGGGGCATTGGTTTCTGCGAGTATGTAGAAGAATTACGGCATTTGGAAGAGTGAGGCCCATGGTGTAATGGTATCGCATCTGACCGGCAATCGGAAGATCCCGGGTTCGATTCCCGGGTGGTTACCTCATTTTTTCATTTGTTTCGTTCTCTTTCTCGTCTTGTGCGGAATATCTCCTATACAGCGTCGTTCTTTACGTTATTTATACTGCGTGTTCTTTGCAGTTGAATGTATATAATGTTACGGCATGCGGGAGGTGCCCCTTGGGGCATTGGTTTCTGCGAGTATGTAGAAGAATTACGGCATTTGGAAGAGTGAGGCCCATGGTGTAATGGTATCGCATCTGACCGGCAATCGGAAGATCCCGGGTTCGATTCCAGGGTGGTTACCTCATTTTTTCATTTGTTTTGTTCTCTCTCTCTCGTCTTGCGCGGAATATCTCCTATACAAGCGTCGTTCTTTACGATATATATATATATATATATATATATATATATATATATATATATATATATATATATGCCGAAATAACCACAAAGGAAACAGCATAATTAATAGCAAGTGCACTAATTTACAGCTCAAAAGGAAGATTAGCTGGGTGTGCTGTGCTCCGTCTGCCTGCAACGGATCTCGAACCCGCAGACAATTCTTAATCGTTTTTAATATTTCTAGCGTAAGTTTTTAATATTTCTAAAATCCTACTGGGGAGCTGTCTTTAAATTATCGAGAAATATATTATTAAAGTTCCACCGTATATATAATATATATATATATATATATATATATATATATATATATATATATATATGAAGAAATAACCACGAAGGAAACAGAATAATTAATAACAAGTGCATTAATTTACAGCTCAAAAGAAAGATTAGCTGGGTGTGTTATGCTCCGTCTGCCTACAACGGCTCTCGAACCCGCAGAAAATTCTTAATAGTTTTGGTACTTTTAAAATCCTACCTGTACAATTTTCTGTAAATTTTTAAATCATCAAGAAATGTGCATATAAAACACCATATATATATATATATATATGCCGAAATAACCATGAAGGAAACAGAATAATTACAAATATTTTTCAAAACGCATTTATTGTGGCTTTTTATAAGTTAACACTGATTGAAACGTAATATGTAGACCGAGAATAAAGCACGAACTATTTTTCAAAACAATTATTATGGCACTTATAAGTTAATTAACACTAAATGAAACGATAGTAGGATATATTATGTCCGGGTTAGGTTATATTATTATAAACGAGAAAGAGCCCTGGATGATATATATAATGTCCCGGTTAGGATATATTATTATAAACGATAGAAGGATATATTATGTCCCGGTTAGGTTATATTGTTATAAACGAGAAAGAGTCCTGGGCCAATATATATATTATGTCCCGGTTTGGCTATATTATTATAAACGAGAAAGAGTCCTGGGATTAATTTTTCGTTGTAGAAAAACTCAGAATAAAGCTAGGTTAGGCACTTATAAATTAACCCTGAATGAATCGCAGAATATAATCACAAATTAATTATTTACATTCTAATATCTTCTTCAATGAACAGTTCTTGCATTTCGTCACAAATTTCTGAAACGACTTGAGTAGATAGAAGTTCATTCCGATCTGCAGCTTTGAAAATTAGGCGCGTTGCCTCAGCATAGAAATCTTTATCTACAAACAATTCGGGGGAGTCGTACAGCTGGGTTATGGTTGGTATTTCAAAAGCACTAAGCAAGAAAAACGAATGAATTGAGCTCTGAGATGAAAGGGCTCCCTTTTATAAGTGTAATTTTGAACAACCCAAAACACACGAAACGCTAGCTCTCTATTGGCTCTCAGTGAATTTTGGGCTGGGCTTAACGCGTAGGCCTGCATAGCGGCGAAACAGAGTTCCTGGGCTCCGGCCACAGGGTGTGATTTGCTGCCCCGTGAAATCTGGGACGTGTCAGATATCCCCATTCGTAGAGAGAGAGAAACGCTTTGTTTTTTTATCTTGTATTCGACCGAGAGAGAGAGAGAGAGAGAGAGAGAGGGTGAGAGAGAGAGTGAGAGGAAGAGAGCGAGAGGAAGCTAAGGATGGTATGTGAATCGGTTTATGGCTCTAAAATATAAAAGTGGAAGGTAATTTCAGATTAAATTATCCATGAAGAAAGCCATCATTGCGCGGAGCTTGCGCTCGCCGCTGTAAAAGTTTATTGGGGTCCCTGCGTCATCGTACAATACAATAAATAAATGTTTAAAAAATAAAAGAGATGCGTGGTAGATGCAGGTCATTAAACACCAAAGTTTATGACGTCGAGAGAATGGAAATAAGATTCCATCGAGGCGTTGTTTATTATCGAGATTTTAAATCCAATGTTATCGTTCGATTCCTGGCGCCGCTAAAACTCGCTGTAGAACAGGTGTTTCAAATTTTATTTTTAAAGAATAATCTTTAATAGGCGTGTATATATATATATATATATGTTATAATGTTATGTTATAATGTTTCAGACCAACAAAGACCCTAGGATCCACTCATGGCTGGTCTACCTAACTGTGTTCGTAATTGTGTATTGTACATGTCCTCCGTGGTGGCGGAGGGGACCTACAATTTTACGTGGGTTCCGAACCACAAAGCCTTAATTTTACTACCTTAAACTATACCCATTCTATCAACATATGCGCTAATCGATTTTTAAACATGTTTATAGTTGTGCTACTAATTACTTCTACCGGCAAACTATTCCAGCTATTTACTATTCTATGCGTAAAAAAGTTTTTGGCAACTGCTGTCTCGAAATTTCTACTTGTCAACTTACACCCGTTATTTCTAGTCCTATTATATTGAGATATTTCGAAAAAGATATCGCTATCTACGTTACAGAACCCATTCATAATTTTGAAAACCTGTATTAGATCACTCTTAGCCTCCTAGTCTCGAGTGTAGTCAATTTTAACTCCTTAAGCCTATCCTCGTACGACTTTGACCGAAGCGACGGAATCATTTTAGTTGCTCGTCTTTGAACTCTTTCGATTTTGTCTATATCTTTTCGCATATGCGGATTCTAAAATTGGATCGCGTACTCCATATGGGGTCTGACTAATGATTTATGAAGAGGAACTATAATATCGCGCGATTTGTACTCAAAATTCAGAATTATAACACTAACACTTTGTTCGCTTTATTGACCGCTGCTGTACTTTGTTTCGCTACTTTTAAATCACCACTGACTATAACTCCTAAATCTTTTTCCTGCTCTACGCTTGCTAACTCCTTCCCTGACATACTATACGAAAAATTACCGTTTCGCGAACTTATATGTAAAATTTTGCATTTATCGACGTCAAATCTCATTTGCCATGTGACTGACCAATCAACGATTTTATTCAGATCTTCCTGGATTTTACCTTTATCTTCGTCATCAATCGCCTTACCACCCAGCTTCGTGTCATCCGCAAACTTTGAAACTGTATTGACGAGGCCGACATCTAAATCGTTAATATATATATATATAAGAAAAAGCAAGGGGCCCAATACATAACCCTGAGGAACGCCACTCGCTACATTAGCCCAACACGACTCCGCTCCATCAACGACCACCCTCTGTTTCCTACCTCGCAACCCCTCTTCCATCCAATTTATTACTACACCCCTGATTCCATGAGCCTTAGTTTTTTCAATGAGTCTTTTGTGCGGTACGGTGTCAAACGCTTTTTGAAAATCTAAATACACTACATCAACCGCCCGATGACTATCGTAAACGTCAACCACGCCTTGAAAAAATTCTAAAAGATTAGTTACGCAAGATTTGTTTCGCCTAAAACCGTGCTGCGTATTTCTAACTAAGTTATGCAATTCTAAGTGTTCGACTATAAGATCCCTATACGATCGTGCGGATGACACGAAGCTAGGTGGTAGGGCGATTAATGACGAAGATAGAGGTAAGATCCAGGAAGATCTGAATAAAATCGTTGATTGGTCAGTCACATAGCAAATGAGATTTAACGTCGATAAGTGCAAAATTTTGCATATAGGTTCGCGTAACGGTAATTTTGCGTATAGTATATCAGGGAAAGAGTTAACAAGCGTAGAGCAGGAAAACGTTTTAGGAGTTATAGTCACTGGTGATTTAAAAGTAGCGAAACAAAGTACAGCAGCGGTCAATAAGGCGAACAAAGTGTTAGTGTTATAGTTCGGAATTTTGAGTACAAATCGGCGATATTATAGTTCCTGTTCATAAATCATTAGTCAGACCCCATATGGAGTACGCGATCCAATTTTAGAATCCGCATATGCGCAAAGATATAGACAAAATCGAAACAGTTCAAAGACGAGCAACTAAGATGATTCCGTCGCTTCGGTCAAAGTCGTACGAAGATAGGCTTAAAGAGTTAAAATTGATTACACTCGAGACTCGGAGGCTAAGGGGTGATCTAATCCAGGTTTTCAAAATTATGAATGGGTTCGATAACGTAGATAGAGATAGCTTTTTCTAAATATCTCAATATAATAGGACTAGAAATAACGGGTGTAAGTTGACAAGTAGAAGGTTCGAGACAACAGTTGCCAAAAAAATTTTTACGCACAGAATAGTAAATAGCTGGAATAGTTTGCCGGTAGAAGTAATTAGTAGCACGTCTATAAACATGTTTAAAAATCGATTAGACGCATATGTTGATAGACTGGGTATAGTTTAAGGTAGTAAAATTAAGGCTTTGTGGGGATAGATCCCACAGCTCAACACAAGTGTTGTGGGATATAGGGAGGCAGCATCTTGGGTTAGGGGATACTCTCTGTCTTTACACACCCCATTTGTAAGGGTTGCATCCCATAGTACTGTGAGGTATTGAAAAACTCATGATCTTCACTTGCCCCACAAACACCTTTAAATGGGAAACCCAAAATGGGTGCACACACATTTCTACATTACTGTACTGTCTTTACAGCCACACCTACACTTTTCCTCCTAAGTATATATATTGTAATGTATATGGTGGTAAATTTTGACTTGGTCCGCAATCGATATGGATCGTGACTTATTTTTGGTTGGATGGATACCGTAATGAAATTGACTGGATCCTCTGGATCTGATATATTTGCATGTCGATTATAAATAGATATAGAGTGTAACATATTTGTGGACAGTAGTCTATTATGACTTGATCCTCTGGATGGAGAGATTCTATCTTTAGTTTTAAATCGATAATTAATTAGTTTTAAATTGATAATTATTTAGTTTCGTAAAAATTGGTCGTTGTCAATGTACAGGCAGTTTTTACATAAATTTCTTATGTTCTTGTGGTTCGGAACCCACGTAAAATTGTAGGTCCCCTCCGCCACCACGAAGGACATACACAATACACAATTACGAACACAGTTAGGTAGACCAGCCATGAGTGGATCCTAGGGTCTTTGTTGGTCTGAAACATTATAACATTATAACATTATTATAGCTTACCTACAACAGACGTTAAACTGATTGGCCTATAATTTCCCGCCGCACCTTTATCGCCTTTCTTAAAGATAGGTGTTACGTTTGCTAACTTGAAATTATCTGGTACGCACCCCTCAGAAATAGACGCATTAAAAATCTTTGTTAGCGGCACAACAATGCTATCTTTTAATTCTTTTAGTTGTATGGTATATATGGAATCCGGCTCCGGTGATTTTCGCATTTTCCTTTTATCAATATAGCGCATTACTTCCCTTTCACTAACCACAATATTATCCAAAATATTGCAATTCTCAAAAGGTATTATGTCTATGACCGTAGGGATATTCATCACATCTTCTAGAGTAAAAACTGACGTAAAAATTTCGTTTAGCAAGGTAGCCGTTTCCTTGTTTTCAGAAACTAGATCTCCGTTAACATTTTTCAATGGCCCCAAGACACTTTTTACTGGATTTCTATTGTTGACGTATTGAAAGAATCGCTTGGGGTTTTCTTTACTCTCACGAGCTATGGAGATTTCAAATTCGCGCTTGGACGTTTTTATTACACTTTTCGCTTCACGCCTTAGAGATATGTAGTTGTTTCGTAACCACAAATTGTTTTTATCGCATATATGTAGCCTATAAGCCTATCTCTACTCTTTATAATATCTCCTACTCTAGAAGTAAACCACAAGGGCTTGTTGTTTACTTTCGCACACTTAATTTTGTACGGTACGCATTCCTCATTTATAGTCCTAAATACTGTTTCAAACGATTCCCACATTAGTTTTGCGTTGGAGATCCCCATTACGTTTTCCCAATTGACTTGTGACAATTTATTTCGAAATTTACAAAAGTCTGCGTGCTGGAAGTTAGGAATTTTAGTCGAGTTTGCTGGTTTCGAGTGACTTACTGAGAGGACAAACTCTACTCTATTGTGATCGCTATTGCTTAACGGTTCTATTACTTGAAGATCAGTGATTACCCTATCATTCGTAGTTATTACTAATTCTAATATACATTAACATCACCTTATTAATTCACGCATGACGAGAATTAATACAGCTTTCCATTCCGCAATTTTCAGAACGTTGTTTAATATAATTATATATATATATATATATATATTTATTTTTTTTTCTGTACTAACATGTTGATTATACGTTTCGTATATTATTATTTTATTATATATATATATTCCCCGTTCTTATTTCTTATGCTATTATTATTTTTTATTTAATTTTTTTTCATGTATACTCCATGTGAAATTCAATTAGCCACCAATTTTTTAACTCTTCTTGTACTAATTAGTAATTTCTGTAGTAAATGATAAATATTATTTTTCACAAGGTGATTCTGTTATTCTCGGTAAATAGAGATTTCTTTGAGTTATGTAATAAATGGGATTAATGTGAATTAATGCAATTTGACGTGATTGCTAATTCTAAATTTTTGATCTTTTGTGTATGTTTCTTGTACTAATTAGTAATTTTTATAGTTTTCAGAATTTTTTTAGATGAACTTTTTTCCTGAGCTGTACATATATAGGCTTTCTTTGGTTAACCCTTCGATTGCTTCCGCCCGAATTGTTCATTCTGACGAATGTCAAACTTTTCACCCCACCCTATGCCTACTTTTTAACGGGGATGTGGGTATATATATATATATATATATATATATATATATATATATATATATATATATATATATATATATAAAGAGAGTGAGCGCGCGAGAGGTCGAGAGCAAGAGGAGAGAGAGAGAGTTACAAGGAGTTACAAGGAAAAGAAGTACCTCAAAAGGCCTTGCGGCCCATACCGAGGAGGTACCAATGGCAACGGGTGCCACGGAAAATATTCTACACACTCAAATAGTGTGCAAAATTTGGTCTAACCTTTTCTTGAACTGATCCACAGAGGAACTGTTCACAACTTCCGAAGGTAACCTGTTCCATGTGTCACAGATCTTATACGTAAAGTAATTCCCAGACACACTAGTCCTAAACCGTTTCAAATCCAACTTCCAACCATTGTTGCGAGTTGGGTTATCATTTAAACTAAACATACTTCTAAAATCAACATCGTTCAACCCGCGTAAGAGCTCGAAAACCTCGATCAGTTGACCGCGCAGCCTCCGAGTTTCAAGCGAAAACAAGTTCAGGGCGCGTAACCGTCGATTGTAGCCCATATGCCTAACGGAAGGGATTAACTTTGTGGCCCTCGCCTGCACTCGCTCCAGCCTCTCAATATCTTTCCTGAGGGCGGGCGACCAGAACTGCACAGCATACTCCAGGTGCGGCCGAACAAGGGAATTGTACAGTGAGAGCACAATCTCCTTGTTCCGAAACTGAAATTGCCTCCTGATATAACCCAATAGTTTCTGGGCTTTCTTTTCCACCTCTACACACTGTTTCGTAAACTTAAGGTCGCTGCTAATTAGCACACCCAAGTCCTTTTCTAAATCAGTCACCTCGATATTACTACCCAACATCGAGTAGTCCGACTTGGGATTGGCGTAGCCAATGTGCATCACTTTGCATTTACCCAAGTTAAACGGCATTTGCCATTTTTCGGACCACTTTCCTATCCTATCTAGGTCCGCACGCAGTTCCTCGATCGCTTCGGGCGTCCCAACATTGGCCCCAAGCTTGGTGTCATCAGCAAATTTGGCGATCCGACTGACGATGCCACCGTCGATATCATTTATGTAAATGATAAACAACAGTGGCCCCAAAACGGAACCCTGAGGAACCCCACTAGTGACCGAGGCCCAACCCGAACTAGCACCTTTAATTACCACCCTCTGCCTCCTATTCCTCAGCCAGTTTTCAATCCACCTACCTATTTCCCCACCGATACCCAGCGCGCGCACTTTCGCCATTAGCCGGCGGTGAGGTACCTTATCAAAGGCTTTCTGAAAGTCGAGATAAAGTATATCAATCGCCCTACTCTTATCGTACTCACTCAACATGACGTGAAAAAACTCGAGCAAGTTGGTGAGACACGACCTATGCCGTCTAAACCCATGTTGGGAGTCCCCAAGCAACTTGTAGGAATCCAAATGGTCAACGATCCTATCAGCTATTATCCCTTCTAATAATTTACCTACAACTGAAGTGAGACTAATGGGACGATAGTTCCCTGGACTTTCGTGATCCCCTTTCTTAAAGATAGGGGTCACGTTGGCTTCCCTCCAGTCACCAGGCACCTGGCCCATCTCCAACGATTTGTTGAAGACTGTAGCCAGGTGGGGAGCCACCTGGTCGCGCACTTCTCGCAACACTCTGGGGAGAAACTGGTCTGGCCCAGGAGCCTTAAACGCGCTCAGTTTGTCTATTCTATCGGCAATGACTGTCGCGGTACATCTAACACTATCCAGGCCAGCACCTTCGTGCCTCACGCCTGAGAGAGAGAGAGAGAGAGAACGAAAGGGAGGGAGGGAGAGAGAGAGAGAGTACGAGAGGGAAGGAGAGAGAGAAGAGAGAGAGAGAGAGCGAGAGAGAGAGGGAGGGAGAGAGCGAGAGGCGAGAGGGAGAGAGAGAGCAAGAGGGAGAGAGGGGGTAAGAGAGAGAGCGAGAGGGAGAGAGGGGAGAGAGAGAGAGAGCGAGAGGGGGACTGGTTACCCATTTATCTACCAATCGTGAAAGGATGTTTACACTCCACCTTAGACCTACAGTTTAACACGGATCATTGGGTTACCATGGTTACCAACCGTGGAAGGACGCGCCGCCACCGGGTCTCGAACCCGACGCATACAATCGTGTGTGCGTAATATTTTATGGGGGTATAGACGGGTGTGTACGTGCCAAAACGAAGTATACACTGTGCCAACTGGCTGATAGTGCCTGGAGGCACTGGCTGATTAAGCCGACTGGCTGATTATGGGCTTATATGACAACGTCCCCTCGGCTGAAGTCTTAATATGCGCTTGACTCCTGTCAAGCGAACACCTCTCTTCCTCTCTCTCCTTCTCTCTCTTTCTCTTTGGGGATAACTCCGCCTCCAAGTTGCATAACCCTTGTTACTCTTGCAACAACCCCCTCCCCTTGGGTGGGGGTGGCACTGGCACTGGTGCCAAGGGGGTGGCACTCTTGCAACATTGATCTACATTTTCAATTGCATTGCACTCTCTCCTTTTGCACCCACACTACTAATGCTTTCCTGAACATACATAGCACATAGCATAGCATAATAATAATAATAATAATAATAATACAATTTATAAATAGAATAATAAATTGTATTATTTTCGTTATTATACACGTCCATATTTTATATCTAAACATACGTGTTCTCGAATTGTATATCCAGCTTTTGTGCTATCTCATACAGCATCCTTTGTGAAACCATTATAGTTTTACTTAATTTTACAACTTTCGCTCGGCTTTAACTTTCTGTAAATAATCTCTGTTCTGTAAATAATCTAAAAAAATTTGTCTAATGACTCCATTCTGTCAATAAAACAAAATTTGTTTGCAAATGGCAGTTTTATGCTGCTATATGTATAGGGAATTGATATAAATAAAGCATATGATAGAGTGAACCACAATATTTTATTTAAAAAACTAGAGGACAGGAAAGTTTCTATGCTCATGTTAAACTTGTTGAAATTTTTAAGTTAGTTAATTAGTTCGTCCTGTGTGTCTTTCTTTATAAAAGTGCTCAACTTTGCCAGTAATTTTCTTCAAACATGTACATTAAAAAAGATTTGTTTACATTTTGGGCAAGTTGTTGATGACAAACAGATTGAAGGTGTTTGTTTCTCAGTCTGATTAAATTTAAAATGCTTTTACAAAATTTCAATCAGCTTAAAAGTCGAGCCGTAATCTTATGGATTAAAACTTTCAAGACTTAAAATGAAAAAATATGGCTACTTTAAGAGGACTAAACATTTTTAAGTGGAAAACTTTGAGCTTGTAACTTGGCATTTACTCTACGTATATTCCACAGTTTATTTTAACACTTCATGAACACTAACACAGTTGGGAATGAAGTAAACAAAAGCACAGCAGAAGACCGTATATAATATATACGTTATGACGAGACGTTGAAATGATTATGTAAAATTATTAAATTTCTTTCTATTTTTTTACAAAACAAATGTTTTTACCTCTCGTCAATTATTTGTGGAGAAAATGTAGATCACTTATCCCATCCGAATCTACAGGGTGTTCATAAAGTCACGCAAGTGAATATGGTGAAGTGTACATATATATTCACACTCTATAGAAGCAATTTCTTATCTAAATATGTATGTTAGCTTATATTCGGGTAAATCCTTATAATTTTCCTGTTTTCTATTATCGTGATTATTCTCCAAATAAAGTAGAAGATTTTTAAACATTTTGCTGAAAAGGCGGATCAATGAAAGAAAGCCACCCCCAGCCTTCTTTAGTTAGCTTTATAAGTCTAACTAACAAAAATATATCGACCTAACCTAACCAATCGTCAAGGGCGTACAGTTGACGTATCGATGGTTAGGTTAGGTCGTGATATTTTCGTTAGTTAGTCTTATAAAGCTAACTAAAGAAGGCTGGGGGTGGCTTTCTTTCATTGACCCGAAAAAGCTTTAAAGTATTTAATCTAATTTCTTCGAAAAATGTCAAACCATTTTTGTCTTTTATTTCTACACAATTTTATTTCTTCTAAATTTCAAATCTGTTTTTGAGACATTTTAAAAATGAGACAATTTTTCACGGCTATCGTTTCTTTCTATTAGCTCTGTAACAACTCAAAGTCGGCCACACGGTGCCACATTTCCATATAAAATGAAATTTTTTTGGAAAAAATTCATGAAATGTGGCAATCGTCTATAAATATATATGCAAATATTTGTTGTCAGCTGGGCTCTATGAACACTTTTAAAATTATATATATATATATATATATATATATATATATATATATATATATATATATATATATATAGAGAGAGAGAGAGGAGAGAGAGAGAGAGAGAGATACCAAATTCCATGCAATGATTGTAATTTATCATACTATGGCCAAATGGGACTCAGTCTGGACACGACTGTAGAATAAAAGAACGTAAATAGGCAATCTCGTATGACGCGGAAACTTTTGAAGTTTACAGTCATGTCATGCCACTGAATCAAAGAGCTTACCTCGAACAAAACTAGATCAGTTTACAGTTTCAATGTGAACTCTACAAGAAAACGCATGAGCTTTTTTTTTATGAATGATAATACTGTACATATGTAGGTAGAAATTAAATACAGTATCTGAATAGGTAAGCCAGAAATGAGTTTTTTTCGTGTCAGGCAGCGCTGGATAAACTTTTATCAGCGAAATTATTTGATCCGACTTTGGCACGCTGCTACGGAAAGTTTTCGTTCGTGTGCCTGTACACTCGCATCATTTGCTCTCACTCTACATACACTATGCAGTCACTTGATAAGAATTCTAGTGTTTGCCGAAACGTCTTCCCTTTAACATATTTAGTCGTCCTTTTTCTCTTCCAATTGTGGGATTAATTACTATATATATATATATGTATATATATATATATATATATATATATAAAAGAATACACAATAACCGCGGATGGTTTAATACGAAGACTGAATAAAGTGTGCAGCCCGAAAGAGGGTTCGTACTCGCGTCGCAACTCCACTCCCTGAGTTAACATCTTACCACCAAACCATCCAGCAAGCCAAAAAACGTGAAAACGAATACAAACGAATACGAACCCTCCTTCCAACTGCGCGCTTTAATTCAGTCTTCGTGTGTGTACACACACACACACACATATATATATATATTGGTTGCGACACTGGGCTGCTCAACAGAAGATCGTCGTAATTTCAGACTTTATTAGCTGGTCGTAGTTCAGATTGCACGTTAAGTTCGAAGTCTAAGGTTGGTCGAAAAGCTTGACTTTCGTTATATATATATATATATATATATATATATATATATATATATATATATATATATATATATATATACAGGGTGTTTGAAAACTTTCTGTACAAATTGTAATGGGGATAGGCAACACCAAGACAAACCCTTTTCGTCTATAAGTGTATGTCCGCTGACGTCACCATTCGGCGCGAGAGGGCGCCGCTGCAATTGGCTAAAAGGTGAAGTGGGCTAGACTCGCGCTTGCCGCGGGCATTCTTAAATCGGACGTAGTACGCGTAACATGGAGCGCTTCACGACTGCTGAGATGGCTGACATGCATATGGTGTATGGGGCTGCCAATGGAAACGGAAGAGCTGCTGTGAGGTTGTACCGACAGCGCTTCCCAAACAGACGTGTGCCAAACCACCAAACGTTTGCGCATTTGCATCGGCGACTGCGAGAAACTGGAACATTCCATGCAAACATGCATGACACTGGTCGGGAGAGAAACGTGCGCACTCCTGACATGGAAGAAGAAATCCTACGGCGATTTGAGGACAATCGAAGCGCAAGCACGCGAGGTGTTGCACGTATCCTCGGTGTGAACCACGACCTGGTCTGGAGAGTGTTGCACGAGCAGCAGTTACATCCGTTTCATCGTCAGAGAGTCCAGGCATTACAACCTCGGGATTACCCTCTTCGTGTGGAATTTGCACGTTGGTTTCTGCAGCAGACAGCGGTGCAGCCTAATTTTCCGGCTTATGTGCTGTTCTCAGATGAGGCCTGTTTCACACGTCAGGGTGTGTTTAACATGCACAATTCTCACCTGTGGGCGCACGCAAATCCACATGCTACACGGGTGCATGCTCATCAAGAACGGTTCGCCGTCAATGTTTGGGCGGGTATCGTCCATGGCAAGTTGCTGCTCGTGCAACACTCTCCAGACCAGGTCGTGGTTCACACACAGGATACGTGCAACACCTCGCGTGCTTGCGCTTGGATTGTCCTCAGATCGCCGTAGGATTTCTTCTTCCATGTCAGGAGTGCGCACGTTTCTCTCCCGACCAGTGTCATGCATGTTTGCATGGAATGTTCCAGTTTCTCGCAGTCGCCGATGCAAATGCGCAAACGTTTGGTGGTTTGGCACACGTCTGTTTGGGAAGCGCTGTCGGTACAACCTCACAGCAGCTCTTCCGTTTCCATTGGCAGCCCCATACACCATATGCATGTCAGCCATCTCAGCAGTCGTGAAGCGCTCCATGTTACGCGTACTACGTCCGATTTAAGAATGCCCGCGGCAAGCGCGAGTCTAGCCCACTTCACCTTTTAGCCAATTGCAGCGTCGCCCTCTCGCGCCGAATGGTGACGTCAGCGGACATACACTTATAGACGAAAAGGGTTTGTCTTAGTGTTGCCTATCCCCCATTACAATTTGTACAGATAGTTTTCAAACACCCTTTATATATATTATACACACTGTGTATATATATATATATATATATACACACTGTATATAATATATATATATATATATTATATATATATATTATATATATATTATATATATACACACACACACCACTGTATATATATATATATATATTATATATATATATATATACAGTATATACACTCAGTATATATATATAATCCATTAACGCATCTTAAACTCACTTGAATGCATACAAATAAAACCACTAGCTTAAGTTCATCAATAATTTAGATAATACGACTGACACGCAATTTATTAAATACAATAATAAAATTGCTCATGCCTTAATACATTACTTTCCTAAGCTTGAAATCATAAGATTAAATAACTGAATATTTACGAAGACATAATTACAAAGACTACCATGAAATTATTGCAGCATTTATGAACCCAAACTTTGTCATCGGTGGAAAGGGACCTTATCAAAGGATTATAAATCATTAAAATGATATATGGAAAAAGGGGTCTGCATTAATCTTATTTGGTAGACGTTCGGTCTGTGCTATTTTGGAGAATAATAATAGTGATAATAATAATAATACACTCGGTAATAGTTATGTTCGTTTCTCTTGTCTATTTTGCCTTCGATTATTATTATTATTATTATTATTATTATTATTATTATATTATTATAAACTGAGTTTGTTAGTTTAAATTAGTTTACGTAACATTAAGTATGTATGCAAAATATAGTTGTAAAGTGTACACAAACGTATAAACGTAGAGTGAAATTTTGCTGTTCCAAGTACATAATTTGTAGATCTGCATTTAATTTGGTGTAAATGTTGATCTCAGGTTGTCCGGGTTGTTTCCTTCTCGGGAAGTTGAATTAAATTGTCAGGGTTCACTCCCCAGTTTCTCCACTCTGCAATTAAGAGGCGCTTCTCGTTCAAGGAGGATGAGGTAAAGGAGAGCGTCAAACAAAGAGCCTCGCCAACTATGGGTTTAAGTTCCACAGCGCCATCTATTATTATCATTAATAATAATGGAATCAGAACTTTCCTCATATTTAAACATAAAAAGTATTTGTGAAAGCTTTCATTCCACTGTCAGAATACTTTTTAGCTTTGCGAATAAGGGGTGAATTCATTTATTCAAAGTTCTAAAACAGAAACTGCGGTAAAATATAAATTTCGTATTTAAATTCATAAAAGAAATACTTCCAGCTATGATATATTGCATTATAATCGATCGCTTTCCTTTTAAAGTGTCACTTGAATTAATTTATGGAGAAACTTATATATATATATATATATATATATATCCCCTCGCAAGAATATATATTGGGTAAAAAAGTGTCCCCCACAAAAAAAAATTAGCTCAATGGACCGACCACATTCGTCTGACTGGATGGCAGTGTCAGTTTCTAGCCCTCTTTACTGATGATCAAAAGAGAAATGATAATAAACTATTTGGTTAACCATAAATATTTAGTCGTTCATAGAATCAATAATTTTATTAGTATAATTAATAATACTCCATTTTTTTTTTTACGCTATAAATATGTAAATTTCGCCAAAAATATAATAAGACAGTTGAATTAAATAAATTTGCAGAATTTTTACTCATCTTAGTTTGTAGAGAGTTTGATTTAAAAACGATAAAGCTGTTTTCTAAGTTATTTTACAATACATTTAAATAGATTTACAGCTGCATGTAATTCTATGATACATTTAAATACATTTACAGCTGCATGTAAAAATGTGTATATATTATTTTTTTATTAAAGAAACAATACATAGGCTCAGAAAACATAGTCATACTGTTTGTTTCAACATGATCTCCACGATATCAACATGTTTTAACATCAGATGTGCGTATAAAATGATGTACATTTCACTTTGAACAATTTAATTCGGAAGAAAATGTAACTATTGCTACAAAAAAAATGTCTCTTTTAACGTAATTTGAGTATAACAGTATTGTGTTTTGGGTTTTTTTTTGGTATATCTGAAAATCCATGTCAAATACAAAATAATTTTGATGACAGGAATTGAATATTCTCAATGCAAAATTTTGAACTCGGGGAGTAAAACCAAAATAAGTTAGATTTATTAGAAGCGCGTGTTTCAGCCAATTCTAAGGTTTTCATCAGGTGCGAAGATGAAGGTTGAATCACTTAAAATAGGTGGAAAGTCTGCGCTTCTACTAAATCCATTAACTCATTAGGATTTATTCTCCGACTGACAACAATATTTGGATGTATAAGTTTTGGATGTATAATTTCAAGCGACGTCATGAAATGAATAATAATAATGGAATAATGGCATATGCGGATGACACAGCATTCTGACGACAGAGAGAGAAGATATAGAACAAGCTTTAATTGATTGGAATGAATGTTTGAAGGAGGGGGTTATGGAATTGAATGTAGAAAAGATAGAAATATTAAGTATGTCGAAGAGAAGAAAGAGAATTTGGAGTTCAAATAGGAGATAAGGAAATAAGAAATGTTGAAAAATTTAAATATTTAGGGAGTATGTTTACTAAAGAAAGTGGTAATATGCAAGAAATAACTGAAAGAATTGCAAAGTTTAGTAAAAATGTCGGAATGTTATACCCGCTACTGAGAGATGAACATATGCCCCTTGAGACTAAGAAAATAATCTTCGAAACAGTTTTAACACCAATACTGATTTATGGGTCGGAACACTGGAAAATGCGCATGCCAGATCGAAGTAGAATTCAGGTGGCAGAAATGAGACCGCTGAGGACTATTCTGAGAAAAACGCGAAGAGATAGGATAAGAAATGAAAAAATAAGAGCCAATGTGGGAGTAACGCCGATTTTGAGAAAAATCGACGCTGCCAAATTGAGATTGTTGGGCCACTTGGAGAGAATGGAGGAGAGGAGAACTGCGAGGAGGTGCTGGGAGTGGAGACCAGGGAATGGCAGAAGACCGCGGGAGAGACCGAGAAGGAGATGGAGGGACGAAGTGGAGGAGAGCTTGCGAAGATACGACTTGCCCAGCATGCAAGAGCTCGGGGAAACGGGAGTGCTGCTGGACAGGGCGGAGTGGCGAAGGAAGCTGGCTTCGCTGACAGGCTAACTAGCCTACCTGGGAGCTGAAGTATGTATGAAGTATAATTTTACTATTATCATTAATAATAATGGAATCAGAACTTTCCTCATATTTAAACAAAAAGTATTTGTGAAAGCTTTCATTCCACTGTCAGAATACTTTTTAGCTTTGCGAATAAGGGGTGAATTCATTTATTCAAAGTTCTAAAACAGAAACTCTGGTAAAATATAAATTTCTATTTAAATTCATAAAAGAAATACTTCCAGCCATGATATATTGCATTATAATCGATCGCTTTCCTTTTAAAGTGTCACTTGAATTAATTTATGGGGAAACTTATATATATATATATATATCCCCTCGTAAGAATATATATTGGGTAAAAAAGTGTCCCGCACAAAAAAATTACAGAAATCAGGGCTCACAGGTATCGTGCACATCAACTAGCAAAGTGATCACTCTTGTGGCAAAATTGAAGATTTAAATCCTCTGCATGGTCGAGGACAATCTAGTTTTAGTTTCTTCGTTTTATCGAACTCAAAATTTAGTCACAACGGAAGAAAATACGTTCCCTTTTCTTTTGAATCTTAGCTGTATAAACAAGCTTTCCATTATGAAAAAATAATAAGAAGAATCCTGCTCACTATCACTCTCTAATGACTTGATGTCTTTCATAACTTTTTGAAAACAGAAAGTTAAAATTGTTTGTTAACTTTTTCATTTTTCATTTCGAGGAACTGATTCTATTTCTAAATGTTAAGAAGTTAAAGAAAATATGTATGCTAAGCTTCACTGTGAAATAGGACTGAAATTGATGTTGAATGAAATCTGACAAACTTCTTTAAATGAACAAGAGTTCTCCGTACGAGGTTCAAAGATTTAACATAACTTACATTCAATTATTTATTTGTATAACATTTTTACTTATATTTTTTTATGTTAAAGCAGGAAATCACTTAAACTACACTTGTGTCTATTTAATAATTTTCTGAGATTAAAGATCGATGGTTCTTATGTTATACTTAAACGTACAAACTATACAAAACCCGCGCGAAACAAATTTTACCTAATCTTATTGTTCAGAAGAAAATCTTATTTGAATTAATCTAAATCTCAAAATTATGTATGTTCGTTAGGAACTATTTCTTTCATATTGTTTATCAAAATATTTCATTCCACACTGTCGCTTCGTTCGTGAACGTGTGTGTATATATATATATATATATATATATATATATATATATATACCTTTTACACCAGCGTTCTCTATTCTTTTATGACATTCTTCATACTTCATCATTCTGTGATGCAATTCCTTTTTGCTTTCATTCCATAGCGGGTTCCCTCTGAAAACGCACGACAGACGACCTTCATTTACATAACAAAATCGTACGTTATTGTGGAAACTATTCCTTAATTCTCGAATAAGTTCCGTATCACACGCAGCCCAATTCTGCATTTATATGCATTCAAATTATTTGGAAAAAAATATAAAAAGTAGAATGTTGTGGCGTGTGACCTGACTTTTAAGACGGAAAGTATGACATAGAGTACACGCAGGCACATTTACATAAATTTAGTCTCTCTCTCTCTCTCTCTCTCTCTCTCTCTCTCTCTCTGAAATTTATGGATGAAATGATTACTTCTATTTAATATGGACATTTTTTTTAAATCTTTAAAAACTGCAAGGCGTCTCATTCTATCCTTTATTTTCCATTGTCAAATAATAATCCATAATTTTATTTTTTTTTATGCAGGAAGGAGGGGCCAAAGGCGAACGCCCTCAAAAATGCCCACCCCATCCATAGAAAGAAATTAAGAGTCAAAATACAAATATTATTTTTAATAATATATTTTTAAATTTTGAAAAGCTCGTGTAGTGTGTAAGATGCATGTATGTGTAGTGAGGAATAGAGGGAGAAGTGTGTTTGAGAGCATGCTGGACTGCTCATAGGGTAAATAAGATACGGAAAAAGATTAGCTAAGGAGGACAGTAACGGGTGAAACGAGAGTGCCAGCAATTCTTTTTCTAGCCTAACGTCTCCCACAGGAGTACTTCCCCGGTCGACTGGTGTCTGCAATGTCCTCCTTCAAACACGACATGAGTATAGTATATACATGGTGTAAATGAACTCTGAAGCCATTCTTTTCATTATACTATTTCTCTGGGAAAGTCCTTGACGTCTCATACCATAAGAAATAGTATGAGACATATTTTATATTTATTTATTCTTTCCTCTCTCTCTCTCTCTCTCTCTCTCTCTCTCTCTCTCTTTCTCTCTCTCTCTCTCTCACTCGGGTAAAATGTTTGTTCATATGTCGAGAATACAGTATTGACATCCAATTTTTGGTAAGTATTTTGAAAAGCTGAAATGAAAGTTTATTGTTTTCAATTTTATTATTTCTCGACTGATGTTAAAAATGTGCATAGAAAAACTGATTATTGTGGTATATATGTCATAAATATTATAAATATGACAAACTAGTATATATATATATATATATATATATATATATATATATATATATTATATATATATATATATATATATATATATATTAACAATAAACTAGTAAATATTCACTAAATTACTTACGAGTTTACAAAAAAAAAAAATTGGTATTATGACCCAGAAAGACTAAATTTTTGAAACGGAAAAAATTAAGGAAAAAATAACTACATACTGGAAAGTTTAACTGGGGTTTATATTTAAGAGTATGATGTTACAGAATTTTCTAATGAAAATTTATAATCATAACATCTACTACAACTTCAATAGGAGCGTTGCTATAATGTTTAAACTTAGAAATGTAGTCCCTAAACAAGTTTTATTGACTCTTTATCATACTCTTGTTCTAACTTATATAACGTACTGCACCCTTGTTTGGGGAAACTCCGCTAACAACGCATTAAATGGTGTCTTTCTCATCCAAAAATGAGCAATAAGGTTATTATCTGATGCTGATTTCCTTGATCACTCTGTGTGTAATCTAGTATTAAAAACACATTTCTTGGGATTGTTCACTTCTTATCTCTCGTGTATAATATTGGTTTCTTTTGTATGGTATTGGTATAGTGCCTTCAATGGTGACCTTGTATTTGTTATGTCAGTAGTGATAATTTAAGATTAATACACGTTTTAACTATTAATAATACATATTTACTTATTTATTTATTTATTATTATTAATTAATAACAACTAGCTGTTTATTTTTAATAAGAGCCCAGTAAAGCCTAAAGCTTAAAGGCCAAATTAAATAAAATGAATAGTCGAGCTTTACAATTATTCATGTCATTGTAAATTGAAAAGAATGTATTTACTTTATTATTAATAAAGGTTATTCAATTCAATTAATATCAAAATATTTCTGCCTGGATTCGGAGAGAGAGAGAGAGAGAGAGAGAGAGAGCACAGGAACGTGAATATATAATTAATTAAAATGCATACCCACTATGCATACATTAAAAATTTCAAAGAAGACCCTGTTCTGAGATGAATTTAAATGTACGTGTTACAGGCATTCTCTGGAGAATACTGGCCTTTCCTTTGTCGATTTTCTTTTCCCTCTTTTAATGCGAAGCCACATTATGAAACCATATTGCCATTTTCAAGTTCCATCTGAATGCTTTCTCTTTATGAAAGGCTAAAAGTTAAGAGTTTAAAAGCAATTTTAGAAATTCTGTGAGCATTAAGAAAAGGAATTGAAATGAGAGATTACCCTTTGTGTGTGTGGTGGGGGGTGTACTTGTGGGTGGGGGGATGTATGCTGAATTTTTGCTAATTGTCGTTCGATTATCCAAGTCGGGATGCTGGTCCGTTAAATAAGGTTCCAATGTATCCCGTCTCTGATAGCAGCGCGATGGTACCTCAAAAATAAGATTTGGAAAGCAGAACAAATCCGAGTTCTGTTTTCTTATAGAGCCCCATGTTGCTATTCCAGTAACAACATTCGTTCACATTTTATTTTTAGACGTCTAATGTATTCTTAAATGAGAGCGAGACTCAGTCAGTAAATGATAAAATGATTTGTATTCAACCTTTGGAAAACATCGGGATTACATTATGCAAAATAATTCTTCACGAATTCGGAAATTGTCATTTTTATCTCGAGGATGGTTCACGTTTCTTCTTCTGAAAAGTGAATGAAGCATATATAATGCGTTTCCTTTGTTTTCAAAGAGATGTTGGAATGTGTTTGAAAAGTGCACTTTGAAGTATAATGGAACTGTGAAAATAACGCATGCAGACCTCCTACTTCATGTAGGATTTTAGTTATAGGCTTTTTTTTTATGCAGGAGAGGGGCCAAGGAAGAATGCCCGCAAAAATGCTCCTCCCATAGAAGGAAAAGCAGAGAGCTGAAATAAAAGTCTTTCAGCCTCTTAAAAAGGTTGGCACTTTTTTTTTAAATTTTGAAACGATTATGTAGTGTAAGATGCATGTATATGTAATGAGAAATAGAGGGAGAAGTTTGTGTTTGAGAGCATGCTGGACTGCTCACAGGGTAGATAAGACACGGGAAAAGATGACCTAAGGAGGACAGTGATAGGAAAAACGGGAGTTCCAGCACTCCCTGCCTTTGGTTTGCTTCCGCCCTAATTGTTCATTCTGACGAAGGTCAAGCTTTTCATTCCAACTTAGACCTACAGTTTAACGTGGAATCCGAACCACGACCCCCCCCCCCCCCAGCAGCCTAGCGTCTTAACCACTTGGCCACCCAGGGTACCCATTTATCTACCAACCACTTTCTTTTATTGTGTGGAAGGATAAACAGCTGGGTTTTGCTGCGCGCCGGGTTTTGCTGCGCGCCGGTTGCCGTCGCCGAGTCTTCATCCCGTGGCCGATGGATTCGTAGTCAGCGACGCTAAACACTACACCACCGAGGCGCCTATATATATATATATATATTATATATATATATATATATAGAGTGTGTGTGTATAATCTATATACACAATATATCGGGGGATAGTACTCGAAATTTATTTCTACACCTGTACATATATTCGTTGAAAAAGTGTTCTACCCAACCCAAACTTTTTGAAAATTAAATTCATATAGGTATACCCCGTTATACACGATAGTTGTGTTATAATGTTATAATGTTATAATGTTTCAGACCAACAAAGACCCTAGGATCCACTCATGGCTGGTCTACCTAACTGTGTTCGTAATTGTGTATTGTGCATGTCCTCCGTGGTGGCGGAGGGGACCTACAATTTTACGTGGGTTCCGAACCACAAAGCCTTAATTTTACTACCTTAACCTATACCTAATCTTTCAACATATGCGTCTAATCGATTTTTAAACATGTTTATAGACGTGTTACTAATTACTTCTACCGGCAAACTATTCCAGCTATTTACTATTCTATGCGTAAAAACGTTTTTGGCAACTGCTGTCTCGAACCTTCTACTTGTCAACTTACACCCGTTATTTCTAGTCCTATTATATTGAGATATTTCGAAAAAGCTATCTCTATCTACGTTATCGAACCCATTCATAATTTTGAAAACCTGGATTAGATCACTCCTTAGCCTCCTAGTCTCGAGTGTAGTCAATTGTAACTCCTTAAGCCTATCCTCGTACGACTTTGACCTAAGCGACGGAATCATCTTAGTTGCTCGTCTTTGAACCCTTTCGATTTTGTCTATATCTTTGCGCATATGCGAATTCCAAAATTGGATCGCGTACTCCAAATGGGGTCTAACTAATGATTTATAAAGAGGAACTATAATATCGCGCGATTTGTACTCAAAATTCCGAGCTATAAAACCTAACACTTTGTTCGCTTTATTGACCGCTGCTGTACTTTGTTTCGCTACTTTTAAATCACCAGTGACTATAACTCCTAAATCTTTTTCCTGCTCTACGCTCGTTAACTCCTTCCCTGACATACTATACGCAAAATTACCGTTACGCGAACCTATATGTAAAATTTTGCACTTATCGACGTTAAATCTCATTTGCCATGTGACTGACCAATCAACGATTTTATTCAGATCTTCCTGGATTTTACCTCTATCTTCGTCATTAATCGCCCTACCACCCAGCTTCGTGTCATCCGCAAACTTTGAAACTGTACTGACTAGGCCGACATCTAAATCGTTAATATATATAAAAAAAGCAAGGGCCCAATACAGAACCCTGAGGAACGCCACTCGCTACATTAGCCCAACACGACTCCGCTCCATCAACGACCACCCTCTGTTTCCTACCTCGCAACCACTCTTCTATCCAATTTATTACTACCCCTGATTCCATGAGCCTTAGTTTTTTCAATGAGTCTTTTGTGCGGTACGGTGTCAAACGCTTTTTGAAAATCTAAATACACTACATCAACCGCCCGATGACTATCGTAAACGTCAACCACGCTTTGAAAAAATTCTAAAAGATTAGTTAAGCAAGATTTGTTTCGCCTAAAACCGTGCTGCGTATTTCTAACTAAGTTATGCAATTCTAAGTGTTCGACTATACGATCCCTAATTATTGATTCCAGTAGCTTACCTACAACAGACGTTAAACTGATTGGCCTATAATTTCCCGCCGCACCTTTATCGCCTTTCTTAAAGATAGGTGTTACGTTTGCTAACTTGAAATTATCTGGTACGCACCCCTCAGAAATAGACGCATTAAAAATCTTTGTTAGCGGCACAACAATGCTATCTTTTAATTCTTTTAGTTGTATGGGATATATGGAATCCGGCCCCGGTGATTTACGCATTTTCATTTTATCAATATAGCGCATTACCTCCCCTTCACTAACCACAATATTATCCAAAATATTACCATTATCAAAAGGTATTATGTCTATGACCGTAGGGATATTCGTTACATCTTCTATAGTAAAAACTGACGTAAAAAATTCGTTTAGCAAGGTAGCCATTTCCTTGTTTTCAGAAACTAGATCTCCGTTAACATTTTTCAACGGCCCCAAGACACTTTTTACTGGATTTCTATTGTTGACGTATTGAAAGAATCGCTTGGGGTTTTCTTTACCGTCACGAGCTATGGAGATTTCAAATTCGCGCTTGGACTTTTTTATTACACTTTTCGCTTCACGCCTTAGAGATATGTAGTTGTTTCGTAACCACAAATTGTCTTTATCGCACTTATGTAGCCTATAAGCCCTATCTCTACTCTTTATAATGTCTCCTACTCTAGAAGTAAACCACAAGGGCTTGTTGTTTACTTTCGCACGCTTAATTTTGTACGGTACACATTCCTCATTTATAGTCCTAAATACTGTTTCAAACGATTCCCACATTAGTTTTGCGTTGGAGATCCCCATTACGTTTTCCCAATTGACGTGTGACAATTTATTTCGAAATTTACAAAAGTCTGCGTGCTGGAAGTTAGGAATTTTAGTCGAGTTAGCTGGTTTCGAGTGACTTACTGAGAGGACAAACTCTACCATATTGTGATCGCTATTGCTTAACGGTTCTATTACTTGAAGATCAGTAATTAGCCTATCATCCGTAGTTATTACTAAATCTAAAATACTGTCCAACCTCGTAGGTTCCCCAACCTTTTGAATAAGAAAGCTATCCTCGAGAAAATTAACTAAACGATTACCTTCCGCGTCTCCCTGCATTGTATCGTAATTCACGTTGGCGCAATTAAAGTCACCCATAACTAAAGCCTGCTCACTACCTATTATTCTCTTTAGTTCACGATATAACGCTTCGTCCGTATCAGCTGTTTGATTAGGGGGCCTATATATAACCGCAACAACAAGTTTGAAATCGTTCAATTTAAGTTCTGCTATAGTCGAATCTATCGGTTCTGGAATTGTGTGCTTTACTTCTATAACGTTCGCAATATTATCTTTGATATACAACATAACACCGCCTCCTCGCCTACCTATTCTGTTTTTAACAAAAAGTCTATAACCTCTAATTTGATACTCCCCTACAAAGTCACGTGTTTCAGTGCTAAGCCACGATTCATTTATCGCAATTAAATCATAGTCTTTACAAGCAATTAAAGAAAAAAATTCGTTTATTTTATTTCGTAGGCTACGAGCATTTAAGGATAGAACCTTCAAATTGTTTGTAATTGCGACACCTTCGCGAGCGCAGGGGAAATTTGTGGAAATTACGCTGGGACCGTTCGAGTTACGGCAGCCTGAAAAGAAGAGACAGTATTATGAAATAGTCTTCCTAAACGCGCAGCTCCAACGTCATTAAGATGAAGTCCATCTCCGAGGAACAAGTCCCTCCTGCCGTAGAAACTGTTCCAAAAATTCGCAAAATGCACTCCTTCCTGTTGGCAAAGAGACTTTAGGTTATTGTTGATATAGGTCGCCTTGCTGTAGAAATCGCTACGTTGGATAATTCGAGGAAGTATACCTGTTAAAACAATCTTATTAGTTTTTTCCTTTAGTCGCTCTAGTAAGTCCCTGTACCTAGCCAGCAGTTCTTCCGATCTAGAATTTAAAACGTTATTAGTACCGACATGAATAACATACGTTGTGTCCTCGGTACCGTCTGTAAAATGGTCAACACTATTAGTTATATCCTCCACCCTTGCACCAGGGTAGCAGTAACGGCGCCTACGACGAGGGTTTCTCCCACAGAATTCCTCGAGCTGCCCTCGAACAATGGAATCGCCAACGAGTCGTATTTCCGGTTCATCAGCATCTTCGAAACCTAAAACAGAAAACTTATTGTTTGTTATTACTGGTAGACAAGTCTTAGGTTTTCTCAATGGGGCTCCATTACGCACTCGAACGAAGGGTTGGGAACTAGGGGAAGAGAGAGGGCTATTAGTACTATTTATTATTAGTAGAAACTGAGGCAGGAGGGGTCGTAACTGGAGTCTCAAGGGATTCTAATTTTGCCGTCAGGAGCATCACGCTTTCTTCAAGCCTCACTCTGGCCTCCCTCTCACGTTCTAACTCGTTCCTCAGGACTTCCATGCTTGAGCACCACCTGCAAACTAACTGTTCATTATTATTAGCCATTGTAAACGCGTAAGCGGCAAATTTCCCTTCACAGCGACTGCAAGTACTTGACGGGGGTGCCATGCTCTTAATTAGTTAAAAACAAAAAACAAAAAAAAAAACGAGCGTTTGGAAATTAATAAATTACAACGTAGGTCTACCGCGTGCTTATTGTGCCGTCACCTGCGAAAACCCACAAAAATGTTCTTGAAACGCAGAAACAGGTTCTTGTAACACAAATTTATACTAAATGAATATATAATCAAGCTACTGACGAAAGATCTGTAAAAGAAAAGGTATTAATAATACTTATCTGTCCGTTATTCGACCGACTTTTTTCTTTCCGTTTTTCCTTTTTCCCCACGGTGGGTGACCACACTCTACTTGATCCCCCGAAGGAAGGGAAAATGAACCTAATGAAACTTTGAACCTAATGAAATTATCGCGTAAGGTGAGTTCGCGTATAGTGAGGTATATTTTCCCATAGACACAATATTAATTACGGGAATAACGTTCTATAAAAAATTTTCAAACTTAAATAAACCCATAAAATCAATAGATGAACCTGTCCTATAGCTGTTTATGCAATCAAATAAAATAACGACAATATAAATTAATTATAAACCTAATAGAGAACAATAATTAATGCATAATATCATACATTAATAATAAACAAATACGTATGTATGTACTTGCATAAACTAGAGGAAAGGTGGCAAAGGCCCAAAGGCAGAATGAAGGGAAACTCAAAGATGGAATTTAGGCTTGAAGGGTTGTTGGAGGGGTATCTGGATCTGAATCTGAATCTTCGATGGTTGGGGCCTTCCACGTGGGTGGAATTAGCATCTTCGAATGCTCGCGAATGTTCTCGAATGCTCGTGTGGATGGACTTGCGAACTCTCAAACCGCTTAACCTTGAGTGGATTTCGCTTTATTATGGGGTAGGTCCTTAAATAATGAACCGCGTAATCTCGAATTCGAGCACAGCTAGACCGCGTATTGCGGGGTATACCTGTACATATATATGTTAAACTCAGAATGGTCCCTTGAGAAACTTTTATATTGCACACAGACCGTGCATGGAACAAGGAACTCTTCTGGGAAAATTAAATCCACTATAGTCCGAATAAGTAATGGTAAATACCAAATATTATAGTTTTTCTTTTCGTGATGGAAACCCAACGTGCGTAAGGTCACTCGCAAAGAGCCCACACAATATAGCTTCCCTTACCTGCTATCTGCATAGCAGATATGTTAATTACTTTTATATTAATTCCTTATTCCTCGGTCCATATATATATATATATGTACAGAAACGACGTAAGTATAGAGGAGTGTTCTGCACACGAGGAAGAGAAATAACAAACAAATGAAAAATGATAGTCAGAAGTTGTAATTCTCCTACATAGGGCAGAAACCAATGCCTTGAGAGGGCACCCTCGCAAATCGTGAATGTACATTTAACTGCAATGACGCGCAGTATATTAACGTACAGAAACGACGTAAGTATAGAGGAGTGTTCTGTACACGAGGAAGAGAAATAACAAACAAATGAAAAATGATAGTCAGAAGTTGTAATTCTCCTACATAGGGCAGAAACCAATGCCTTGAGAGGGCACCCTCGCAAATCGTGAATATGTACATTTAACTGCAATGACCGCGCAGTATATTAACGTACAGAAACGACGTAAGTATAGAGGAGTGCTCTGCGCACGAGGAAGAGAAATAACAAACAAATGAAAATGATAGTCAGAAGTTGTAATTCTCCTACATAGGGCAGAAACCAATGCCTTGAGAGGGCACCCTCGCAAATCGTGAATATGTACATTTAACTGCAATGACCGCGCAGTATATTAACGTACAGAAACGACGTAAGTATAGAGGAGTGTTCTGCACACGAGGAAGAGAAATAACAAACAAATGAAAAATGATAGTCAGAAGTTGTAATTCTCCTACATAGGGCAGAAACCAATTCCTTGAGAGGGCACCCTCGCAAATCGTGAATATGTACATTTAACTGCAATGACCGCGCAGTATATTAACGTACAGAAACGACGTAAGTATAGAGGAGTGTTCTGCACGCGAGGAAGAGAAATAACAAACAAATGAAAAATGATAGTCAGAAGTTGTAATTCTCCTACACTGGGCAGAAACCAATGCCTTGAGAGGGCACCCTCGCAAATCGTGAATATGTACATTTAACTGCAATGACCGCGCAGTATATTAACGTACAGAAACGACGTAAGTATAGAGGAGTGTTCTGCACACGAGGAAGAGAAATAACAAACAAATGAAAAATGATAGTCAGAAGTTGTAATTCTCCTACATAGGGCAGAAACCAATGCTTTGAGAGGGCACCCTCGCAAATCGTGAATATGTACATTTAACTGCAATGACCGCGCAGTATATTAACGTACAGAAACGACGTAAGTATAGAGGAGTGTTCTGCACACGAGGAAGAGAAATAACAAACAAATGAAAAATGATAGTCAGAAGTTGTAATTCTCCTACATAGGGCAGAAACCAATGCCTTGAGAGGGCACCCTCGCAAATCGTGAATATGTACATTTAACTGCAATGACCGCGCAGTATATTAACGTACAGAAACGACGTAAGTATAGAGGAGTGTTCTGCACACGAGGAAGAGAAATAACAATCAAATGAAAAATGATAGTCAGAAGTTGTAATTCTCCTACATAGGGCAGAAACCAATGCCTTGAGAGGGCACCCTCGCAAATCGTGAATATGTACATTTAACTGCAATGACCGCGCAGTATATTAACGTACAGAAACGACGTAAGTATAGAGGAGTGTTCTGCACACGAGGAAGAGAAATAACAAACAACTTCTGACTATAATTTTTCATTTGTTTGTTATTTCTCTTCCTCGTGTGCAGAACACTCCTCTATACTTACGTCGTTTCTGTACGTTAATATACTGCGCGGTCATTGCAGTTAAATGTACATATTCACGATTTGCGAGGGTGCCCTCTCAAGGCATTGGTTTCTGCCCTATGTAGGAGAATTACAACTTCTGACTATCATTTTTCATTTGTTTGTTATTTCTCTTCCTCGTGTGCAGAACACTCCTCTATACTTACGTCGTTTCTGTACGTTAATATACTGCGCGGTCATTGCAGTTAAATGTACATATTCACGATTTGCGAGGGTGCCCTCTCAAGGCATTGGTTTCTGCCCTATGTCGGAGAATTACAACTTCTGACTATCATTTTTCATTTGTTTGTTATTTCTCTTCCTCGTGTGCAGAACACTCCTCTATACTTACGTCGTTTCTGTACGTTAATATACTTCGCGGTCATTGCAGTTAAATGTGTATATATATATATATATATATATATATATATATATATTATATATATATATACAGTGCCCGCGAAAAGTATCCGATCACCCTTAAAATTTGTATTTTTTACATAAAAAACAATGTTTAAATGTATACTAACCTTATATTAGTATTTTGTCATCTGTCCTTTGGTTGGATGACTTGTTCTAGACGTTTTGGCATGGATTTAATCAAGTTTTGACAAACTTCCACTGATATTTCCTTGCACCATACCTTTTTGATGGCCTCTTGTAATTTTTCGACTGAGCCAGTGTCGTGGCATTCAACCTTATTTTTTATTATTAGCCACAGATTTTCTATCGGATTGAGATCTGGACTATTACCAGGCCAATCCAAAATATCAATTTATTGTCAGTAATCCATTTTGTCACTATTTTGGCCCTGTGACATGGTGCACCATCATGCATGTATGTTTTTGTCCTTTGGATTGCCATTGCCATTGGAAGTTTATCCTGTAGCATTGCTAAATACCGTGCACGCACCATTCATAGTTGTGTTCTTCGGAAGAAAATATAAGTTTCCACGCCCATAGTAACCGAAACAACCCCAAACCATCACACTTGGAGGGTGTTTCATTGTCTTTAGGGTGTATTTAGGGTCCATCCTATTTGAGCCAATAGGCCGGTGAACCTTTTTTGGACAACTTCTGAATGTCAAAAATGTCGACTCATCGCTAAATAAAACCTTCTTCCAGTCATCAACAGTCCAATGAATGTATTTTTTACAAAATGCGACACGTTTTTTACGCATTTTTTCATTAATGAACGGTTTCTTAGCAGCATGGCGAGATGGTAATCGAGTCTTTTTGGAGCCGCTCCTGGATAGTTCGTTCAGAAACACCAGATAACAAATTATTCATATTAAATTTTATTTCTTTCGCAGTTATTGTTGGGTTTTTCAATACTAAACGTTTCATAAGTTTGTCTGTTCGCGAATTTGTTTTTCTCGGTCTGCCAGATCGTTTTTTAGGGACTGGCGTGGTTAGGCCACCATTGTTCTCAGCCCGTAAAACCCATAAATTAACGGTACTTTGGGATATGTTTAATTCCTTAGCTATCTGTCTCTGTGATTTCCCACATTCATGCAAAGCAACAATAGCACCTCGACAATCACTCTTAAGTTGTTTTTAGCACACATTATATATAAATTTTATTTACACCACTTTCTGTAAAAAAATAAAAATATCAAGAAATTTACACAAACAGTGAATCTGACAAATTTGAGACACAGCCACCCGCAACGAAGGCTACCAGAACACTAATTTGAGAATGCGTTGGATAGCTCTCATATCAGCGAGCAACCTCAAAGTTACCAGATGTCGCTAGAACAAATAGAAAGGAATTACGTGTCTCTGAATATCAAGGAAAATATTGTATTTTCTTGAGTGATCGGATACTTTTCGCGGGCACTGTATATATATATATATATATATATATATATATATATATATATATATATATATAATATATACACAGTATATAGCGGGTGGCCCATAATTCAGGAATCATAGGAATAAATGTATTTTTTTCTAATAATTCTTGTACTTTCTAATAATGTTTTTTTTTCTTTATTTTTTTTTGATGAATTACCTGGATGACGTACAGATGAACAAACGACGTGGACATGTTTTTTCAGCAAGACGGTGCACCTCCTCATTTTGCCATGCAAGTTTGTAAATACCTTGATAAAACGTTCCCCAACAGATTGGATTGGCTGAAGAGGTCCTATCGAATGGTCACCCAGGTCACCAGATATCACCCCACTCGATTTTTTTCATCCAAAAGAAAATAAAGGAAAAAAAAAACATTATTAGAAAGTACAAGAATTATTAGAAAAAAAACAATTATTCCTATCGTTCCTGATTGATAAGCGTAAATACACACCTTTGGTTTTTCCATATTTTTTTATTTGATAATAAAAGCAAAAAAATAACAGATTTATTGCAGCAATTTTTTAGAATCGTGTTGCTTTCCCGTTTGCATTATGTAAAGTTAATATACATTCTCGCATTCCATTGATGAACTTTGCAATTTGTTGTTGAGGACAATTATCGTGGTGTTTATTTTCTTTTGTCAACATTCTCTCTCTCTCTCTCTCTCTCTCTCTCTCTCTCTCTCTCTCTCTCTCTCCATATATATATATTTTTTTTTTTTCAACCTTTCAAATGTTCCGTGCGATTCCTCATTTCATGAAGGTCAAGCTTGTCGCCCCTCCTCTTGAGTTGGCCTGGTGAAGTTGGGATTTGGTTTCTTGTACTCTCCGCCTCACAGCCAGGTACGACCGGCTCATCGGGGATTGTTCTGAGCCATGCGTCTAATCTTCTTTTGAAGATATCCACCGCAACACCAATCGTGTTCGTTTGTTCTTTGAGCAGCTGATTGAACAGTCTAGGTCCTCTCACAACAAAACTATTTTCTTTCAGGGTTAAGGATGTTCCCTGTCTAGCCTTTAATTTGGGAATACGACACCGTCTTCCTTTTCTCTTTTCACTGTTGTTTGGTGCGTTATAGGGTTCAGGGTAAGATTTGGGGCTAGTTTCTCCATTATTTTCCAAGTGTAAATAATAGTGTATCTCTCTCTTCTCCTTTCCAGTGAATATACAGTAGGTTTAATTCGCGTAACCTTTCCGAGTAATTTAGTCCTTTGCACTCACTGATCTTCGCTGTGTAGCTTTTCTGAATCCCTTCTAGCTGTCTAGTGTCTTCTTTTTCATATGGGCCTTTTAGGACCGAGCAGTATTCCAACTTAGCTATGATCAGTGTTTTCAGTAGAAGAATCATTATATTCCTATCCCTCCGTTTAAAGGTTCTCAGAATCTGCCCAGTTATTCTCTTTGCTCGGTTTACTCCTATCTCAGTTTATGTTTCAAATTTCGCATCATCAGTCATTACAACTCCTAAATCTTTTGCTTTAGAATTTCTCTGAATTTCCTATCCATTTGCGGTATAGTATTCCATGGATTTTAGGTCCTCCATTTTTCCGTACCGTAGCAATTGAAATTTCTCAGTGTTAAACTTCATATTGTTGTCTTCCGTCCACTTGTAGATTCTGTTCATGTCTGTTTGCAGAGATCCTATATCCTCTGGGTTTCTTATTTTTCTACTGATCTTTGTATCATCGGCAAAGGATGTTACTGTGGTGTCTCTGGTAACGTTCTTATCTATGTCAGTTAGCATGATTATGAAGAGTAGTGGAGCTAATACCGAGCTACTGAGCTGAGGACCTCTGAGTCTGATGAAGATATTTCTTGTACTGTAACGACTTGCTGCCGCTCACTAAGGAAATTATATATTCATTTCCCTACTTTTCCTGTTATTCCAATATATTTCAGTTTATGTATTATGATTCCATGGTCACACTTGTCGAACGCTTTGGCAGAGTCTGTGTATATTACATCATAGTTTTCATTACTTTCAACTGCATCAAGAATGTTGTTGTAGTGTTCCATTAGTTGTGATAGGCATGATCTGCCTGACCAAAATCCATGTTGGTTATCATTTAATTGTTTCCGAGTTTCTAAAAAGTCATAGATTTTCTGTCTAATTATTCTTTCAAATATTTTAGTGAGATGAGATGTAAGCGACACTGGCCTATAGTTTTCGGCTTCGGATCGCTCTTCTTCTTTATATATTGGGACTATGCTCGCTCTCTTTAGGATGCCCGGTATTTCTCCCGTGACTAGTGATCGTCTCCATATTCAATATAGGGGGTTAGCAATTGCATTCTTGCAGTTTTTTATCAGTATGGCATTCCATTTATCCGGTCCTGCCGGTGAGTGTGCTTTTAGTTTCCCTATAGCTTGTGTAATATCATCCGTCGTAAAGTCGAAGTCCATTATACAGGGTGTCCATAAATGTTTACCCTGAAAACAGTTTGCTCTCATGTTTTAATGACGAATCTTACATCCGTTTTCTTTTTACAGGTGATCTCGTACACACATAGAGTTTCTGTGCTGGTGTGTTTCGTCTACCGCATTCGCCGCTAGGAGCGCTGTAGTAGCTGTTCAGTTAAGATGGCGTCTGTGACAGAGAAGGCACAATGTGTTATGTGGCTTACAGAAACAAAATCTCCTGTCAATGTTCAGCAAAGGTTCAGAACAAAGTATGGAAAGAATCCACCTGATGTGAAGTTAATTAAGTCGTGGATGAAAAAATTCTTGGAAACTGAAAAAGTGGAAAAGGGAAAGAGCAGTGTTAGACCATCAGTTTCCGATGGGACGGTGGAAAACATTCAAACTGCTTTCACACGGTCACCAAGGAAATCGGTGGGACAAGCTTCATGCCAACTAAAGATACCGAAGTCTACGGTGCACAAGGTGTTACACAAACGTTTGAAGTTACACGCCTACAAGGTAAATGTTGGGAAATATGTGGCGTGAGAGTGAATACCGTTCAGACATTTTACGTGCCACTAGGGGTGCACATGTGGAAGCTTATTAAGTTCATTAACTAGGTATCAAAACTTTGTATGTTTATCTACTTATGATTAAAACTGTGTTTGAATACGAGTGTTTATTTAAAAGTTGTAGCATGCTTTAATCAGGGTAATCATTTATGGACACCCTATACTTTCCCCTTGTAGTTCTTCTTCAAAGAACGCGTTTCTATCGTATATCAGTTTGTCAGATTTTGCGATACTGAAAGATGATTCGTACTGAACTCCTAATATTTGAAAGACTTCTGTTAAATCATCAGATAAAGCACTCTCTTAATTTTTCAAAGGTCCGGTAGTAGTGTGATTTTTCGACTTCCTTTTTGTAAAATTATAGAAGTACTTTGAGTTAACCTTTATCGCTTCTATAGCGTCGTCTTCTACTTTTTCTGTATGCTTCTCAATTAGTTCCTGTATGACGCAATCGATACGCTGCAGTTTGTCATTTAATATTTTTCTGATGTTGTCTTTGCAGTTACTTAATTTTTCAGTCACTCTTTTTCTCTTTCGGAATAATGACCTTTTTTGTCTCTCGAACCTGCTTCACTTTCCTCTTTGTTGTATTTTTGGAACATGTCTTTCCACAATTTCCAGCGTCTTCTCCTCTAAGGTCATTAGCGTCTCTTCCGTTTTCTTGGCTTTGAAGATGGTTTTCCAATCTATTACTTCCATGCTGGATGCAACATCTTCCCAGTTTATATCTTTGGGGTGAAAATTAAAATGTTCGACTTTGTTTCTTTCTAGTGTTCGTGTTCTTTCCTTTCCTGTTGCTTTTATATTGGTTGTTATTTCAATAGTGTTGTGATCTGATATTATAGTTGGGGATATTTCCACGTTATCAATCAGGTTGCTGCTTTTTGTGAATACCAAATCTAGGCAGTTGTTTTTTCTGTTATTTCTTGTGTTAATATAAATTCATCAGCTAGAGCTAGTAGCATTTTACCTGCTCCTGGTCTTCCCGTGTGTCCCCCTTGTCCTGGTGTATACATATATTTTTTCCTATCCTTTTATATTTCATGAATGGAAAATTAAAATCACCACAGAGAAAAATATTTGGGGTTGGAGAATGTAGATCTTTTACCCAGTTTCTGACTTCTGTAATGGAATTTGAGAATTTGAAGTTGGCGTGTTCAGGGGTCTGTACATTACAATTAGTACCATATTTAATTTTTCAACTTTTGCTGCTACACATTCTACGTAGCTGTTTGAAGTACTTATAGTCATTTCTGCCATATACGTTTCGCGTGTGTAAATAGCACATCCTCCTTTAGGTCTCACTGTTCTGTCGGCTCGGAGTAGGTTATAGTTGTCAATTTGTATTCCTTTTTTGTCAATACAGAGCTCACAGTTTTCACAGTTCGCCTGGCAGTCCTTTAGATGGGTTTCCATGAGACATGCAAAATCTGCTCCGGTTTCTTGCATGAGTCCTTTTAGGTATAAAAGTTTGTCCGAGGAAAGGTTTGATTTAAGGCCCTGAATGTTGGCTCGGACTATTTTTATTTTTTCCCTTTCGTTTTTACATATATTCGGTTCCGATTTGTTTTCCAATGATGGTGCTGGTTTCGTTGCCTTGTGATCCTAGGAGAATTTTTCTCTCTTTATCTGTTCCGATACCCGTTGTCCCGATATCGCATGTAATGTCTTTCTGTATGCCTTCTGTACGGCTCTCGGATCCCTTTATTTGTCAGATGGCTTTATATTTGCTGGATGATATTCAATAGTTGAATTGTGTGGGCTACATCTAAAAAATTGGTCGCCCTCTTTGTTGTTCGTTTCGTCTGCTCAACTGTCGGGTTCCTTTGAGGGTGGTGGTAACGGCATTTTTGGCCGTATTTGCAACTCCAATATCTTGCATAGGTGTTGCAGACAGTAAGATGATGGAACTTGCACTTTTATTCAAATTTGCAATATCCTCTTGTGTAATGTGTTACATAACATGGGATGTGCATTGTGCATAGATGCATTGCCCGTCCCGATATCTTCAGTACCCTTTTGCGTAGTATTTACAGACGATATTTTCTACGCTTCTTTTTCTTGTTATCTGATTATTTTCTGTTTTTAATTTTAATATTATCATTATTTTTCTTCGTCGGCTGTTTATTTCCTAAGTTTTTAGTTTTTATCTTTTTATCATTTTTCTCGTTGGCTAGTTTTACTACATCGCAACTTTTACTTATCTCTTTTCTTTCTTTTATGTCTTCATTCCGTATTATATTGTTATTAATTATTTGCTCTTCTCTCTCATCCACCCAGATTTTTAGTGGGACATTTCGGGACTCTTCTTTCCCCATTATTCCCTCCTTTTCTGTAACACTCGAATTCGCTTTATATATATATATATAATATATATATATATATTATCTTTGCGTATCTGCGATCCTTCAGCACAACAGAAACCAACAGCGAAAAAGGATTTACAAGTAAAGCGAAAATCCTGTCTCCCAAAACAAAAAAAAAACAAGAAAAAGAAGCTTTTCAGTTTTATTTTAAACCAAAAAAAATAATAATACTCAAGAATTTAATGGTTTTTAGAACATTTTAAGAATTATATTTTTTGAAATTATGATAATAACAAAGCAATAATATTTCTATCATCACGAGTTTTTACTTTAATTTTTCTACATGTCACAAACAGATGTATGTTATTCTAGAAAAATAATTCCTTTAACCCATTCTTTGTAGCTGTCTTGTTATAAGAACCTTACTCGTTGAACCTTGAAGTCTATTGTTTTTATTTGATTATATATATATATATATATATATACAGTCTAATTCTGCTTGAACGTTCACTTTTTCAAATGGCCAAGGAACCCACTACAAAACGCATATTTTAGATTTAGTTTTAAATTCAGACCTAAACTTAATTGATAATATCTTTGTAGCAGACTACTTCTCCACCAGTGATCATAGGCCAATAACATTTGGAATTAAAATTAATGTTTATAATTTGGAGAATCTGGAATACGATTTGGATTTTATAAAGAGCTAAATTTCGAAACATGAAACCGCATCTTTCGACCCATATAATTGGAGTGAGACTCTATCACGCGATGATATTAATGGCACATGGACTTCTTTTTTTTAATTATTTTAAACGTTTAGGATCAAGTTATATCCCATTAAGTAAAAAGAGACTGGCGAAGTCTGTTAAATTTAAATGGTGGAGAGTTAAAATTAAAAGTATCTTAACTTTAAAAAGGAACGCGTATTTTGAATTTAAAGAAACAAATCATTTGTCCGATGAAAATGCTTACAAGCTATTGAGAAGGCGAAGTAAAAATATTTATCAGAAAAAGTAAGCGCATCTACAGTAAAAGCTTTATATAGTGAACCAAATTAAATGGAATCCGAAGGAATTCTATAATTAGGTCTGGAATAAAAAATGAGCTTCGCAGGCTATTGATCCATTCATAGTCGAAAACAACGAAATATTTACGATGACTTACAAATGACGGAAGTTTCAATTAAATTCTTCTCTTTTTTCTTTACTAACGAAAATTTTAACAACATTCCCGTTCCCGTAATCATGCTCAGTGGTGATCATTTAAAGTTTCACTATTTTACCATTAGTGAAACTGAAGTACTCTCGGCGATAGACAAAATTAATGCTAATAAAACTCCCTGTCCAGATAAGCTCTACCCTTGAGTACTTAAAGAAATGAGTGGCGCAATAGTCTCTCCTCATACACATATATAATTAATAATAATAATAATAATAATAATAAAGCGTTACAGTGTGGAGAAGTATCATTCGACTGGAAACTTGCAAACATTATGCCAATTTTTAATAAAGGAGACAAATCGCTCCCCAGAAATTGTCGTCCCATTAATCTGACTTTGGTAGATGGTAAGCTTATGGAGACGATCGTTTGGGACAAAATAGTTAATCACTTAGAAATGAATATATTAATTAAAGATTATCAACACGGCTTACGACGTAATCATTCTTGTCTTACTATTTTGCTCGATTTCTTTAATGATAATTTAAATACTGTATATATGACGAAAGTAAAACAGTAGATATTATATATTTCGACTTTCATAAAACGTTTGATAAAGCACCACATAGAAGATTATTAGCTAAACTTCATTCTCACGGAATTGATGGTAATGTTCTCAAATGGATTAAAAATTGGCCGAGTGTACGGAAACAAAGAGTGGTCATTAATGGCAAAGCGTCTAACTGGAAAATTGTAACTGTTGGCGCGCCGCAGGGATCAGTTCTGGGACGAGTTCTTTTTATTATTTATATCAGTACAGCGACATAGGAGTTAAGAATATAATTTCAATATTTGCGGATGATACCAAACTAAGGGCACGAACAAAATTAGCGGCAGAGCGTTTCCAGATTCAAGAAGATATAAATAAATTATTCAAGCGGGCAGAAATTTTGCAAATGAACTTTAATATAAATAAATGTAAAACGTTGCATATCGGTAGAAACAACGTTAAAGAAAAGTATTTTATGCGCGACAAGAAAATAACGAATGTTCCGGAAGAGAAAGATTTAGGTATTATTGTTGCCGACACTCTTAAACCGAGTGGTAGATCGTTTGAATTTAAGTCGGAGAAAACAATGCTTATATTATATGATTCCTTAGTACGCCCCCACCTGGAATAGTTCCAGGTGGGACCAGTTCACTTCTGGTCCCCATATTTACGACAGGGCATAAGCAAAATGGAAAGAGTGTAGCAATGGTCTACCAAGATGATTCCTAGACTTCGAAACAAATCATATGCTGCCCGTTTAGAAACATATAATTTATTCTCACTTGTGAAAGGCGTATTCGAGGAGATTTAATCCAAGTGTGTGACATGATTAAAGGTTTTGATAATGTCGCCCCTGAAAAATATTCCACCTTCTAAAATGCAGATAGAATTAGCGGTAATGGTCTCAAATTAGTGGGTAAACATTTTAATTCTAATGAAGCTAAAAAAATTTTCTTCAATCGTATAGATAATTTGTGGAATGGATTGCCAGCCAACGTAATTCAAAGTAATTTGGTTGAATCCTTTAAAAAGATTCTTATCTTGCCTTAAACCCCTACTTCAGGGTTTTTTTTTAAGAAATTTTTAGAACTGTACATTTTATAGGCCACAGATAGATGAAAAATGACATATCCGGCACTATCCAGTATCCTACTCACTCATCAGTGCTATTTACTCATCAATCCTACTCATTTACCCTAGTCACCTATGTGTTTTCAATAAAAAAAAATTGTGAACATAAATTTTAAACTTTTATTCTTTAGTTTATAAGTACTTTATGGGCTAACATAAGTACTTTATGGGTTAACATACCTTAAATTAAACTTACAGTAGGTGGCAATATATCCGTGAGATTCTTTTCATACGCACGGCGGCGACTATATGATACGTTATTACTGGAATAATATTTTACATATCAACTGGAAAGAGCTGATTTAACTTCATTTATGATGACTGCTCTATTTTTAACTTACTAAAGCGTACAAAATACATCTTTGAACTGCACACATTTGCCTACAGAACTGTACAAGTTTTTTTAGAACGGCACATTTTGTGTAGAAGTGCACATCAAAAGAAAACCCTGGCCCAGTTCGAAGCATTTTTAGCACGTAGAAGTATTGTAGAATTTTCACTCTATTTCCTTCCTCTTTACTTTAAAATTTTCATTTTATCTTTAAATTTCTTTCCTTCCTTTGAACCCCCGTTTTCTTTGCTTTGCTTTAAAACTTTCACTTGTCTTTAAATTTTCTTACATCTTTTAACCTTCCTTCTTAAACAGACAGCCTCGTTCGGACCAGCCCTTCTTTTGCTGTTTGGTGTCCTTTGTATTCCTTTGTATGAATGTTTAAGACATTCGTAATTATAACTTAAATGGAAGTAAGATGAAAAGTTTAAAAAATTTTATAGTAGAGCATCATTCTGCACATATGCCCACTTCAGGGTATGAGCAGTTCGCAGCACCATTGCCAAACAATACGTTGCCAAACAATTAAATCAGTTATTATATTTCAGCCATTGTTTTATTTGATCCAAATAAAAGTGTTTAAACTTGGTTTGTTGTTTTAATAACATATTCTCTCTCTCTCTCTCTCTCTCTCTCTCTCTCTCTCTCTCGCCTTCTCTCTCTTTATAATATATATATATCATAACGTAATGGCTAACTTTAAACAAAAATCCCCAATGATGTGATTGACAAGTAGACGAGTAGATAAAACATTTTACAGTTGAATGTGTATTTGTAAATAACTTTATAATACCAGTTGAGGAACCTATAAAATGGACAATACCAAATTAAGATATATTTTCTTATTAATAAAAACTTGTTAACCTTTTGCTAATCTCTCTTATCTTTTTAGTCTGCGCTGTACAAGTATATATATATATATATATATATATAGAGAGAGAGAGAGAGAGAGAGAGAGAGAGAGAAAGTCCGCTTCTTGCCTTCTCTTTTCATTCCCTGATGAGGTGTTTAATACGCGAAAGATCTTGAAATCCCTTTTTATTTTTTCTTGTGGGTGTGCATCATTTATTATTTTCACGTGTTTAATCGCAAAATTTACACACACTATATATATATATATATATATATATATATATATCAGGCACGTGCCGTGAGTAAATACCAGGGTAGGCAGACTCAATGCGCGAGCGAAGCGAGCGGTTCCAAGCTAGGGGGTCTGGGGTGGGCGCGAGCTCCCCCAGCGGGTTCCGGGGCGGAGCCCCAGCCACCAACGAATTTTAAGCATAATTAACCCCTTCCGCACCATTTGTGCTAATTTTTGGTCAACAACAAATATTTAATTACCGCTTTATTTGTAGATGAATTCCATTCTTCTCTCTTTGTTAGTAACAAAAATATCTGTAATTTTTTCAAAGAAATTGTAAGTGGGATTTTGCTCCATTTTAGTAAATCTTTCCTTTTCAATTAAAATTAGGGCAAGTGATGAAAGCCTTTCCTGTTTCATTCTATTCCTGGTGTAGCTTTTAATTCTTTTCAAAGCTGAAAATGACCTCTCAACAGAAACTGTTGTAGCTGGAATTGTTAAAATCAATTGCAACAGCTTCACCGCTTCAGGAAACGTTAGTTCAAGTCCATTTTGAAATATGAAAGCAAGCAAATCTTAATTGATTTATCCCTGAACACTTGTGCACTATAAATTCCAGCTAGATCAGTTTTCAATCTTATGACATCGAAGAAGTTACCATAATTCTTCTCTAAACTTTCTAGTGCATCCTTATCAATTTCTGTAGCTAGTTTTAGAAACTTTTACTATCAACTAATGAAATAAATTGTAAATTTTGAAGTCACTGTATCTTGCTTCCATATGCTGCAGTATATCATTCAATATTAGACAGAATATTCTTTCTCTTTCTTTTTTAATTGGACCTTTTGTACGACATTTTGATTCAGTCAAGTTATTTTCTTTGAAACATTCTTCAAACTTCTCAGATATCATCAAAATTTTTGCGCAGACCCTCGAGGGAATTCATTGTTTCATTGATTCTTTCAATGCAATATGGAATATCTATAATTTTAGTTTGTAAGATATTGAAGTGTGTGTCAGTTCTAATGAAAATCTTACCATATACCATGAGAAGAAAGTATGTTGAATCTTTCGTTAGCCAATTATAAAATCCATTACTCCTCACTAAAGTATCTGAGTCCCACAATAAAGGATTGCTGTCAATGTTGCTGAAAAGTTTACAAAGGTCACTATGATAGTGTAAAATAGTTTGCACTAGCTTTGAGTTAGAACTCCATCTCGTTGGTGCAGCCTTTGGAATGCGTTTATGTACTATTTCATCAAGAAATTGCGTTCGTTTTGTAGAGTGATTGAAAATGCAGCAAGACCATCAATGGTCTTGAAAAAGATTGTACATTCAGGTATAAATTTTGCTGAATGAGATAGAACAAGATTCAACTTGTGAGCGTAGCAATGGGTAAATAACGCTGATGATGCCTTTTCTCTTACTTTAGCTTGAACGCCATTTAAATGCGATGCCATTACCGATGCTCCATCATATGTCTGTGCTACAAGCTTCTCAGCACAGTTGTATTTATCTAAATTTTTAAATATGCATTTGTTACACCAGTAGCTCTTCTGTCTTTAAGTTCGTCAAATCCTATGAAAGCCTCTTTAATTTCAGAATCCAATACATATCTTAAAACTGTGGAACATTGAGCTGTATTTGAAATATCAGTCGATTCATCCACTTCTATAGCAATGAATGGGGATCTTGCGATATCTTCTTTAATATTTTTTCTACAGCTATGCCTACTGCTTCAATCAAGTCATTTTGTATCTTGTTAGAAACGCCAGAAAAACACGGATGAAGTCTGTAAATGTTTGCTAATTTTTGGTCAAATTTTGCAGTGTAGTTCAGTAACTCAATATAGTTTCCACGATTTAAAGAGGATTTATCTTCATTATCACCGCGGAAAGCAAGTTCTTGTTTAATCAAAAAGCAAGTAGCAGAAATTAATGTTTTCAGTATGTCTGTTTTCCTTTACCTTTTTATTGGAATTTCAATGCTAAGTTTTTTTTGCTTATCTATGCTCAAGTCGATTCGTGTAGATCCAAATGTTTTCAACGATATTTGACTTTCATAATGCGCAGCAGACCTCTCGTGCTTACTTAAAGCATTAGTCAAATTATTTAAATCACAATATCCTGTTCTTATCCACACACTTTCACTAGATACGGAAAATAACAAGCATGGAAAACAAAAGAGTCTACCTGTTGTAACACAACCACACAACCACTCTTTCTTGCTGTACCACGTCGTTTGAAACGTTCTGATTATTTTTGTTCCTTTACGCTGTAGCAACTGTTTCAGTTCCGGTGTCGGCCTACCATTTTTAATTACATTCAACCTTTCTTCATAAGACAGTTTAGAAAAATTCTTAAGATACTCACTGTCCATATTTGAAAAGGGTTAAATTTTGAAATAAAATGTCTAAAATTTAGTTCAATCACCAGAGGCAAACGACAACACAGACGCGCGCACAAACACACACCCGACCATGTGCCCGAACGGCAAAACACTGAGTGAAAAGCAGAACTAAATCTGCTTATATAGCGCAGTATTTGTCACAGCTTGGAGCTCCACTCACGGCACGTGGGAAAATTTCATTGTCAAGCGTTAATATATATAGAGGTTGAAAGGCACGGGAAATTGTGCTTCTAACACAATATTATCCATTTACAAATTTATACATTGAATTTCATACATTAAATTAACATTTATATAATGAAGTGAAAATCATTTACTTTTTATATTTAATATTTTTAGTTTTATTCAGGGTAAGCACTGCCTACCTTGCCTACCCAGAGGGCACGTCCCTGATATATATATATATATATATATATATATATATATATATATATATATATATTAGGGTGGCCCAAAAATTAACTGAAAAAATAAATTTTGAATTGCTATTTTCCACAAGGCTATTCCTGGTCCATATCACAAAAGAAGCCTTCGTGCAAAAAATCAGGAAGATCGGCCAATATTTAGAGGTCGCGACCTCAAGGTAAATATATCTAAATTCTGTAATTTCAGGAATTTTGGGTCACCATTATGCTCTACAATAAAAATTTTCCGAGCAACGCCACTGTAGACTGTAAACCTATATCCAAAGAATCACTATATGATAGCAATGCACTCTTCCCACTAGCTCAGTTGGTCGCCAAGTTTCGGCAGGTGTAGGTGTTTTTGTTCTGTTCCTGCCATCTGGGTTACGCCGCGCAGTGAATCACACCATTAAGGCAAGTTAAACTTTTCACCAGTGAATGGCGGACACTATGCTTAGTTTTTCTGCCATTCATTTACTGCAATGACCTTGATAAGCAATTTGGAACAATGAATTGTTTATTAAAATTGTTAAAAATTAAAAAAAATTAAAAATTTATAAAAGTTTATTAAAATTGTTAAAATTGTTTGTTTTATATTCTACATAAAACATATGTATAGGTTCTTTAACTCTAATTTCCATTTTATCTTCCATTCCACAGGCCAAGACCATGACAACGACAAGGAGCAGTCCGAAAGTTTGGCTCCTGGGTAAGCCGGGCCCGGACATCTTGGGATCTGGCCTGCCAACAAACGGGGCTATTCTCAGGAACTTCATGTTTCACCACCAGAAGGGATCCACAATCGGTGACAGTGCTAAGGCCTCCATAGACAGAGCGCTGACAATCTGGGACAAAGCACGAATTCCGACCCAGCGGGTGGACTCCGGCGTGCGCAAGCTTAGGAAGCTCTATGAAGAATATTGTGGGTTGAAGAAAAACCGATTGAAACCGAAAGACGGGTGCCGAATCAAGTAAAGAAAATGCAAGGAGAATCTCACCAAACTATTTGACATCTCACGAAAAGACGCCCTCAGTATTATGACGGACGAAGAAGACAAACAGTTCCTGCGGATACAATAGCAGGATCCCTCGAGCGCGAGTGTGTCCGGGATCGACAAGACCTTGACGAACAAGGAGACTCGCAAGCACCTCAGGAGTGATCAGGCCAGTGCTCGAAAGGAAAAGAGCATGTTGAGCGCCCAACAGGCGAATACGGATGTTCCGTCTAGTTCCGCCACTGCTGACATCTGTAGCTCCTCCACATCGACGGAGTCCGAAGGTGATTTCCAAGCTCCGTCAACATCCAGTCAAGATCAGCCAAGGAATAAGAAATCGAAGCAGACCATTGTGACCAAGGAAGTAGCCGCCGCGCTCGACCGAGTGAAACTCCCTGACCGCGCTGCCATGTTCGTCGTAGGAGCCGTCACGCAGGCGCTCGGTCATGGCCTGGAGTCTGTGGCGCTATCCCGGAACACCATTCAGCGAGCGCGGGTCACCACTCATGAGGCGGTAGCAGCTGCTCAACAGGCTGTTTTCTCGCCGGACAGCCCACTGCTTCTCCACTGGGACGGTAAACTGCTTACAGATATCGCTGGCAATAAAAAGCTTGTGGCTTGCGTCGCCATCTTGGTGACTGGTGGTGAAACAGAGCAACTTCTTGCCGTCCTTAAGATCGGCCGCGGCACGGGAGAGGAGCAGTGCAATGCATGTGTCCAAACGCTGGAGGAATGGAACCTCAAACCCATGATCCAGGGACTAGTCTTCGACACGACGGCAACCAATCCTGGGCTGAATATGGGCGCGTGCACCCTAATTGAGAAGGCTCTGGACAAGGAGGAGCTCATCTGGATCGCGTGCCGTCATCACGTGTTCGAGGTAATGTTGTCGGCCGTATTTTCTGTCGCCCTGACACCAACCGGTGGGCCTGAAGTGGGAATCTTCAAACGCTTCCAGAAGACCTGGCCTGATATTAATATAGTTGATTTCCGTTCTGCTGGAGACGAGCTCTTGGTTGGCATGCCGGATGGCCTACGAGAGGAGATGATGTCATTTTACTCGGAGGCAGTCAAGAGCCAGCTCCCACGGGATGACTATGGAAAGTTGCTTCAGCTCTGTCATATATTCCTAGGGGGATCCTCCAACGGAGAACCGTCCTTTCGTGCGCCAGGCGCTATGCACAACGCGCGGTGGATGGCTAAGGCAATATACTCGCTGAAGATCTTCCTTTTCAGGAGCCAGATTAAGTTGACGGCCCACGAGACAGCTAGCGTCACAAAGATTTGCCTCTTCGTTTCTCTTATTTACGCTCGCTACTGGCACAAGGCCCCTCTCCCAGAGAGGGCCCCCCTCAACGACTTAAACCTAATTGCTCTCCTCCATGAATATCCTGACCGTGCCATCAGGGAGGCGGCTGTTAAGGCTTTCTATCGCCACTTGTGGTACTTCTCTGAGCACCTCGCGCCTCTCGCCCTCGACGATCGCGTCGACGAGATCACCAAAGCAGCTATGGTTGACAACTTCTTACGTCCCTCAAACCAAAAACTCTTGAGACGTCTGGACGGGACTGTGTTCGATCATCGTTCTTCATTGGCGTCGTACATCACGAGCCGGTCTTCGAAGATATTCGATATACTCTCCATGAAAGGACAAGATGAAGCCAAGACATTCTTGTCAAAACCTCCCTCCCTTTGGCTGACAGACCCCATTTACCAGTTACTTAAGGCTAAGTGCAGGCTCCTCAAGGTCGTCAACGACTGTGCCGAATGAGGAGTCGCTCTTATTCAGTCCTACAATACCGCGCTGACGAAAGACGAGACTCAGAAACAATACCTACTGCGACTCGTCGCCAGCCACCGAAAAAGATTGCCAGTTCCGACGAAATTGGCTTTGACGAAGAAAAAGTAACGGGTGTGACGTTGTTTGTTTGATATACAAGGATTTAGTGCAGTCGTATTAACTGCTATGACATGTGTGTTCTAGTATATTTTTGCATAACATGTGCACTGTGCTGTTAACTTTAAATTTTGAAATAAACATTGATATTGTATTTTTGTTTCAAATCCTAAAAATATAGGAACTGGTCGCGACCTCTAAATATTGTATGATCTGTCTAATTTTTGGCATGAGTTCTTACATTTTGATATAGAACGCGGATGGCATTGTGGAGAAAGATATTTTCAACTTTCATTTCTTGGGCCACCCTAATATATATATATATATATATATATATATGAAAATTATTTCACGAAAGTGACACGTGAAAAATATTTATGATGAATAAAACCACGAAGGGAAAAGAAACAAAGTGGGGCTCAAGCGCTTTCGTCTAAGTGTAGAAATAAAAATTGTGGGAGGAGCAAACACATTTGTACGGAAAAATGACAATTTTAGCACTTTGCCCGAAATTCAACATAAATTCAAATGGCTTGTTTCCAGCCAATTTTTTATAGTTATTGTCTGAATGGTAAACAGGTCACAAAAGAAAAAATAAATAAATATAAATATAAATTGGAAAAAATTACAAAATAATGCCTTAGTGATATATACGTCACAACCGAAATAAACAAAGAAATAAACCAAGAGACCAAAAAAAAAAAATTGTAAGTGGAGTCTACAAATTGAAGCTCAAAAGGAAAGTTTACAATCAATTTAATAGATGATGCCAAAATTATATATATGTCACAAAGAAATAAAATAAAGAAATAAACCAAAAAAAATAAATTGAAAAATAAATTGTAAGAGAGGCACCCAAATTTATAAGGGAAAAAATTACCAAAGGTTTTTTAGTTATTGTCTGAATCATGCATACTATGGTCACAAACGAATAAAAAAGTACAAGTAAATATAAATTGGAAAACAAAATGATGCCTAGATAATATATAAAGAACTATAAAAATATATACGACATATATAAGGTACATAAACGCAATATATAAGGAATATATATATATATATATATATATACATCAGGGAAAAATTACCAAAGGTTTTTATAGTTATTTTCTGAAAGATCAGTAGGTCACAAAAGAATAAAGAAATAAAAATAAATATAAATTGGAAAAATTACAAATAATGCCTCAATGATATATAAAGACAAAAAAAAAATATAAGAAATATGTACAACTACACATGTACACATATACATTATACACCCGCATAACCAAATATATATATACATACACATACACATACATACACATACATATACATATATATAAGAAATACGCATACAACAATAAATTGAAAAATAAAATTGTAAGAGAAACATAAAAATTTATAAGGAAAAAGAGACAAAAAACAAATTTTTACCAAAGGTTTAGCAACCTGCCCTTTTTGTTTAAATCCATTCTGAAGGCATTCAGAGCAACGGGATCGAGTTGAAACAGACCTTTACTCATGTTAAAGTTATTTGTAAGTTGAATTATAGCAGACTCAAGAATATTTCTATCAACAATGTTGCTAGAGTGAAACAAAACTGAAGCATTATTCCACTCAGTACAATGGGATAACTCTGACAAATGGACAAAAAGGGCACTGGACAACTGTCCCGTTCTAACGGAATATTGATGCTGTTTTACACGCGTTTGCAAATCCTTTCCCGTCTGACCTATGTAAAAGGAATCACATTGCTTACACCCAATTTTATAGATAATGCCTAAATTATTGGTAGGGCTATTTTTTACTATGATGTTTTTCACAATATTGTTATATGAAAAAACTACACTGATATCCAAAAGTTTAAGTACATTAGCAATGCCTAAGAAGCCCGGGAAAAATGGAAGTACTAAAATATTCTTTGACAAGGTGCGAGTGTTATTATTCACACGATAGAAGGTTCGTTTAGCCTTATTAAGACAAGATTCCATGAACGCAGATGGGTAACACAGCTCACTTCCAATACCGTTCATATTTTCCAATTCGGCATCGATGTATTCCGGACTGGCGATCTTAAGAGCGAGGAGAAACATTGAGGGAAATATGGCCTTCTTAATAGGGGTGTCATGTCCAGAGTAAAAATGTACGTAGGACAAATGTTTTTTTTTTTTTCGATAGATACTAAACTTAAAACCTGGGCTATCCCTATGTACACGCACATCCAAAAACGGGATTGAGTTGTCTTGTTCCACTTCTAAAGTAAACTTAATGGAGGGGACTTGGTCATTTAACCGAAGGAGGAAATCATCCAGGTTACGATTCATGGGCCAGATACACAAAATATCGTCGACGTACCGCAACCATGGGATGCCAACCCCCAGGATTCTCGGAATGTAAACTCCATATAAATATTGGAGAGAAGGGGCGACAAAGGGTTGCCCATGGCCATCCCAAAAACTTGTTGATAATGCTCGCCATTGAAAGTGAATTTACAATCCTTGATACACAGCTTAATAAGTTCCAAAACAATGTGTGCAGGTAATGGCAGATCATAGTTATGTAATTCTTGGGCGAGAAAGTCAAGCATATCATCAATCGGCACTTTTGTGAACAATGAACAAACGTCAAAACTGATCAATGTATCGTTGGTATTAATGCGAACATTATTCAATTTTTCAGTAAGATCCATGGAATTTTTTACGTGTGAATCAGAGATAGTTCCAAAAATGGGGGACAAGACATTAACAAGCCATTTGGAGAGTTTATAGGTAATAGAGCCCACCGAGCTAATAATAGGGCGCATAGGGTTGCCTGGTTTGTGGGTTTTAATAAGACCATAAAGGTAAGGCAGAGAAGGTGAAGTGGACAAGAAAAGGGGAATTAAGTCCTTATGATCTTTGAGAATGCGTTTCAAGCCACTATTGAATGATTTGATGATATCATCCTGCGGGTTCTTCCTAAGTTTCACGTATGTGGCGGGGTCCTGAAGCAGCTCGTTCATCTTTCCAATGTAGTCCACTTTGTCCATAATGACTAATGTGTTAGCCTTGTCTGCTTTAGTAGGTTCTAGGACAGTTCATACCAGGACAGCTCATACCAGGACAACTCATACCCGGACAACTCATACCCGGACAACTCATACCTAGGACAACTCATACCTAGGACAACTCATACCTAGGACCAGAAAAAAAATGAAAAATTAATGAAAACATTTATTTTGTAAAATTAAAAATTAAATTTAAACATTTAGAATTCATGCAAGTTATTAATGAAAACATTTTGAAATGAAAACATTTATTTTTAAAATTAATGAAAACATTTATTTTGTAAAATTGAAAATTAAATTTAAACATTTAAAAGTCATGCAAGTTATATACCTTACCTTACAACCTTACAAAGGTTCCGCGCGATGATTTCTCATTTCGCGAAGGTCAAGCTTGTTAGGTTTATTGAATGCCCGGTTAGGTCAACTGAATACCCGGTTGGGTTCATTGAATGCCCAGTTAGGTCAACTGTACGCCCTTGACGATTGGTTAGGTTTAGTCGTGATATTTTCGTTAAAACTAACGAAAATATCACGACTAAACCTAACCAATCGTCAAGGGCGTACAGTTGACCTAACCGGGCATTCAAATTTTATCCTATGTAAATAATGGTTCTTTATTTATTATATGTTTGCAATAAATAATAAATTTGTTGTTATTGTTTTCTTATCTTATTTTGGTTAATTTGCAGAGTTTAAACTTTCGGGGTGAATATAGATGAAAAGATCAACATTGGGGTGGTAATTGATGAAGAGAGTATGAGTTGTCCTAGGTATGAGTTGTCCTAGGTATGAGTTGTCCGGGTCTGAGTTGTCCGGGTCTGAGTTGTCCGGGTATGTGTTGTCCTGGTATGAGCTGTCCGGTCACGGCTTTGGTAATATGGAGCTCACTATCTTTTTTTAATTGTGAAAGGCTATTGTGGAAACGTTTAGGAAAGTTATCTTCGTAAGTAATATTCGCCGCAGCACCATAGACAAGGCCTTTAACTATGTTAACCAAAGACTGAGGAAGGTTACACTGTTTTTCAAGACAAGCGATACTATGACAAATTTGTAAAGCAGTAGGTTTTTTAACAATAAAAAAGGATATACCAAATTCAAGGGCACTTTTTGCATTGTCACTAATGTTTTTCGAAGAAAGGTTCACAACACATTTTGAGCTTGCTTTTTTACTCCACTGACTATTTCGAATGAGACTTAATTTTGCGATCCAAAATGTTACGAAGTGAAGAAGTTCTCCGACGCAACTCGTTGTAAATTTCATCAAACAAAGGTTGAATCCACGGTTGGGGTATAACAGTCAAAACATTACGTTTGGCAATGCCTAAATTTTTGAAGGTGGACAACTCATTTTGTCTGGTGACTTCAATATGTTTCTTTAAAATTACTCTGCTAAAGTTGTTGAACGGATGGTCGTCCATTTGTCTGAGGCGAATCGGAAGGAGGGACTTGGGAAGGACCTGCTCCTCTAGACAATTAGTAAGAAACTTTCGTCGGATACGAATTGCATGCCCCTTCATTAATGTAAAAGAAAACACAGACACAAACGGAGACAATAGAGGGAACAGCAAGGCGAAGGAACGCGTGGTGTTCATTATATGAAAATTATTTCACGAAAGTGACACGTGAAAAATATTTATGATGAACAAAACCACGAAGGGAAAAGAAACACAAAGTGGTGCTCAAGCGCTTTCGTCTAATGACATCCTCAGGAACACTGGAGTGAAAGGAGAGTTCAAGACAATATATAGGTTACAAAAATAAATATATATATATATATAGTAAGTGTAGAAATAAAAATTGTGGGAGGAGCAAACACATTTGTATGGAAAAATGACAATTTTAGCACTTTGCCCGAAATTCAACATAAATTCAAATGGCTTGTTTCCAGCCAATTTTTTATAGTTATTGTCTGAATGGTAAACAGGTCACAAAAGAATAAAGAAATAAAAATAAATATAAATTGGAAAAAATTACAAAATAATGCCTTAGTGATATATACGTCACAACCGAAATAAACATAAAGAAATAAACCAACAGACAAAAAAAAAAATTGTAAGTGGAGTCTACAAATTGAAGCTCAAAATGAAAGTTTACAATCAATTTAATAGATGATGCCAAAATTATATATATGTCACAAAGAAATAAAATAAAGAAATTAAAAAAAAAAAAAAAATTGAAAAATAAATTGTAAGAGAGGCACCCAAATTTATAAGGGAAAAAATTACCAAAGGTTTTTTAGTTATTGTCTGAATCATGCATACTATGGTCACAAACGAATAAAAAAGTACAAGTAAGTATAAATTGGAAAACAAAATGATGCCTAGATGATATATAAAGAACTATAAAAATATATACGACATATCTAAGGTATATAAACGCAATATATAAGGAATATATATATATATATATTATATATATATATATATATATATATATAAGGGAAAAATTACCAAAGGTTTTTATAGTTATTGTCTGAAAGATCCGTAGGTCACAAAAGAATAAAGAAATGAAAATAAATATAAATTGGAAAAATTACAAATAATGCCTCAATGATATATAAAGACAAAAAAAAAAAAGAAATACGTACAACTACACATGTACACATATACACCCGCATAACCAAATATATTAATATATATATATATATACACACACACACATATACATACATATATATATATATATATTATATATATATATATATACATACATACACCTACATACACATACATATACATGTATATAAGAAATACGCATACAACAATAAATTGAAAACTAAAATTGTAAGAGAAACATAAAAATTTATAAGGAAAAAGAGACAAAAAACAAATTTTTACCAAAGGTTTATTTCTTTATGTTTATTTCGGTTGTGACGTATATATCACGAAGGCATTATTTTGTAATTTTTTCCAATTTATATTTCTTTTATTTCTTTATTCTTTTGTGACCTGTTTACCATTCGGACAATAACTATAAAAAAAATTGGCTGGAAACAAGCCATTTGAATTTATGTTGAATTTCGGGCAAAGTGCTAAAATTGTCATTTTTCCGTACAAATGTGTTTGCTCCTCCCACAATTTTTATTTCTATACTTACTATATATATATATATATATGCGCCTCGGTGGTGTAGTGGTTAGCGTCGCTGACTACGAATCGATCGGCCCCGGGTTCGAGACCCGACAGCAGCCGGCGCGCAGCAAAACCCAGCTGTTCATCCTTCCACACAATAAAGAAAGTGGTTGGTAGATAAATGGGTACCCTAGGTGGCCTAGTGGTTAAGACGCTGTGCTGCTGATGGGGCGTGGTTCGGATTCCACGTTAAACTGTAGGTCTAAGGTGGAGTGAAAAGCTTGACCTTCGTCGGAATGAACAATTCGGGCGGAAGCTAACCAAAAAACCAAAAGTTATATATATATGTTTATTTTTGTAACCTATATATTGTCTTGAACTCTCCTTTAACTCCAGTGTTCCTGAGGATGTCATTAGACGAAAGCGCTTGAGCACCACTTTGTGTTTCTTTTCCCTTCGTGGTTTTATTCATCATATATATATATATATATATATATATATACAATGGGGAGTCAAAAAGTACGCGGAAAAAACAAAGAATCCTTTAATAAGCGAAAACATATGAACGTAAAGCAATTATTTTTCAACATCGTTCCCCTCTAAGTTCATGCACTTTTGAAGGCGGTGTTTCCATCCATTTAACCCCTCCCTGAAGAACCCTTCACCTCTCGTTTTGAACCAATCTGAAACGGCTATTTTTGCTTCGTCCATACTTCTAAATCAGGCTCCTTTGAGATGGTTTTTCAGTTTTGGGAACAAAAGAAGTCAGATGGGGCGAGATCAGGGCTGTAGGGTGGATGTGGTAAGATTTCCCATCGAAATTCTCGTAGGACAGCCCTGACAACCTTCGAAGAATGCGCTGGAGCGTTGTCGTGATGAAAAAGGACCCCTCGGTGCAACTTTCCAGGTCGTTTTTTCACCAATGCTTCTTTCAATTTTGTTAAAACTCCTACGTAGTATGCTCCCGTGATAGTCCTTTGTCCTTCAAGATAGTCTACCAAAATCACCCCTTTCGAGTCCCAAAAAACTGTGGCCATCACCTTTTGTGCCGACCTCTCCGATTTGAATTTGACTGGTCCAGAAGATCCGCGGGGAAGCCACTGCTTGGACTGTACCTTACTTTCAGGATCGTATTGGTAGATCCACGTCTCATCGCCGGTTATGAGTCGATCCATAAATTCGTCTTCGTTAGCTTCGATCTTGTTTAAAGAAGCCATCGAAAGATCAGCTCTTTGAACCAGCTGGTCTGGGCGCAACGCTTTTGGGACCCATCGCGCCGAAAGCTTGCTGAGGCTGAGATGTTCGCTTAAAATCGAAGATGCCGCGCCATGTGAGATGCCCATTGCAGTAGCTACCTGATCAGTTGTAACTCTACGGTCTTCTTCCACGAATTTCTGCACTTTGGCTACCATTTCTTCATTTGTCGAGGTTGACGGTCTTCCCTCCCTTGGATCATCTTGCAGGTCTTCTCTACCATTTCGAAAATGGTTAATACATTTATAAACTGCTGTTTTCTTTGTGGCAGCATCTCCATAAACCCTTTGCAAAGCTTCACTGATTTGCGAAGCTGTCCACTCGAGTTTAAACAAGAATTTGATGATGGCCCTCAACTCAAAATCGCTGGTTTCCATGGGGTGAAAAATGACGTTCTTTTTAAAGGCACCCTCAATACACAATGACAAGTGAATTAATGAAATAACCTGTCAGATATCATCATCAACTTCCGAAGACATGATTAATCTCGTTTCGTTTTGAAAAAAAACAACGTGTTTGCACAGGAACATTTTTCCGCGTACTTTTGGACTCGCCTCGTATATATATATATATAACTTGGTTGAATGGTTTGTTCTTAGGGAAGCGTAACTTAGCGAGGAATAGGAGGACGAAAAGATGGTACATGTTTATTAACAGACGTTTCGGAAAAACTCAATTTCCATCATCAGTGCTAAAAATTTTAAAACAAGTAAAAATAAATAAGTATAATAAATAGAAACGAACAACAATTAAAATGGCGCAACAATTAGCGAGAATCAAAAACAAGTTACAATGTGTATTAAATTAAAAGATTAAAAGTTAAATGATATAAAGTATAAAAGTATGGATAATAAGTAAAATATAAAATGGTTTAGGTGGAACAGAATTGTAAAGTTACTTACAATTAGCGAAAATTAAAAGCAAGTTACAATGTGTATTAAATTAAAAGATTAAAAGTTAAATGATATAAAGTATAAAAGTATGGATGATGAGTAAAAATATAAAATGGTTTAGGTGGAACAGAATTGTAAAGTTTCTTACCAGATTGTAATGAGACTAATTATACAGAAGATTGGGAATGGTTGCCTGTTGAAAGAATTCCATTGGGACGAGCCGGGCGGAGTGATGGTGGATTTCTTTTGAAAGTTTATTTGGCAATATTTAAATTGAAAGCGGAACTGTAATCGTTGAGGGTTGGCTGGATACTGAGGATGTAATGGGACTCAAGTATGCGGAGGTCGATTAGTTGGTTGGCTGAGTTAATGATTTTGAAATTGGAGGAAAGTAACGGGTGGTTGTGGAGGTGGCAGTGATCCCTTATTGCAGATTTGGAGGGTTTGTTCAGGGGCTGTGAAGTTCTTGTGGAAATCCCACGATGCTCGTCCACTCTTGTTTGATATTGGCGGATGGTACTGCCAATATAGTTCGCTTTGCAGCGAACACAATTAAAAGCGTAGATAGTGGACGAAGCAAGTGGCTGGGGTGTTTTTTTTTTATGGTTGAGGTAAGATTTGATACTATTGTTGTTGGTGAAAGCGAAATGAAATTTAATTTGGGGGTAAAGCGGCGTGAGTAAGAGACGGAGTTCTGAAAGTATTTTGTGGCTAATATGGTCATAATAAGGGAATGAAAAATATTGTACGTCTTTTTTAACAGTGGGAATTTTAAGGGGGGGTTGATAAATATTATTAAGAAAATTTCTGGTTAAAGACTGTAACATGTTTTGGGAAAAAGTTATTGATGCTGAAGTTAAGAATTAACTCTATTTCATGGTGAAAAGATAAGTACGAGGAGCAAAGATGGTAGGCACGGTGGATTAAAATTTTAATACTGTTTATTTTATATAGCAAAGGGATGTGGCTTAGGAAATTAGTACCCAGGCCTGTGTACGTGGGTTTTCGATATATGGAAGTGCTAAATTTATTGTTTTGTTTAGTTATTGTAATATCTAGGAAGGGAAGGGTGTTATTGGATTCGTCTTCTTTTGTGAACTTAATATTTTTATGTTGAAGATAAAATCAACCGTTCCTCAAAAAACTATATGATCAAAACAAAATTTCAGAAAGCACTTATAACCAAGTACGTTCTTCCGGCTCATCCCCAGGTACTCTCTATGGCCTCCCTAAAATACATAAACCCAACTTACCCATTAGACCCATCCTTTCGGCCTACACTACCCACAATTATAAACTAGCAAAATTCCTAATTCCCACTTTAACCCCCCTAACCCAAAACGAATATTCCGTCACTAACTCCTACGAATTCGCTAAAGAAATATGGACCATAAATAACTCAAATAACCTTCATATGCATAGTTTCGATATAGTATCTCTCTACACCAACGTTCCAATTAAAGAAGCCATCGATATCTGTATTAATAGCCTTTTCGCCAACAATCCGAATACAGTTTTGAATCTGACAAAACATGAATTTACCAAACTGCTTACGCTCGCCGCCTCAGACACCTATTTTTCTTTAACCAACAACTTTATCAGCAAACCGACTCATTAGCTATGGGATCCCCCTTAAGTGCCACTTTAGCGAACATCTTCCTCAGCCATCACGAAAATAACTGGCTACTTCATTGCCCCACTCATTATAAACCACGCCTATATAAAAGATACGTTGATGACACCTTTCTCCTTTTTCACAATGCCAACCACGCCCCCCTTTTTCTTAACTACCTCAATTCCCAACATAAAAATATTAAGTTCACAAAAGAAGACGAATCCAATAACACCCTTCCCTTCCTAGATATTACAATAACTAAACAAAACAATAAATTTAGCACTTCCATATATCGAAAACCCACGTACACAGGCCTGGGTACTAATTTCCTAAGCCACATCCCTTTGCTATATAAAATAAACAGTATTAAAATTTTAATCCACCGTGCCTACCATCTTTGCTCCTCGTACTTATCTTTTCACCATGAAATAGAGTTAATTCTTAACTTCAGCATCAATAACTCTTTCCCAAAACATGTTACAGTCTTTAACCAGAAATTTTCTTAATAATATTTATCAACCCCCCCTTAAAATTCCCACTGTTAAAAAAGACGTACAATATTTTTCATTCCCTTATTATGACCATATTAGCCACAAAATACTTTCAGAACTCCGTCTCTTACTCACGCCGCTTTACCCCCAAATTAAATTTCATTTCGCTTTCACCAACAACATAGTATCAAATCTTACTTCAACCATAAAGAAAAAACACCCCAGCCACTTGCTTCGTCCACTATCTACGCTTTTAATTGTGTTCGCTGCAAAGCGAACTATATTGGCAGTACCATCCGCCAATATCAAACAAGAGTGGACGAGCATCGTGGGATTTCCACAAGAACTTCACAGCCCCTGAACAAACCCTCCAAATCTGCAATAAGGGATCACTGCCACCTCCACAACCAACCGTTACTTTCCTCCAATTTCAAAATCATTAACTCAGCCAACCAACTAATCGACCTCCGCATACTTGAGTCCCTTTACATCCTCAGTATCCAGCCAACCCTCAACGATTACAGTTCCGCTTTCAATTTAAATATTGCCAAATAAACTTTCAAAAGAAATCCACCATCACTCCGCCCAGGCTCCATCGTCCCAATGGAATTCTTTCAACAGGCAACCATTCCCAATCTTCTGTATAATTAGTCTCATTACAATCTGGTAAGAAACTTTACAATTCTGTTCCACCTAAACCATTTTATATTTTTACTCATCATCCATACTTTTATACTTTATATCATTTAACTTTTAATCTTTTAATTTAATACACATTGTAACTTGCTTTTAATTTTCGCTAATTGTAAGTAACTTTACAATTCTGTTCCACCTAAACCATTTTATATTTTACTTATTATCCATACTTTTATACTTTATATCATTTAACTTTTAATCTTTTAATTTAATACACATTGTAACTTGTTTTTGATTCTCGCTAATTGTTGCGCCATTTTAATTTGTTGTTCGTTTCTATTTATTATACTTATTTATTTTTACTTGTTTTAAAATTTTTAGCACTGATGATGGAAATTGAGTTTTTCCGAAACGTCTGTTAATAAACATGTACCATCTTTTCGTCCTCCTATTCCTCGCTATATATATATTCCGCCTCATAAATTGAACAATAGACAATCCTTATGTTGTATAGAGCGTATGAATGTAGAATATTTAATTATATTTTAAAAAACTTAATTTTTCAAATTTCATAAATTTTGATAACTAAACATTCTCTATTTTGTAGAATATAAATATCATATAAATAAAATCTCTTTATATTGTCGTATATCAATGATTTTATAATAATTTCAAATTAATTTTATATTACTTTATATTTTATATTACGTAAGAATGATAACTCCATTCAAGGTCTCTATTATAAAAATTTAAGTATTTTTCCACTTAAAAAAATAGATCAGACTGATTACGTAATTTGCGAGAGACGAAATTACAAAATTTTCAGTGATTTTACAACCAAATTGTTGGAGGACTTTCATCTCTGAAGAACCTAAAACAAAAATCCAAAATTTCCAGTGAAATATTGCACATTCTTATATCTCAATATACTAATTTCTTAAGAAAATACCTTTTCGTGTATAATTAAAAATATTGCTTTTTATCATTGTTAAATTGGGAATAAAAAATGACAGCTGCGTGGTGCGTGAGGAATCTATCAATGTAGCCGGAAAATGTTCTTTTTTAGAATTAATTATACATATAGTGTTAGAAACATTGACTGTAACTAACTGTCGTCAATTTACTATACCAAAGTTCATTCAGTTAAGTGGAACAGAAGATAAGGAGGGTAAAAACAATATTACTCAGAGTATATAAAGTAAATAATGATTCCCAATTTATCTCAAGTCTAATTAAAGTGCCTTGAAAACGAATAAATTATCGATGCCACTCTTTAATCAAAATTGAATAGAAAATACGACAAAGAATTTGTGGAACGTGTTTCTGCATGCTTTTTCATGTTTACATAACCAAAAATTGAGTGGATGGTCTAACAAAAATTTAAGTAACGGTAGAGTTCATTCGAATTTCAACGATCAACGAAAGTAATGTCACACTTACGCCGACTTATTTACATTTTGTAATATAAAACCTTTCAAATTGGCTTCACACTAATTTCGATTTATAAATAAGTATGACACGCATTTAGAATCATACATTCTATTATTTCATTCTATTAAAATTGAAGAAAATAATCTGGATGAATTGAGTGATTTTACTTCTGTATATACTAACAACTAAGGTCATATGACAAAGGGAACTTAAAGCTAAATATGGAATCCGAACCACGGGTTGCTACGTTCTTCGGACTCAGAAGACGGTCTTTTATCCAACTATACTGAACAGTCATAATGTCGCTCATGATCAAGATGTAGCCATGAATAAATTAAAATAAAATGAAATTAAGCTCAGTTTCTCTGATAAATTCTTACGAAATAGATGAACAACAGATTTTACTACTGAAATTACAATCATTTGATAATTAACTAACTGCTTCAAATAGTAGGAAAACGGGTAATGTCAGGAACCCCATTTCGCTACACGTAATGTGATGAGCGTGAATTTTGAGTCACATGAGCCAGAGTATTATATCAGAGTAGCTGGTTGGCCCAACCATAATCACAGCAGCTGTAGGAGTCGAACCCAGTTCTTCGAAGTCAGAAAACTGTCACGACGCTCAGGCAAGATTAATTTGGCCATTGCGCTAACTCTTCGATTGTTATTAACCAACACTAAAGGGAATCGAATCCCCGACCTCAGTGTCTTTACTTCGTTTATAGGGTAATGGACCGCATTAATTGGCCCGAGCGCTGTGCCATTTCTGGCCCTCCTAACTAATTACACTGCCCAACAAAAAAAACATTTTTTGCGGCTGATTTAATTCTAAGACCTGTTTCTGGATAATACTGATGTGCTGATTTCAAAAATCACCTTAGATTTTGTCCATCACATCAGGTTTTCGTGCAATGCAATATGCCTATTTTGGGTGATCCATGAAGGGCGCTTATCAAAATTGATGATTTTTGAGACCTGTTAACAGCTGTTTTTCTGTTAAAATTTTATCTGTGGAATACGCAAATCTGTGCATTAAATCTAAAGGTCATGTACAACATGACGTCTTGGGTATCTGTGATTTCCCCCGGTGTGAGCGTGACGTCATGATCATGGATTCATTTTTTGCTTATTTAAACACTTTTAATCACTTTATGTGTCAATATTACCATTGTATATTAAAGTTCACTCCCTGCACAATTGTTTACTTTTCCATGCTGATTCTGAGTATGTAAAAACTTATTTTTTGAAAAGAAAAAAAATTGGGCATAACCCTGCCAAAATGCGATATCTCCAAAATATCCGTATTTGATTGCTCGAAAACCTGACGTGATAGGCAAAAACTAAGGTGATTTTTTAAATCAGCACACCAAAGTTACCTAATAACAGGTGTTAGAATTAAATCAGCAAAATTGGTGTTGGGCAGTGTTATTATTATTACCCTTGAGCCACGGGCGTTGGTTCTTCACATCTTAAGTCCAGTCTCCAACCAACCGATCAACCACAGTTCAAAAGAGTTAATAACAAAAATAATTCTTCCGAAATTGTATAAAAATAACCATGAAAACAGCTGACTCTGAGATCAAACACACAACTTAAAAACATGAATTTTTGACGCATACTATTTAAAATATTAACATTTTTCATTATATTCTTTTGCTAAAGTTTAGATGAAGTAATATTTTTCTTTGTCTCAACCAAAAACATGTTGAAATACGCATGATATAAAATATGTTTAAATATGTTGAAACATGTTGAAACATGTTGAAATATGCAGGAATAAATTATATTTTATTAATGATAATTTGTCTGATAAATATCAGGTGGGAGGTGAGTGCCACTGGCCGATAATTCTTAGACATTGCTCTGTCACCTCCTTTAAATAAGGGAACAATGTTCGCGTTCTTTAATGGGACCCCTGTGTCGAGTGATTTTCTCCATATTAAGCACAATGGCCTGGCTATACTCTCTTTGCATTTCTTCAGAAACATAGCACTCCAAGGATATCAAAATTTTTATATATATATATATATATATTATATATATATATATATATATATATATATATATATATATAGCGATTCCAAAGCGATTATAATGCACTAAACTTCAAATACCCACATTCCGCAGAAAATGAAGCTATAATTCCTTAAGATAATATAAATCTCCGAAGCGTGGGCTAAAAATAACACAGAATAAAGAAATTATTAAAACTTAACTTGTCACTGATTTTTCCCAGGAAAGAAAATGTTGGAATAAGTTAAAAATATTTAGCAAAATTTAATAATAGGTTGAACGAAGGGTTTTATAATTAACTACAGTATTTTATACAATCACAGATTATAGAATAATATGAAAACAAGATAGGATCCTAAATTAAATTAAATTTTGCCCAAGAACCAAACGTTGCTAGGGACATATCCAAAAAAATAAATAAATAATTGATCTTTAATTCATGCAGAAATGCGTGACGTCTGCACAACAGTTTTACTATTGGCTTAAAATTATTGTGGAAATAGATTTTCATGGCATTTTTATGGCATTTTCATTTTCGAATGGCATATCAATTTATTATTTATTTTTTTAAATAAGTTATACGTTCGGAAAAAGCATTAAATTGAAAAACTAGGTACTAGTGGGACTCGAACCCGCTTCCCGTGGTTTCAGAGTCATTCATCCAGAACACCCCAAAATTATTGGGCTTATTTGAACGAATCTTTTTTGGGGTTCTGGTAGGAGCAATGACTCTGAAAGCACGTGACACAGGTTCGAATCTCACTAGCTTCTGGTTTACCACTTTTAGGTCTATTCCTTTCCATCTTCACTCAAAATAAAACCTTCTAAATTTAGAACTTATAATTTCTTTTTGAGGGTGCATTCTATAGGGGAGGTTTTTTCCTTCTTTTGGGTATCAAGCTTTTTGTAGGTGGTATAATAACTCCTTAATAATACCCAACTTCTTTAGATAGAAAAAAAATGGCCTCCAAAACTTCTTTTTTGAGTGATTTGCGACAACAAAAGATAATAGTTTTATGTACAGGGTAGCCAATTAGCCCCAATTGGTTATAATTAAAGCGAAAATCCATCTAGCGAATTTAAAAAAAAATGAAAGAATATTTGTCAAACACACAACTTAAAAACATGAATTTTTGACGCATACTATTTAAAATATTAACATTTTTCATTATATTCTTTTGCTAAAGTTTAGATGAAGTAATATTTTTCTTTGTCTCAACCAAAAACATGTTGAAATACGCATGATATAAAATATGTTTAAATATGTTGAAACATGTTGAAACATGTTGAAATATGCAGGAATAAATTATATTTTATTAATGATAATTTGTCTGATAAATATCAGGTGGGAGGTGAGTGCCACTGGCCGATAATTCTTAGACATTGCTCTGTCACCTCCTTTAAATAAGGGAACAATGTTCGCGTTCTTTAATGGGACCTCCCTGTGTCGAGTGATTTTCTCCATATTAAGCACAATGGCCTGGCTATACTCTCTTTGCATTTCTTCAGAAACATAGCACTCCAAGGATATCAAAATTTTTATATATATATATATATATGCATACAACTGCAATGACCGCGCAGTATATAAATGAATAGAAACGACATAAGTGTTAAGGAACGTTTCTGCACACGAGGAGGAGAGATAACGAACAATGAAAAATGAGGCGAACCGCCCGGGAATCGAACCCAGGGCCTTCCAATTGCCGGTTGGATGCTCTACCATTATGCTACGGACCTCACTCAATCACAAATCGAAATTCTCCCACATAGGGCAGAAACCAATGCCCTGAGAGGGCACCCTCGCAAATCGTGAACATGCGCATACAACTGCAATGACCGCGCAGTATATAAATGAATAGAAACGACATAAGTGTTAAGGAACGTTTCTGCACACGAGGAGGAGAGATAACGAACAATGAAAAATGAGGCAATTGGAAGGCCCTGGGTTCGATTCCCGGGCGGTTCGCCTCATTTTTCATTGTTCGTTATCTCTCCTCCTCGTGTGCAGAAACGTTCCTTAACACTTATGTCGTTTCTATTCATTTATATACTGCGCGGTCATTGCAGTTGTATGCGCATGTTCACGATTTGCGAGGGTGCCCTCTCAGGGCATTGGTTTCTGCCCTATGTGGGAGAATTTCGATTTGTGATTGAGTGAGGTCCGTAGCATAATGGTAGAGCATCCAACCGGCAATTGGAAGGCCCTGGGTTCGATTCCCGGGCGGTTCGCCTCATTTTTCATTGTTCGTTATCTCTCCTCCTCGTGTGCAGAAACGTTCCTTAACACTTATGTCGTTTCTATTCATATATATATATATATATATAGCGATTCCAAAGCGATTATAATGCACTAAACTTCAAATACCCACATTCCGCAGAAAATGAAGCTATAATTCCTTAAGATAATATAAATCTTCCGAAGCGTGGGCTAAAAATAACACAGAATAAAGAAATTATTAAAACTTAACTTGTCACTGATTTTTCCCAGGAAAGAAAATGTTGGAATAAGTTAAAAATATTTAGCAAAATTTAATAATAGGTTGAACGAAGGGTTTTATAATTAACTACAGTATTTTATACAATCACAGATTATAGAATAATATGAAAACAAGATAGGATCCTAAATTAAATTAAATTTTGCCCAAGAACCAAACGTTGCTAGGGACATATCCAAAAAAATAAATAAATAATTGATCTTTAATTCATGCAGAAATGCGTGACGTCTGCACAACAGTTTTACTATTGGCTTAAAATTATTGTGGAAATAGATTTTCATGGCATTTTTATGGCATTTTCATTTTCGAATGGCATATCAATTTATTATTTATTTTTTTTAAATAAGTTATACGTTCGGAAAAAGCATTAAATTGAAAAACTAGGTACTAGTGGGACTCGAACCCGCTTCCCGTGGTTTCAGAGTCATTCATCCAGAACACCCCAAAATTATTGGGCTTATTTGAACGAATCTTTTTTGGGGTTCTGGTAGGAGCAATGACTCTGAAAGCACGTGACACAGGTTCGAATCTCACTAGCTTCTGGTTTACCACTTTTAGGTCTATTCCTTTCCATCTTCACTCAAAATAAAACCTTCTAAATTTAGAACTTATAATTTCTTTTTGAGGGTGCATTCTATAGGGGAGGTTTTTTCCTTCTTTTGGGTATCAAGCTTTTTGTAGGTGGTATAATAACTCCTTTTAATAATACCCAACTTCTTTAGATAGAAAAAAAATGGCCTCCAAAACTTCTTTTTTGAGTGATTTGCGACAACAAAAGATAATAGTTTTATGTACAGGGTAGCCAATTAGCCCCAATTGGTTATAATTAAAGCGAAAATCCATCTAGCGAATTTAAAAAAAAATGAAAGAATATTTGTCGAGATGGTTATATTTTGCATTTTGAATAACCAATAAGTATTTCTAAACTTATTATAAACTATTTACTTTGTTTGATTTTTTTGTATTTTTGCTTTAATTATAACCGGTTGGGACTTATGGGCCACCCTGCATAGAAAGTTGAGGGACGTCTTTGTTTTCTGTGTTACTGAAGTGAGGTTGTTGCACTTTAAAACCTAAGTTATACATTTAAAGACCAGAATCCGTAGCTTAGTGAATAACAATGTTTCCCTCTAAACGAAGTGAAGATATTGAGGTCGGGGGGGTTCGAATCCCGATGATGCTGGTAATATAATATAGTAATTAAAACAATAGGTCACATTAGTTGGCCTGAGCGTTGTACCAGTTTCTGGCCCTTTCGACTGATTATTATTATATAATACATCTAAGCTCTAAAACCATAAAAACTGAACCACTGATAATGAATTCGGCAAAAGAATGTAACTTACAAGATAAAATACTGAAAATTAGAATATACCGGGTGTGTATAAAGTAAAACGAGTGAAGAGACAAATCCGATTTGAATTATATTAACGCGAGTGAAAAACGGACGAATAATATTTATTACATGTACTTTATAACAACTGTACAGTCGATAGTAAGGTTTCTAAAAGGTGTTGAAAATGTTTTTACGAGTTAAAAAACAAGCTGAAACAAGTTTAAACTAGTTCAAATCGGATTTGTCTCTTCACTTGCGTTACTTTACAGTTTAGAAATAATTTAAGTAGGCCATGCACAGTTTTGTACATTTTTGTTTAATATATATATATATATATATGTGGGGTGAATTTCCCAATTAAACACGTGAAATGAATGAATGATGTAAACACACAAGGAAAAAGAAAAATTATTCCAAGGCCTTTCGTGTATTCAGAAATACACCTCGTCAGGGAATGAAGAGAACAGGCAAGATGCCCTAAATATATACAGCGGGTCGGAAACCAAACGATTAGCACATAATTAACAAGACTTAATGAGAGGCAGAAGGAATTTAAACAGGATATTGTCAATTTTATACATTCCCGCACTGTTATTGAATTTATTTTTAAAATGGATAAATGCACATTGTAGAATATTTCTTTCAATTATATCTGTTTTTAACGAGCGCTTTAGAGCTATCGCACTTGATGCTATGATTACATCTATACATATGGTTAAACAATGCATTAGAATTATTTGCTGTTTTACACGCATATTTATGCTGTTTTACCCTAATATCTAACGCTTTACCCATTTCACCTATATATACTGAGTTACATTTTATACATCCGATCGAATACACACAACCAACCACATTATCCGGGCTATTCTTTATTAGGCGTGATTTAACAGTATTATTATACTTAAAGACTATATTAATGCCAATTGCTTTAAGTAAAGTCGGAAGATAGTGAAAATTAACATGGTAAGGTATAGGCTAAGGATATTTTTACGCTCAAATTCCTTTACAGTTACATTATTATAATACCTATTCTTGGCTTTTCTAAGGCAGTTATCTAAAAATGAAATAGGATAAAATAATTTAGTACCAATATTCATGACAACCAGGAATCTAAAAATTCAGGACTAACACAACTCTCAATGCTCTAAGAAACATAGCAGAGAAAATAGAAGATTTAATCGAGGGATGATGGTCAGAATAAAAATGCACATAAGAGTTATTATTAGTAGGCTTACGAAAAAATTCAAATTTTAACTGATTAAATCATCTCCGAATTTTTAGATCCGAAAAAAATAAGCTTCCATCATTTTCTTTTTCAACTGTGAACTTAATAGATGGGACTAAATTGTTGAGCCTACCAAGAAATAAGTCAGCATCGAAATTATTAGGCTAAAGGCATAAAATATCATCTATATACCTGTACCAAACATTGTTAACATTAACAATCGTAGGCAAAATTCTAATTTCAAAAAATTCCATATATAAGTTAGCAAGTACAGGCGAGAGGGGCTTTCCCATCGCCAATCCAAACGACATAGCATAAAACTTATTTTCAAACTGAAATTTACAATTTTTGAGGCAAAGCTTAATTAATTCAATAAGAGTGTTGTGTTGAACAGGGAAAGAATATTCAGAGATCTTATCTTTTAAAAAATCAAGTAGGTCATGAGCAGGGACTTTTGTGAATAACGAGCATACATCAAAACTTACCAGTTTGAAATTAGGGTCATTAGGAAACTTCAGTTTGTCAATAAGATCCATGCTATTTACAATATGTGACTTGGAAATAGAGCCAACTAACGGCATTAATAAACTAACCATTTAGATAGTTTATAGGCTACGGAGCCTACTGAGCTAACAATAGGCCTCATGGGATTATTAACTTTGTGTTTTAACTAAACCGTACAAATATGGTAGTGACGGATTGATACGAAGAAACTGCTTAGAAAGCCCATTATTATAGTTATTTTTTAATATTTCTCTTAATTTTCTGTTAAACATTTTATTAACATCCTCCAGTGAGTCTCTGTTTAGAGGTTTGTACGTATCACGGTCACTCAATGAAGTATTCATCTTTTCAATGTAACTGTTTTTGCCCATGATGACGATCGAATTAGATTTGTCCGCTTTAGTAATATGTAATGAATCGTTATTTTTAAGTGTTTTAGGGTTTTTTCAAACCTCAAAGGATAATTCGATTCATACTTCGCATTAAAAGCACTATACACACAACCTTTGGCTAAAGTCACCTCACTTTCGGATATATTACTATGTTTTTCAAAATTGATAAAAGACTTAGCAATCAGTAAACTGCTGGGCTTTTTTGGGACAGAGAATCCTAACCCAAAACCTAACACACATTTCGTATTGAAGTCTAGCTCATGGGACAAGTTAACAAAATTACTAAAATCACTTTTTTTGGTCCAGTAACTATTGCGAAATAAATCCTCCAGTCTATTGTTTAATTTTCTGTTTTGAGTTCTGCATCTTTTACATAAGTTGTTGTAAATATCGTCCAAAAGTGTAATTCTCCAAACGAGAGGAACGGTGGAAAAAAATATATCTTTTCTTACTTCGGACTTCGGGTTTACGTTTTATATATATATATATATATATATATATATATATATATATATATATATATATAATATATATATATATATATATATATATATATATATATATATATATATATTATATATATATATATATATATATATATATACAGGGTGTCCGAGAATTATCTGTACAATTTTTGGCTGTTATTAAAAGTCAACCATGAAGTGTAGAAATTCTAGTGTTGTCCCATTTTACAGAGAATCTCATTAAGTTTTTTCTGATACCAAGTTTTGACAAGTTTTTTAGAAATTCCAGTGTGTCCGAACATTATCTGTACAATTTCATCTTTTAATAAAATTCTTGATAACACACGTAAAATTCTTAAACAAGATTATTTAGAATCTGTATTTTCAAAAGTTTCTTTTATTAAAGCAACGTTGTTACAAACATTCGATATGTGCACCATTAGTGATTCGCAAAACATCCAATCGATACTCCAAATGTTGCCATGTACGCTGCAGCATATCCACATCAATTCGCTCAATAGCAGCTGTGATTCTTGCTTTTAAATCATCAATGTCTGTCACCCGCGTACATTTCTAAAAAACTTGGCAAAACGTGGTATCAGAAAAATTTAATGAGATTCTCTGTAAAATGGGACAAACTGGAATTTCTACACTTCATGGTTGACTTTTAATAACAGCCAAATATTGTACAGATAATTCTCGGACACCCTGTATATATAGACAGATAGATAGATATACAGTGTATCAATGACTTTACATTAGAAGGACCAAATTTAGTGTGTAAATTGGTTGTTGAAAGTTTCCTAAATGATTTATTCTTTTATTCTTTATCAAATATTCTTGATCATTTTAATAGAAGTTTGTATCATAAAATATAGTAGAAACTTCCAAATTGTTTTAAAATTAAAACTTTTTTAACTGATAGTTTTAGAGGGTATTCACACACACACACACACACACACACACAGTGCGCATCTCCGCATAAGCGAGGTACCGGCTTTTTTTTTTAAATCCATATATCTAAAAAAATAATGAACCCAACCTAATTTAAGCCAACCTAATCTTAGTGCCATCGAACCGAAGAGAGCGTGATTAAGTGTTTGGGACGCAATTGAGGGCTCGAGGGAAGTTTTCTGTTAATTCATTAACTAGTAAAGTACTCGCTAATCTAGATTAACCTAACCTAACCAAACCTTCACTAACTTAACCTAGCGTAACCCAACCTAATCAAGACCAACGTATCTTTTTTTTCGACAACAAAAATATTTCTAGATTTTTATATTCAAAATTTTTAATGTTCCGAGGTATTAAAAGTGCTACCTCACAAAAAAATACCCCACTACATCTGTGACTTATCACACTCGACCAGACTTATGCCCAGTTGCACACACACACACACACACACACACACACACACACACAGGGTGACTCAAAAGTCACGATCGGATCGGCTTTCCTCAAACCTAGCTTGTGACGTAATAAACCTGCAAATTTAAACCCATCAGAGCACATGGTGGAGTACATATAGAACTTGTTTATATTTGAGGTTTCCATCTCTTGAACATCATATTGTAAAAATAATAAAGTAAGTAAATCTATTTCATCCAATTATGACTTTTGGTCCACTCTGTCCACTTATATTTTATTATTATTATTATTATCATTATTATTATTATTATTATTATTATATACCTAATATACATACCTAACATTATACTTAAAATCAAGCATATACACTCAACATGAATAGCTGAGTATATACTAAATACATAAATAAAAGCCCTTAGAATTTTACACTTAATATACAGGGTATCCCATAAGTCCGGCATCATAGGAAAAATAATAAAAAAAGACAAAACAGAAGTTTTTATTTACAGAACGTGCTCAATATGTCCACCATT